>JAHSPW020000044.1:0-507558 GCA_019985065.2 Arctostaphylos glauca | reverse complement strand
ACATGTTTTTAAGGGTACCTGCAAGAAATCGGCTCGAAATAATATCGAGAAGAGCTTGATCTAAACAGTTTTTGATAAATGCTGACAGGAACAGTTTTATGAAAAATTGAACGGATCAAAGACTTTCCGGATATTATTTTGAGCCGATCTCTTACGGGTACCCTTAAAAACACGTTTTAAACACATTGAACGGTTCAGATCATCATAATTTGATCAAGAAGTAGGAGGTCCACACCGTAGCAAAATAGGGGATCCCTTATTAGAAGCTCACTCATACATATATAGTCCGCGCTTCTAATGAGGGATCCTTTATTTTGATGATCTGAACCGTTCATTATGTTTAAAACATGTTTTTACGGGTACCTGCAAGAAATCGGCTCGAAATAATATCGAGAAGAGCTTGATCTAAACAGTTTTTGATAAATGCTGACAGGAACAGTTTTATGAAAAATTGAACGGATCAAAGACTTTCCGGATATTATTTTGAGCCGATCTCTTACGGGTACCCTTAAAAACACGTTTTAAACACATTGAACGGTTCAGATCATCATAATTTGATCAAGAAGTAGGAGGTCCACACCGTAGCAAAATAGGGGATCCCTTATTAGAAGCTCACTCATACATATATAGTCCGCGCTTCTAATGAGGGATCCTTTATTTTGATGATCTGAACCGTTCATTATGTTTAAAACATGTTTTTAAGGGTACCTGCAAGAAATCGGCTCGAAATAATATCGAGAAGAGCTTGATCTAAACAGTTTTTGACAAATGCTGACAGGAACAGTTTTATGAAAAATTGAACGGATCAAAGACTTTCCGGATATTATTTTGAGCCGATCTCTTACGGGTACCCTTAAAAACACGTTTTAAACACATTGAACGGTTCAGATCATCATAATTTGATCAAGAAGTAGGAGGTCCACACCGTAGCAAAATAGGGGATCCCTTATTAGAAGCTCACTCATACATATATAGTCCGCGCTTCTAATGAGGGATCCTTTATTTTGATGATCTGAACCGTTCATTATGTTTAAAACATGTTTTTAAGGGTACCTGCAAGAAATCGGCTCGAAATAATATCGAGAAGAGCTTGATCTAAACAGTTTTTGATAAATGCTGACAGGAACAGTTTTATGAAAAATTGAACGGATCAAAGACTTTCCGGATATTATTTTGAGCCGATCTCTTACGGGTACCCTTAAAAACACGTTTTAAACACATTGAACGGTTCAGATCATCATAATTTGATCAAGAAGTAGGAGGTCCACACCGTAGCAAAATAGGGGATCCCTTATTAGAAGCTCACTCATACATATATAGTCCGCGCTTCTAATGAGGGATCCTTTATTTTGATGATCTGAACCGTTCATTATGTTTAAAACATGTTTTTAAGGGTACCTGCAAGAAATCGGCTCGAAATAATATCGAGAAGAGCTTGATCTAAACAGTTTTTGATAAATGCTGACAGGAACAGTTTTATGAAAAATTGAACGGATCAAAGACTTTCCGGATATTATTTTGAGCCGATCTCTTACGGGTACCCTTAAAAACACGTTTTAAACACATTGAACGGTTCAGATCATCATAATTTGATCAAGAAGTAGGAGGTCCACACCGTAGCAAAATAGGGGATCCCTTATTAGAAGCTCACTCATACATATATAGTCCGCGCTTCTAATGAGGGATCCTTTATTTTGATGATCTGAACCGTTCATTATGTTTAAAACATGTTTTTAAGGGTACCTGCAAGAAATCGGCTCGAAATAATATCGAGAAGAGCTTGATCTAAACAGTTTTTGATAAATGCTGACAGGAACAGTTTTATGAAAAATTGAACGGATCAAAGACTTTCCGGATATTATTTTGAGCCGATCTCTTACGGGTACCCTTAAAAACACGTTTTAAACACATTGAACGGTTCAGATCATCATAATTTGATCAAGAAGTAGGAGGTCCACACCGTAGCAAAATAGGGGATCCCTTATTAGAAGCTCACTCATACATATATAGTCCGCGCTTCTAATGAGGGATCCTTTATTTTGATGATCTGAACCGTTCATTATGTTTAAAACATGTTTTTAAGGGTACCTGCAAGAAATCGGCTCGAAATAATATCGAGAAGAGCTTGATCTAAACAGTTTTTGATAAATGCTGACAGGAACAGTTTTATGAAAAATTGAACGGATCAAAGACTTTCCGGATATTATTTTGAGCCGATCTCTTACGGGTACCCTTAAAAACACGTTTTAAACACATTGAACGGTTCAGATCATCATAATTTGATCAAGAAGTAGGAGGTCCACACCGTAGCAAAATAGGGGATCCCTTATTAGAAGCTCACTCATACATATATAGTCCGCGCTTCTAATGAGGGATCCTTTATTTTGATGATCTGAACCGTTCATTATGTTTAAAACATGTTTTTAAGGGTACCTGCAAGAAATCGGCTCGAAATAATATCGAGAAGAGCTTGATCTAAACAGTTTTTGATAAATGCTGACAGGAACAGTTTTATGAAAAATTGAACGGATCAAAGACTTTCCGGATATTATTTTGAGCCGATCTCTTACGGGTACCCTTAAAAACACGTTTTAAACACATTGAACGGTTCAGATCATCATAATTTGATCAAGAAGTAGGAGGTCCACACCGTAGCAAAATAGGGGATCCCTTATTAGAAGCTCACTCATACATATATAGTCCGCGCTTCTAATGAGGGATCCTTTATTTTGATGATCTGAACCGTTCATTATGTTTAAAACATGTTTTTAAGGGTACCTGCAAGAAATCGGCTCGAAATAATATCGAGAAGAGCTTGATCTAAACAGTTTTTGATAAATGCTGACAGGAACAGTTTTATGAAAAATTAAACGGATCAAAGACTTTCCGGATATTATTTTGAGCCGATCTCTTACGGGTACCCTTAAAAACACGTTTTAAACACATTGAACGGTTCAGATCATCATAATTTGATCAAGAAGTAGGAGGTCCACACCGTAGCAAAATAGGGGATCCCTTATTAGAAGCTCACTCATACATATATAGTCCGCGCTTCTAATGAGGGATCCTTTATTTTGATGATCTGAACCGTTCATTATGTTTAAAACATGTTTTTAAGGGTACCTGCAAGAAATCGGCTCGAAATAATATCGAGAAGAGCTTGATCTAAACAGTTTTTGATAAATGCTGACAGGAACAGTTTTATGAAAAATTGAACGGATCAAAGACTTTCCGGATATTATTTTGAGCCGATCTCTTACGGGTACCCTTAAAAACACGTTTTAAACACATTGAACGGTTCAGATCATCATAATTTGATCAAGAAGTAGGAGGTCCACACCGTAGCAAAATAGGGGATCCCTTATTAGAAGCTCACTCATACATATATAGTCCGCGCTTCTAATGAGGGATCCTTTATTTTGATGATCTGAACCGTTCATTATGTTTAAAACATGTTTTTAAGGGTACCTGCAAGAAATCGGCTCGAAATAATATCGAGAAGAGCTTGATCTAAACAGTTTTTGATAAATGCTGACAGGAACAGTTTTATGAAAAATTGAACGGATCAAAGACTTTCCGGATATTATTTTGAGCCGATCTCTTACGGGTACCCTTAAAAACACGTTTTAAACACATTGAACGGTTCAGATCATCATAATTTGATCAAGAAGTAGGAGGTCCACACCGTAGCAAAATAGGGGATCCCTTATTAGAAGCTCACTCATACATATATAGTCCGCGCTTCTAATGAGGGATCCTTTATTTTGATGATCTGAACCGTTCATTATGTTTAAAACATGTTTTTAAGGGTACCTGCAAGAAATCGGCTCGAAATAATATCGAGAAGAGCTTGATCTAAACAGTTTTTGATAAATGCTGACAGGAACAGTTTTATGAAAAATTGAACGGATCAAAGACTTTCCGGATATTATTTTGAGCCGATCTCTTACGGGTACCCTTAAAAACACGTTTTAAACACATTGAACGGTTCAGATCATCATAATTTGATCAAGACGTAGGAGGTCCACACCGTAGCAAAATAGGGGATCCCTTATTAGAAGCTCACTCATACATATATAGTCCGCGCTTCTAATGAGGGATCCTTTATTTTGATGATCTGAACCGTTCATTATGTTTAAAACATGTTTTTAAGGGTACCTGCAAGAAATCGGCTCGAAATAATATCGAGAAGAGCTTGATCTAAACAGTTTTTGATAAATGCTGACAGGAACAGTTTTATGAAAAATTGAACGGATCAAAGACTTTCCGGATATTATTTTGAGCTGATCTCTTACGGGTACCCTTAAAAACACGTTTTAAACACATTGAACGGTTCAGATCATCATAATTTGATCAAGAAGTAGGAGGTCCACACCGTAGCAAAATAGGGGATCCCTTATTAGAAGCTCACTCATACATATATAGTCCGCGCTTCTAATGAGGGATCCTTTATTTTGATGATCTGAACCGTTCATTATGTTTAAAACATGTTTTTAAGGGTACCTGCAAGAAATCGGCTCGAAATAATATCGAGAAGAGCTTGATCTAAACAGTTTTTGATAAATGCTGACAGGAACAGTTTTATGAAAAATTGAACGGATCAAAGACTTTCCGGATATTATTTTGAGCCGATCTCTTACGGGTACCCTTAAAAACACGTTTTAAACACATTGAACGGTTCAGATCATCATAATTTGATCAAGAAGTAGGAGGTCCACACCGTAGCAAAATAGGGGATCCCTTATTAGAAGCTCACTCATACATATATAGTCCGCGCTTCTAATGAGGGATCCTTTATTTTGATGATCTGAACCGTTCATTATGTTTAAAACATGTTTTTAAGGGTACCTGCAAGAAATCGGCTCGAAATAATATCGAGAAGAGCTTGATCTAAACAGTTTTTGATAAATGCTGACAGGAACAGTTTTATGAAAAATTGAACGGATCAAAGACTTTCCGGATATTATTTTGAGCCGATCTCTTACGGGTACCCTTAAAAACACGTTTTAAACACATTGAACGGTTCAGATCATCATAATTTGATCAAGAAGTAGGAGGTCCACACCGTAGCAAAATAGGGGATCCCTTATTAGAAGCTCACTCATACATATATAGTCCGCGCTTCTAATGAGGGATCCTTTATTTTGATGATCTGAACCGTTCATTATGTTTAAAACATGTTTTTAAGGGTACCTGCAAGAAATCGGCTCGAAATAATATCGAGAAGAGCTTGATCTAAACAGTTTTTGATAAATGCTGACAGGAACAGTTTTATGAAAAATTGAACGGATCAAAGACTTTCCGGATATTATTTTGAGCCGATCTCTTACGGGTACCCTTAAAAACACGTTTTAAACACATTGAACGGTCCAGATCATCATAATTTGATCAAGAAGTAGGAGGTCCACACCGTAGCAAAATAGGGGATCCCTTATTAGAAGCTCACTCATACATATATAGTCCGCGCTTCTAATGAGGGATCCTTTATTTTGATGATCTGAACCGTTCATTATGTTTAAAACATGTTTTTAAGGGTACCTGCAAGAAATCGGCTCGAAATAATATCGAGAAGAGCTTGATCTAAACAGTTTTTGATAAATGCTGACAGGAACAGTTTTATGAAAAATTGAACGGATCAAAGACTTTCCGGATATTATTTTGAGCCGATCTCTTACGGGTACCCTTAAAAACACGTTTTAAACACATTGAACGGTTCAGATCATCATAATTTGATCAAGAAGTAGGAGGTCCACACCGTAGCAAAATAGGGGATCCCTTATTAGAAGCTCACTCATACATATATAGTCCGCGCTTCTAATGAGGGATCCTTTATTTTGATGATCTGAACCGTTCATTATGTTTAAAACATGTTTTTAAGGGTACCTGCAAGAAATCGGCTCGAAATAATATCGAGAAGAGCTTGATCTAAACAGTTTTTGATAAATGCTGACAGGAACAGTTTTATGAAAAATTGAACGGATCAAAGACTTTCCGGATATTATTTTGAGCCGATCTCTTACGGGTACCCTTAAAAACACGTTTTAAACACATTGAACGGTTCAGATCATCATAATTTGATCAAGAAGTAGGAGGTCCACACCGTAGCAAAATAGGGGATCCCTTATTAGAAGCTCACTCATACATATATAGTCCGCGCTTCTAATGAGGGATCCTTTATTTTGATGATCTGAACCGTTCATTATGTTTAAAACATGTTTTTAAGGGTACCTGCAAGAAATCGGCTCGAAATAATATCGAGAAGAGCTTGATCTAAACAGTTTTTGATAAATGCTGACAGGAACAGTTTTATGAAAAATTGAACGGATCAAAGACTTTCCGGATATTATTTTGAGCCGATCTCTTACGGGTACCCTTAAAAACACGTTTTAAACACATTGAACGGTTCAGATCATCATAATTTGATCAAGAAGTAGGAGGTCCACACCGTAGCAAAATAGGGGATCCCTTATTAGAAGCTCACTCATACATATATAGTCCGCGCTTCTAATGAGGGATCCTTTATTTTGATGATCTGAACCGTTCATTATGTTTAAAACATGTTTTTAAGGGTACCTGCAAGAAATCGGCTCGAAATAATATCGAGAAGAGCTTGATCTAAACAGTTTTTGATAAATGCTGACAGGAACAGTTTTATGAAAAATTGAACGGATCAAAGACTTTCCGGATATTATTTTGAGCCGATCTCTTACGGGTACCCTTAAAAACACGTTTTAAACACATTGAACGGTTCAGATCATCATAATTTGATCAAGAAGTAGGAGGTCCACACCGTAGCAAAATAGGGGATCCCTTATTAGAAGCTCACTCATACATATATAGTCCGCGCTTCTAATGAGGGATCCTTTATTTTGATGATCTGAACCGTTCATTATGTTTAAAACATGTTTTTAAGGGTACCTGCAAGAAATCGGCTCGAAATAATATCGAGAAGAGCTTGATCTAAACAGTTTTTGATAAATGCTGACAGGAACAGTTTTATGAAAAATTGAACGGATCAAAGACTTTCCGGATATTATTTTGAGCCGATCTCTTACGGGTACCCTTAAAAACACGTTTTAAACACATTGAACGGTTCAGATCATCATAATTTGATCAAGAAGTAGGAGGTCCACACCGTAGCAAAATAGGGGATCCCTTATTAGAAGCTCACTCATACATATATAGTCCGCGCTTCTAATGAGGGATCCTTTATTTTGATGATCTGAACCGTTCATTATGTTTAAAACATGTTTTTAAGGGTACCTGCAAGAAATCGGCTCGAAATAATATCGAGAAGAGCTTGATCTAAACAGTTTTTGATAAATGCTGACAGGAACAGTTTTATGAAAAATTGAACGGATCAAAGACTTTCCGGATATTATTTTGAGCCGATCTCTTACGGGTACCCTTAAAAACACGTTTTAAACACATTGAACGGTTCAGATCATCATAATTTGATCAAGAAGTAGGAGGTCCACACCGTAGCAAAATAGGGGATCCCTTATTAGAAGCTCACTCATACATATATAGTCCGCGCTTCTAATGAGGGATCCTTTATTTTGATGATCTGAACCGTTCATTATGTTTAAAACATGTTTTTAAGGGTACCTGCAAGAAATCGGCTCGAAATAATATCGAGAAGAGCTTGATCTAAACAGTTTTTGATAAATGCTGACAGGAACAGTTTTATGAAAAATTGAACGGATCAAAGACTTTCCGGATATTATTTTGAGCTGATCTCTTACGGGTACCCTTAAAAACACGTTTTAAACACATTGAACGGTTCAGATCATCATAATTTGATCAAGAAGTAGGAGGTCCACACCGTAGCAAAATAGGGGATCCCTTATTAGAAGCTCACTCATACATATATAGTCCGCGCTTCTAATGAGGGATCCTTTATTTTGATGATCTGAACCGTTCATTATGTTTAAAACATGTTTTTAAGGGTACCTGCAAGAAATCGGCTCGAAATAATATCGAGAAGAGTTTGATCTGAACAGTTTTTGATAAATGCTGACAGGAACAGTTTTATGAAAAATTAAACGGATCAAAGACTTTCCGGATATTATTTTGAGCCGATCTCTTACGGGTACCCTTAAAAACACGTTTTAAACACATTGAACGGTTCAGATCATCATAATTTGATCAAGAAGTAGGAGGTCCACACCGTAGCAAAATAGGGGATCCCTTATTAGAAGCTCACTCATACATATATAGTCCGCGCTTCTAATGAGGGATCCTTTATTTTGATGATCTGAACCGTTCATTATGTTTAAAACATGTTTTTAAGGGTACCTGCAAGAAATCGGCTCGAAATAATATCGAGAAGAGCTTGATCTAAACAGTTTTTGATAAATGCTGACAGGAACAGTTTTATGAAAAATTGAACGGATCAAAGACTTTCCGGATATTATTTTGAGCCGATCTCTTACGGGTACCCTTAAAAACACGTTTTAAACACATTGAACGGTTCAGATCATCATAATTTGATCAAGAAGTAGGAGGTCCACACCGTAGCAAAATAGGGGATCCCTTATTAGAAGCTCACTCATACATATATAGTCCGCGCTTCTAATGAGGGATCCTTTATTTTGATGATCTGAACCGTTCATTATGTTTAAAACATGTTTTTAAGGGTACCTGCAAGAAATCGGCTCGAAATAATATCGAGAAGAGCTTGATCTAAACAGTTTTTGATAAATGCTGACAGGAACAGTTTTATGAAAAATTGAACGGATCAAAGACTTTCCGGATATTATTTTGAGCCGATCTCTTACGGGTACCCTTAAAAACACGTTTTAAACACATTGAACGGTTCAGATCATCATAATTTGATCAAGAAGTAGGAGGTCCACACCGTAGCAAAATAGGGGATCCCTTATTAGAAGCTCACTCATACATATATAGTCCGCGCTTCTAATGAGGGATCCTTTATTTTGATGATCTGAACCGTTCATTATGTTTAAAACATGTTTTTAAGGGTACCTGCAAGAAATCGGCTCGAAATAATATCGAGAAGAAGTTGATCTAAACAGTTTTTGATAAATGCTGACAGGAACAGTTTTATGAAAAATTGAACGGATCAAAGACTTTCCGGATATTATTTTGAGCCGATCTCTTACGGGTACCCTTAAAAACACGTTTTAAACACATTGAACGGTTCAGATCATCATAATTTGATCAAGAAGTAGGAGGTCCACACCGTAGCAAAATAGGGATCCCTTATTAGAAGCTCACTCATACATATATAGTCCGCGCTTCTAATGAGGGATCCTTTATTTTGATGATCTGAACCGTTCATTATGTTTAAAACATGTTTTTAAGGGTACCTGCAAGAAATCGGCTCGAAATAATATCGAGAAGAGCTTGATCTAAACAGTTTTTGATAAATGCTGACAGGAACAGTTTTATGAAAAATTGAACGGATCAAAGACTTTCCGGATATTATTTTGAGCCGATCTCTTACGGGTACCCTTAAAAACACGTTTTAAACACATTGAACGGTTCAGATCATCATAATTTGATCAAGAAGTAGGAGGTCCACACCGTAGCAAAATAGGGGATCCCTTATTAGAAGCTCACTCATACATATATAGTCCGCGCTTCTAATGAGGGATCCTTTATTTTGATGATCTGAACCGTTCATTATGTTTAAAACATGTTTTTAAGGGTACCTGCAAGAAATCGGCTCGAAATAATATCGAGAAGAAGTTGATCTAAACAGTTTTTGATAAATGCTGACAGGAACAGTTTTATGAAAAATTGAACGGATCAAAGACTTTCCGGATATTATTTTGAGCCGATCTCTTACGGGTACCCTTAAAAACACGTTTTAAACACATTGAACGGTTCAGATCATCATAATTTGATCAAGAAGTAGGAGGTCCACACCGTAGCAAAATAGGGGATCCCTTATTAGAAGCTCACTCATACATATATAGTCCGCGCTTCTAATGAGGGATCCTTTATTTTGATGATCTGAACCGTTCATTATGTTTAAAACATGTTTTTAAGGGTACCTGCAAGAAATCGGCTCGAAATAATATCGAGAAGAGCTTGATCTAAACAGTTTTTGATAAATGCTGACAGGAACAGTTTTATGAGAAATTGAACGGATCAAAGACTTTCCGGATATTATTTTGAGCCGATCTCTTACGGGTACCCTTAAAAACACGTTTTAAACACATTGAACGGTTCAGATCATCATAATTTGATCAAGAAGTAGGAGGTCCACACCGTAACAAAATAGGGGATCCCTTATTAGAAGCTCACTCATACATATATAGTCCGCGCTTCTAATGAGGGATCCTTTATTTTGATGATCTGAACCGTTCATTATGTTTAAAACATGTTTTTAAGGGTACCTGCAAGAAATCGGCTCGAAATAATATCGAGAAGAGCTTGATCTAAACAGTTTTTGATAAATGCTGACAGGAACAGTTTTATGAAAAATTGAACGGATCAAAGACTTTCCGGATATTATTTTGAGCCGATCTCTTACGGGTACCCTTAAAAACACGTTTTAAACACATTGAACGGTTCAGATCATCATAATTTGATCAAGAAGTAGGAGGTCCACACCGTAGCAAAATAGGGGATCCCTTATTAGAAGCTCACTCATACATATATAGTCCGCGCTTCTAATGAGGGATCCTTTATTTTGATGATCTGAACCGTTCATTATGTTTAAAACATGTTTTTAAGGGTACCTGCAAGAAATCGGCTCGAAATAATATCGAGAAGAGCTTGATCTAAACAGTTTTTGATAAATGCTGACAGGAACAGTTTTATGAAAAATTGAACGGATCAAAGACTTTCCGGATATTATTTTGAGCCGATCTCTTACGGGTACCCTTAAAAACACGTTTTAAACACATTGAACGGTTCAGATCATCATAATTTGATCAAGAAGTAGGAGGTCCACACCGTAGCAAAATAGGGATCCCTTATTAGAAGCTCACTCATACATATATAGTCCGCGCTTCTAATGAGGGATCCTTTATTTTGATGATCTGAACCGTTCATTATGTTTAAAACATGTTTTTAAGGGTACCTGCAAGAAATCGGCTCGAAATAATATCGAGAAGAGCTTGATCTAAACAGTTTTTGATAAATGCTGACAGGAACAGTTTTATGAAAAATTGAACGGATCAAAGACTTTCCGGATATTATTTTGAGCCGATCTCTTACGGGTACCCTTAAAAACACGTTTTAAACACATTGAACGGTTCAGATCATCATAATTTGATCAAGAAGTAGGAGGTCCACACCGTAGCAAAATAGGGGATCCCTTATTAGAAGCTCACTCATACATATATAGTCCGCGCTTCTAATGAGGGATCCTTTATTTTGATGATCTGAACCGTTCATTATGTTTAAAACATGTTTTTAAGGGTACCTGCAAGAAATCGGCTCGAAATAATATCGAGAAGAGCTTGATCTAAACAGTTTTTGATAAATGCTGACAGGAACAGTTTTATGAAAAATTGAACGGATCAAAGACTTTCCGGATATTATTTTGAGCTGATCTCTTACGGGTACCCTTAAAAACACGTTTTAAACACATTGAACGGTTCAGATCATCATAATTTGATCAAGAAGTAGGAGGTCCACACCGTAGCAAAATAGGGGATCCCTTATTAGAAGCTCACTCATACATATATAGTCCGCGCTTCTAATGAGGGATCCTTTATTTTGATGATCTGAACCGTTCATTATGTTTAAAACATGTTTTTAAGGGTACCTGCAAGAAATCGGCTCGAAATAATATCGAGAAGAGCTTGATCTAAACAGTTTTTGATAAATGCTGACAGGAACAGTTTTATGAAAAATTAAACGGATCAAAGACTTTCCGGATATTATTTTGAGCCGATCTCTTACGGGTACCCTTAAAAACACGTTTTAAACACATTGAACGGTTCAGATCATCATAATTTGATCAAGAAGTAGGAGGTCCACACCGTAGCAAAATAGGGGATCCCTTATTAGAAGCTCACTCATACATATATAGTCCGCGCTTCTAATGAGGGATCCTTTATTTTGATGATCTGAACCGTTCATTATGTTTAAAACATGTTTTTAAGGGTACCTGCAAGAAATCGGCTCGAAATAATATCGAGAAGAAGTTGATCTAAACAGTTTTTGATAAATGCTGACAGGAACAGTTTTATGAAAAATTGAACGGATCAAAGACTTTCCGGATATTATTTTGAGCCGATCTCTTACGGGTACCCTTAAAAACACGTTTTAAACACATTGAACGGTTCAGATCATCATAATTTGATCAAGAAGTAGGAGGTCCACACCGTAGCAAAATAGGGGATCCCTTATTAGAAGCTCACTCATACATATATAGTCCGCGCTTCTAATGAGGGATCCTTTATTTTGATGATCTGAACCGTTCATTATGTTTAAAACATGTTTTTAAGGGTACCTGCATGAAATCGGCTCGAAATAATATCGAGAAGAGCTTGATCTAAACAGTTTTTGATAAATGCTGACAGGAACAGTTTTATGAAAAATTGAACGGATCAAAGACTTTCCGGATATTATTTTGAGCCGATCTCTTACGGGTACCCTTAAAAACACGTTTTAAACACATTGAACGGTTCAGATCATCATAATTTGATCAAGAAGTAGGAGGTCCACACCGTAGCAAAATAGGGGATCCCTTATTAGAAGCTCACTCATACATATATAGTCCGCGCTTCTAATGAGGGATCCTTTATTTTGATGATCTGAACCGTTCATTATGTTTAAAACATGTTTTTAAGGGTACCTGCAAGAAATCGGCTCGAAATAATATCGAGAAGAGCTTGATCTAAACAGTTTTTGATAAATGCTGACAGGAACAGTTTTATGAAAAATTGAACGGATCAAAGACTTTCCGGATATTATTTTGAGCCGATCTCTTACGGGTACCCTTAAAAACACGTTTTAAACACATTGAACGGTTCAGATCATCATAATTTGATCAAGAAGTAGGAGGTCCACACCGTAGCAAAATAGGGGATCCCTTATTAGAAGCTCACTCATACATATATAGTCCGCGCTTCTAATGAGGGATCCTTTATTTTGATGATCTGAACCGTTCATTATGTTTAAAACATGTTTTTAAGGGTACCTGCAAGAAATCGGCTCGAAATAATATCGAGAAGAGCTTGATCTAAACAGTTTTTGATAAATGCTGACAGGAACAGTTTTATGAAAAATTGAACGGATCAAAGACTTTCCGGATATTATTTTGAGCCGATCTCTTACGGGTACCCTTAAAAACACGTTTTAAACACATTGAACGGTTCAGATCATCATAATTTGATCAAGAAGTAGGAGGTCCACACCGTAGCAAAATAGGGGATCCCTTATTAGAAGCTCACTCATACATATATAGTCCGCGCTTCTAATGAGGGATCCTTTATTTTGATGATCTGAACCGTTCATTATGTTTAAAACATGTTTTTAAGGGTACCTGCAAGAAATCGGCTCGAAATAATATCGAGAAGAGCTTGATCTAAACAGTTTTTGATAAATGCTGACAGGAACAGTTTTATGAAAAATTGAACGGATCAAAGACTTTCCGGATATTATTTTGAGCTGATCTCTTACGGGTACCCTTAAAAACACGTTTTAAACACATTCAACGGTTCAGATCATCATAATTTGATCAAGAAGTAGGAGGTCCACACCGTAGCAAAATAGGGGATCCCTTATTAGAAGCTCACTCATACATATATAGTCCGCGCTTCTAATGAGGGATCCTTTATTTTGATGATCTGAACCGTTCATTATGTTTAAAACATGTTTTTAAGGGTACCTGCAAGAAATCGGCTCGAAATAATATCGAGAAGAGCTTGATCTAAACAGTTTTTGATAAATGCTGACAGGAACAGTTTTATGAAAAATTAAACGGATCAAAGACTTTCCGGATATTATTTTGAGCCGATCTCTTACGGGTACCCTTAAAAACACGTTTTAAACACATTGAACGGTTCAGATCATCATAATTTGATCAAGAAGTAGGAGGTCCACACCGTAGCAAAATAGGGGATCCCTTATTAGAAGCTCACTCATACATATATAGTCCGCGCTTCTAATGAGGGATCCTTTATTTTGATGATCTGAACCGTTCATTATGTTTAAAACATGTTTTTAAGGGTACCTGCAAGAAATCGGCTCGAAATAATATCGAGAAGAGCTTGATCTAAACAGTTTTTGATAAATGCTGACAGGAACAGTTTTATGAAAAATTGAACGGATCAAAGACTTTCCGGATATTATTTTGAGCCGATCTCTTACGGGTACCCTTAAAAACACGTTTTAAACACATTGAACGGTTCAGATCATCATAATTTGATCAAGAAGTAGGAGGTCCACACCGTAGCAAAATAGGGGATCCCTTATTAGAAGCTCACTCATACATATATAGTCCGCGCTTCTAATGAGGGATCCTTTATTTTGATGATCTGAACCGTTCATTATGTTTAAAACATGTTTTTAAGGGTACCTGCAAGAAATCGGCTCGAAATAATATCGAGAAGAGCTTGATCTAAACAGTTTTTGATAAATGCTGACAGGAACAGTTTTATGAAAAATTGAACGGATCAAAGACTTTCCGGATATTATTTTGAGCCGATCTCTTACGGGTACCCTTAAAAACACGTTTTAAACACATTGAACGGTTCAGATCATCATAATTTGATCAAGAAGTAGGAGGTCCACACCGTAGCAAAATAGGGGATCCCTTATTAGAAGCTCACTCATACATATATAGTCCGCGCTTCTAATGAGGGATCCTTTATTTTGATGATCTGAACCGTTCATTATGTTTAAAACATGTTTTTAAGGGTACCTGCAAGAAATCGGCTCGAAATAATATCGAGAAGAAGTTGATCTAAACAGTTTTTGATAAATGCTGACAGGAACAGTTTTATGAAAAATTGAACGGATCAAAGACTTTCCGGATATTATTTTGAGCCGATCTCTTACGGGTACCCTTAAAAACACGTTTTAAACACATTGAACGGTTCAGATCATCATAATTTGATCAAGAAGTAGGAGGTCCACACCGTAGCAAAATAGGGGATCCCTTATTAGAAGCTCACTCATACATATATAGTCCGCGCTTCTAATGAGGGATCCTTTATTTTGATGATCTGAACCGTTCATTATGTTTAAAACATGTTTTTAAGGGTACCTGCAAGAAATCGGCTCGAAATAATATCGAGAAGAGCTTGATCTAAACAGTTTTCGATAAATGCTGACAGGAACAGTTTTATGAAAAATTGAACGGATCAAAGACTTTCCGGATATTATTTTGAGCCGATCTCTTACGGGTACCCTTAAAAACACGTTTTAAACACATTGAACGGTTCAGATCATCATAATTTGATCAAGAAGTAGGAGGTCCACACCGTAGCAAAATAGGGGATCCCTTATTAGAAGCTCACTCATACATATATTGTCCGCGCTTCTAATGAGGGATCCTTTATTTTGATGATCTGAACCGTTCATTATGTTTAAAACATGTTTTTAAGGGTACCTGCAATAAAAATCGGCCCGAAATAATATCGAGAAGAGCTTGATCTAAACAGTTTTTGATAAATGCTGACAGGAACAGTTTTATGAAAAATTGAACGGATCAAAGACTTTCCGGATATTATTTTGAGCCGATCTCTTACGGGTACCCTTAAAAACACGTTTTAAACACATTGAACGGTTCAGATCATCATAATTTGATCAAGAAGTAGGAGGTCCACACCGTAGCAAAATAGGGGATCCCTTATTAGAAGCTCACTCATACATATATAGTCCGCGCTTCTAATGAGGGATCCTTTATTTTGATGATCTGAACCGTTCATTATGTTTAAAACATGTTTTTAAGGGTACATGCAAGAAATCGGCTCGAAATAATATCGAGAAGAGCTTGATCTAAACAGTTTTTGATAAATGCTGACAGGAACAGTTTTATGAAAAATTGAGCGGATCAAAGACTTTCCGGATATTATTTTGAGCCGATCTCTTACGGGTACCCTTAAAAACACGTTTTAAACACATTGAACGGTTCAGATCATCATAATTTGATCAAGAAGTAGGAGGTCCACACCGTAGCAAAATAGGGGATCCCTTATTAGAAGCTCACTCATACATATATAGTCTGCGCTTCTAATGAGGGATCCTTTATTTTGATGATCTGAACCGTTCATTATGTTTAAAACATGTTTTTAAGGGTACCTGCAAGAAATCGGCTCGAAATAATATCGAGAAGAGCTTGATCTAAACAGTTTTTGATAAATGCTGACAGGAACAGTTTTATGAAAAATTGAACGGATCAAAGACTTTCCGGATATTATTTTGAGCCGATCTCTTACGGGTACCCTTAAAAACACGTTTTAAACACATTGAACGGTTCAGATCATCATAATTTGATCAAGAAGTAGGAGGTCCACACCGTAGCAAAATAGGGGATCCCTTATTAGAAGCTCACTCATACATATATAGTCCGCGCTTCTAATGAGGGATCCTTTATTTTGATGATCTGAACCGTTCATTATGTTTAAAACATGTTTTTAAGGGTACCTGCAAGAAATCGGCTCGAAATAATATCGAGAAGAGCTTGATCTAAACAGTTTTTGATAAATGCTGACAAGAACAGTTTTATGAAAAATTGAACGGATCAAAGACTTTCCGGATATTATTTTGAGCCGATCTCTTACGGGTACCCTTAAAAACACGTTTTAAACACATTGAACGGTTCAGATCATCATAATTTGATCAAGAAGTAGGAGGTCCACACCGTAGCAAAATAGGGGATCCCTTATTAGAAGCTCACTCATACATATATAGTCCGCGCTTCTAATGAGGGATCCTTTATTTTGATGATCTGAACCGTTCATTATGTTTAAAACATGTTTTTAAGGGTACCTGCAAGAAATCGGCTCGAAATAATATCGAGAAGAGCTTGATCTAAACAGTTTTTGATAAATGCTGACAGGAACAGTTTTATGAAAAATTGAACGGATCAAAGACTTTCCGGATATTATTTTGAGCCGATCTCTTACGGGTACCCTTAAAAACACGTTTTAAACACATTGAACGGTTCAGATCATCATAATCTGATCAAGAAGTAGGAGGTCCACACCGTAGCAAAATAGGGGATCCCTTATTAGAAGCTCACTCATACATATATAGTCCGCGCTTCTAATGAGGGATCCTTTATTTTGATGATCTGAACCGTTCATTATGTTTAAAACATGTTTTTAAGGGTACCTGCAAGAAATCGGCTCGAAATAATATCGAGAAGAGCTTGATCTAAACAGTTTTTGATAAATGCTGACAGGAACAGTTTTATGAAAAATTGAACGGATCAAAGACTTTCCGGATATTATTTTGAGCCGATCTCTTACGGGTACCCTTAAAAACACGTTTTAAACACATTGAACGGTTCAGATCATCATAATTTGATCAAGAAGTAGGAGGTCCACACCGTAGCAAAATAGGGGATCCCTTATTAGAAGCTCACTCATACATATATAGTCCGCGCTTCTAATGAGGGATCCTTTATTTTGATGATCTGAACCGTTCATTATGTTTAAAACATGTTTTTAAGGGTACCTGCAAGAAATCGGCTCGAAATAATATCGAGAAGAAGTTGATCTAAACAGTTTTTGATAAATGCTGACAGGAACAGTTTTATGAAAAATTGAACGGATCAAAGACTTTCCGGATATTATTTTGAGCCGATCTCTTACGGGTACCCTTAAAAACACGTTTTAAACACATTGAACGGTTCAGATCATCATAATTTGATCAAGAAGTAGGAGGTCCACACCGTAGCAAAATAGGGGATCCCTTATTAGAAGCTCACTCATACATATATAGTCCGCGCTTCTAATGAGGGATCCTTTATTTTGATGATCTGAACCGTTCATTATGTTTAAAACATGTTTTTAAGGGTACCTGCAAGAAATCGGCTCGAAATAATATCGAGAAGAGCTTGATCTAAACAGTTTTCGATAAATGCTGACAGGAACAGTTTTATGAAAAATTGAACGGATCAAAGACTTTCCGGATATTATTTTGAGCCGATCTCTTACGGGTACCCTTAAAAACACGTTTTAAACACATTGAACGGTTCAGATCATCATAATTTGATCAAGAAGTAGGAGGTCCACACCGTAGCAAAATAGGGGATCCCTTATTAGAAGCTCACTCATACATATATTGTCCGCGCTTCTAATGAGGGATCCTTTATTTTGATGATCTGAACCGTTCATTATGTTTAAAACATGTTTTTAAGGGTACCTGCAATAAAAATCGGCCCGAAATAATATCGAGAAGAGCTTGATCTAAACAGTTTTTGATAAATGCTGACAGGAACAGTTTTATGAAAAATTGAACGGATCAAAGACTTTCCGGATATTATTTTGAGCCGATCTCTTACGGGTACCCTTAAAAACACGTTTTAAACACATTGAACGGTTCAGATCATCATAATTTGATCAAGAAGTAGGAGGTCCACACCGTAGCAAAATAGGGGATCCCTTATTAGAAGCTCACTCATACATATATAGTCCGCGCTTCTAATGAGGGATCCTTTATTTTGATGATCTGAACCGTTCATTATGTTTAAAACATGTTTTTAAGGGTACATGCAAGAAATCGGCTCGAAATAATATCGAGAAGAGCTTGATCTAAACAGTTTTTGATAAATGCTGACAGGAACAGTTTTATGAAAAATTGAGCGGATCAAAGACTTTCCGGATATTATTTTGAGCCGATCTCTTACGGGTACCCTTAAAAACACGTTTTAAACACATTGAACGGTTCAGATCATCATAATTTGATCAAGAAGTAGGAGGTCCACACCGTAGCAAAATAGGGGATCCCTTATTAGAAGCTCACTCATACATATATAGTCCGCGCTTCTAATGAGGGATCCTTTATTTTGATGATCTGAACCGTTCATTATGTTTAAAACATGTTTTTAAGGGTACCTGCAAGAAATCGGCTCGAAATAATATCGAGAAGAGCTTGATCTAAACAGTTTTTGATAAATGCTGACAGGAACAGTTTTATGAAAAATTGAACGGATCAAAGACTTTCCGGATATTATTTTGAGCCGATCTCTTACGGGTACCCTTAAAAACACGTTTTAAACACATTGAACGGTTCAGATCATCATAATTTGATCAAGAAGTAGGAGGTCCACACCGTAGCAAAATAGGGGATCCCTTATTAGAAGCTCACTCATACATATATAGTCCGCGCTTCTAATGAGGGATCCTTTATTTTGATGATCTGAACCGTTCATTATGTTTAAAACATGTTTTTAAGGGTACCTGCAAGAAATCGGCTCGAAATAATATCGAGAAGAGCTTGATCTAAACAGTTTTTGATAAATGCTGACAAGAACAGTTTTATGAAAAATTGAACGGATCAAAGACTTTCCGGATATTATTTTGAGCCGATCTCTTACGGGTACCCTTAAAAACACGTTTTAAACACATTGAACGGTTCAGATCATCATAATTTGATCAAGAAGTAGGAGGTCCACACCGTAGCAAAATAGGGGATCCCTTATTAGAAGCTCACTCATACATATATAGTCCGCGCTTCTAATGAGGGATCCTTTATTTTGATGATCTGAACCGTTCATTATGTTTAAAACATGTTTTTAAGGGTACCTGCAAGAAATCGGCTCGAAATAATATCGAGAAGAGCTTGATCTAAACAGTTTTTGATAAATGCTGACAGGAACAGTTTTATGAAAAATTGAACGGATCAAAGACTTTCCGGATATTATTTTGAGCCGATCTCTTACGGGTACCCTTAAAAACACGTTTTAAACACATTGAACGGTTCAGATCATCATAATCTGATCAAGAAGTAGGAGGTCCACACCGTAGCAAAATAGGGGATCCCTTATTAGAAGCTCACTCATACATATATAGTCCGCGCTTCTAATGAGGGATCCTTTATTTTGATGATCTGAACCGTTCATTATGTTTAAAACATGTTTTTAAGGGTACCTGCAAGAAATCGGCTCGAAATAATATCGAGAAGAGCTTGATCTAAACAGTTTTTGATAAATGCTGACAGGAACAGTTTTATGAAAAATTGAACGGATCAAAGACTTTCCGGATATTATTTTGAGCCGATCTCTTACGGGTACCCTTAAAAACACGTTTTAAACACATTGAACGGTTCAGATCATCATAATTTGATCAAGAAGTAGGAGGTCCACACCGTAGCAAAATAGGGGATCCCTTATTAGAAGCTCACTCATACATATATAGTCCGCGCTTCTAATGAGGGATCCTTTATTTTGATGATCTGAACCGTTCATTATGTTTAAAACATGTTTTTAAGGGTACCTGCAAGAAATCGGCTCGAAATAATATCGAGAAGAGCTTGATCTAAACAGTTTTTGATAAATGCTGACAGGAACAGTTTTATGAAAAATTGAACGGATCAAAGACTTTCCGGATATTATTTTGAGCCGATCTCTTACGGGTACCCTTAAAAACACGTTTTAAACACATTGAACGGTTCAGATCATCATAATTTGATCAAGAAGTAGGAGGTCCACACCGTAGCAAAATAGGGGATCCCTTATTAGAAGCTCACTCATACATATATAGTCCGCGCTTCTAATGAGGGATCCTTTATTTTGATGATCTGAACCGTTCATTATGTTTAAAACATGTTTTTAAGGGTACCTGCAAGAAATCGGCTCGAAATAATATCGAGAAGAGCTTGATCTAAACAGTTTTTGATAAATGCTGACAGGAACAGTTTTATGAAAAATTGAACGGATCAAAGACTTTCCGGATATTATTTTGAGCCGATCTCTTACGGGTACCCTTAAAAACACGTTTTAAACACATTGAACGGTTCAGATCATCATAATTTGATCAAGAAGTAGGAGGTCCACACCGTAGCAAAATAGGGGATCCCTTATTAGAAGCTCACTCATACATATATAGTCCGCGCTTCTAATGAGGGATCCTTTATTTTGATGATCTGAACCGTTCATTATGTTTAAAACATGTTTTTAAGGGTACCTGCAAGAAATCGGCTCGAAATAATATCGAGAAGAGCTTGATCTAAACAGTTTTTGATAAATGCTGACAGGAACAGTTTTATGAAAAATTGAACGGATCAAAGACTTTCCGGATATTATTTTGAGCCGATCTCTTACGGGTACCCTTAAAAACACGTTTTAAACACATTGAACGGTTCAGATCATCATAATTTGATCAAGAAGTAGGAGGTCCACACCGTAGCAAAATAGGGGATCCCTTATTAGAAGCTCACTCATACATATATAGTCCGCGCTTCTAATGAGGGATCCTTTATTTTGATGATCTGAACCGTTCATTATGTTTAAAACATGTTTTTAAGGGTACCTGCAAGAAATCGGCTCGAAATAATATCGAGAAGAGCTTGATCTAAACAGTTTTTGATAAATGCTGACAGGAACAGTTTTATGAAAAATTGAACGGATCAAAGACTTTCCGGATATTATTTTGAGCCGATCTCTTACGGGTACCCTTAAAAACACGTTTTAAACACATTGAACGGTTCAGATCATCATAATTTGATCAAGAAGTAGGAGGTCCACACCGTAGCAAAATAGGGGATCCCTTATTAGAAGCTCACTCATACATATATAGTCCGCGCTTCTAATGAGGGATCCTTTATTTTGATGATCTGAACCGTTCATTATGTTTAAAACATGTTTTTAAGGGTACCTGCAAGAAATCGGCTCGAAATAATATCGAGAAGAGCTTGATCTAAACAGTTTTTGATAAATGCTGACAGGAACAGTTTTATGAAAAATTGAACGGATCAAAGACTTTCCGGATATTATTTTGAGCCGATCTCTTACGGGTACCCTTAAAAACACGTTTTAAACACATTGAACGGTTCAGATCATCATAATTTGATCAAGAAGTAGGAGGTCCACACCGTAGCAAAATAGGGGATCCCTTATTAGAAGCTCACTCATACATATATAGTCCGCGCTTCTAATGAGGGATCCTTTATTTTGATGATCTGAACCGTTCATTATGTTTAAAACATGTTTTTAAGGGTACCTGCAAGAAATCGGCTCGAAATAATATCGAGAAGAGCTTGATCTAAACAGTTTTTGATAAATGCTGACAGGAACAGTTTTATGAAAAATTGAACGGATCAAAGACTTTCCGGATATTATTTTGAGCCGATCTCTTACGGGTACCCTTAAAAACACGTTTTAAACACATTGAACGGTTCAGATCATCATAATTTGATCAAGAAGTAGGAGGTCCACACCGTAGCAAAATAGGGGATCCCTTATTAGAAGCTCACTCATACATATATAGTCCGCGCTTCTAATGAGGGATCCTTTATTTTGATGATCTGAACCGTTCATTATGTTTAAAACATGTTTTTAAGGGTACCTGCAAGAAATCGGCTCGAAATAATATCGAGAAGAGCTTGATCTAAACAGTTTTTGATAAATGCTGACAGGAACAGTTTTATGAAAAATTGAACGGATCAAAGACTTTCCGGATATTATTTTGAGCCGATCTCTTACGGGTACCCTTAAAAACACGTTTTAAACACATTGAACGGTTCAGATCATCATAATTTGATCAAGAAGTAGGAGGTCCACACCGTAGCAAAATAGGGGATCCCTTATTAGAAGCTCACTCATACATATATAGTCCGCGCTTCTAATGAGGGATCCTTTATTTTGATGATCTGAACCGTTCATTATGTTTAAAACATGTTTTTAAGGGTACCTGCAAGAAATCGGCTCGAAATAATATCGAGAAGAGCTTGATCTAAACAGTTTTTGATAAATGCTGACAGGAACAGTTTTTTGAAAAATTGAACGGATCAAAGACTTTCCGGATATTATTTTGAGCCGATCTCTTACGGGTACCCTTAAAAACACGTTTTAAACACATTGAATGGTTCAGATCATCATAATTTGATCAAGAAGTAGGAGGTCCACACCGTAGCAAAATAGGGGATCCCTTATTAGAAGCTCACTCATACATATATAGTCCGCGCTTCTAATGAGGGATCCTTTATTTTGATGATCTGAACCGTTCATTATGTTTAAAACATGTTTTTAAGGGTACCTGCAAGAAATCGGCTCGAAATAATATCGAGAAGAGCTTGATCTAAACAGTTTTTGATAAATGCTGACAGGAACAGTTTTATGAAAAATTGAACGGATCAAAGACTTTCCGGATATTATTTTGAGCCGATCTCTTACGGGTACCCTTAAAAACACGTTTTAAACACATTGAACGGTTCAGATCATCATAATTTGATCAAGAAGTAGGAGGTCCACACCGTAGCAAAATAGGGGATCCCTTATTAGAAGCTCACTCATACATATATAGTCCGCGCTTCTAATGAGGGATCCTTTATTTTGATGATCTGAACCGTTCATTATGTTTAAAACATGTTTTTAAGGGTACCTGCAAGAAATCGGCTCGAAATAATATCGAGAAGAGCTTGATCTAAACAGTTTTTGATAAATGCTGACAGGAACAGTTTTATGAAAAATTGAACGGATCAAAGACTTTCCGGATATTATTTTGAGCCGATCTCTTACGGGTACCCTTAAAAACACGTTTTAAACACATTGAACGGTTCAGATCATCATAATTTGATCAAGAAGTAGGAGGTCCACACCGTAGCAAAATAGGGGATCCCTTATTAGAAGCTCACTCATACATATATAGTCCGCGCTTCTAATGAGGGATCCTTTATTTTGATGATCTGAACCGTTCATTATGTTTAAAACATGTTTTTAAGGGTACCTGCAAGAAATCGGCTCGAAATAATATCGAGAAGAGCTTGATCTAAACAGTTTTTGATAAATGCTGACAGGAACAGTTTTATGAAAAATTGAACGGATCAAAGACTTTCCGGATATTATTTTGAGCCGATCTCTTACGGGTACCCTTAAAAACACGTTTTAAACACATTGAACGGTTCAGATCATCATAATTTGATCAAGAAGTAGGAGGTCCACACCGTAGCAAAATAGGGGATCCCTTATTAGAAGCTCACTCATACATATATAGTCCGCGCTTCTAATGAGGGATCCTTTATTTTGATGATCTGAACCGTTCATTATGTTTAAAACATGTTTTTAAGGGTACCTGCAATAAAAATCGGCCCGAAATAATATCGAGAAGAGCTTGATCTAAACAGTTTTTGATAAATGCTGACAGGAACAGTTTTATGAAAAATTGAACGGATCAAAGACTTTCCGGATATTATTTTGAGCCGATCTCTTACGGGTACCCTTAAAAACACGTTTTAAACACATTGAACGGTTCAGATCATCATAATTTGATCAAGAAGTAGGAGGTCCACACCGTAACAAAATAGGGGATCCCTTATTAGAAGCTCACTCATACATATATAGTCCGCGCTTCTAATGAGGGATCCTTTATTTTGATGATCTGAACCGTTCATTATGTTTAAAACATGTTTTTAAGGGTACCTGCAAGAAATCGGCTCGAAATAATATCGAGAAGAGCTTGATCTAAACAGTTTTTGATAAATGCTGACAGGAACAGTTTTATGAAAAATTGAACGGATCAAAGACTTTCCGGATATTATTTTGAGCCGATCTCTTACGGGTACCCTTAAAAACACGTTTTAAACACATTGAACGGTTCAGATCATCATAATTTGATCAAGAAGTAGGAGGTCCACACCGTAGCAAAATAGGGGATCCCTTATTAGAAGCTCACTCATACATATATAGTCCGCGCTTCTAATGAGGGATCCTTTATTTTGATGATCTGAACCGTTCATTATGTTTAAAACATGTTTTTAAGGGTACCTGCAAGAAATCGGCTCGAAATAATATCGAGAAGAGCTTGATCTAAACAGTTTTTGATAAATGCTGACAGGAACAGTTTTATGAAAAATTGAACGGATCAAAGACTTTCCGGATATTATTTTGAGCCGATCTC
Organism: Arctostaphylos glauca; assembly: GCA_019985065.2. NCBI lineage: Eukaryota > Viridiplantae > Streptophyta > Magnoliopsida > Ericales > Ericaceae > Arctostaphylos > Arctostaphylos glauca. Next base: position 482,563 of record JAHSPW020000044.1, on the reverse strand, counting down.
TTACGGGTACCCTTAAAAACACGTTTTAAACACATTGAACGGTTCAGATCATCATAATTTGATCAAGAAGTAGGAGGTCCACACCGTAGCAAAATAGGGGATCCCTTATTAGAAGCTCACTCATACATATATAGTCCGCGCTTCTAATGAGGGATCCTTTATTTTGATGATCTGAACCGTTCATTATGTTTAAAACATGTTTTTAAGGGTACCTGCAAGAAATCGGCTCGAAATAATATCGAGAAGAGCTTGATCTAAACAGTTTTTGATAAATGCTGACAGGAACAGTTTTATGAAAAATTGAACGGATCAAAGACTTTCCGGATATTATTTTGAGCCGATCTCTTACGGGTACCCTTAAAAACACGTTTTAAACACATTGAACGGTTCAGATCATCATAATTTGATCAAGAAGTAGGAGGTCCACACCGTAGCAAAATAGGGGATCCCTTATTAGAAGCTCACTCATACATATATAGTCCGCGCTTCTAATGAGGGATCCTTTATTTTGATGATCTGAACCGTTCATTATGTTTAAAACATGTTTTTAAGGGTACCTGCAATAAATCGGCTCGAAATAATATCGAGAAGAGCTTGATCTAAACAGTTTTTGATAAATGCTGACAGGAACAGTTTTATGAAAAATTGAACGGATCAAAGACTTTCCGGATATTATTTTGAGCCGATCTCTTACGGGTACCCTTAAAAACACGTTTTAAACACATTGAACGGTTCAGATCATCATAATTTGATCAAGAAGTAGGAGGTCCACACCGTAGCAAAATAGGGGATCCCTTATTAGAAGCTCACTCATACATATATAGTCCGCGCTTCTAATGAGGGATCCTTTATTTTGATGATCTGAACCGTTCATTATGTTTAAAACATGTTTTTAAGGGTACCTGCAAGAAATCGGCTCGAAATAATATCGAGAAGAGCTTGATCTAAACAGTTTTTGATAAATGCTGACAGGAACAGTTTTATGAAAAATTGAACGGATCAAAGACTTTCCGGATATTATTTTGAGCCGATCTCTTACGGGTACCCTTAAAAACACGTTTTAAACACATTGAACGGTTCAGATCATCATAATTTGATCAAGAAGTAGGAGGTCCACACCGTAGCAAAATAGGGGATCCCTTATTAGAAGCTCACTCATACATATATAGTCCGCGCTTCTAATGAGGGATCCTTTATTTTGATGATCTGAACCGTTCATTATGTTTAAAACATGTTTTTAAGGGTACCTGCAAGAAATCGGCTCGAAATAATATCGAGAAGAGCTTGATCTAAACAGTTTTTGATAAATGCTGACAGGAACAGTTTTATGAAAAATTGAACGGATCAAAGACTTTCCGGATATTATTTTGAGCCGATCTCTTACGGGTACCCTTAAAAACACGTTTTAAACACATTGAACGGTTCAGATCATCATAATTTGATCAAGAAGTAGGAGGTCCACACCGTAGCAAAATAGGGGATCCCTTATTAGAAGCTCACTCATACATATATAGTCCGCGCTTCTAATGAGGGATCCTTTATTTTGATGATCTGAACCGTTCATTATGTTTAAAACATGTTTTTAAGGGTACCTGCAAGAAATCGGCTCGAAATAATATCGAGAAGAGCTTGATCTAAACAGTTTTTGATAAATGCTGACAGGAACAGTTTTATGAAAAATTGAACGGATCAAAGACTTTCCGGATATTATTTTGAGCCGATCTCTTACGGGTACCCTTAAAAACACGTTTTAAACACATTGAACGGTTCAGATCATCATAATTTGATCAAGAAGTAGGAGGTCCACACCGTAGCAAAATAGGGGATCCCTTATTAGAAGCTCACTCATACATATATAGTCCGCGCTTCTAATGAGGGATCCTTTATTTTGATGATCTGAACCGTTCATTATGTTTAAAACATGTTTTTAAGGGTACCTGCAAGAAATCGGCTCGAAATAATATCGAGAAGAGCTTGATCTAAACAGTTTTTGATAAATGCTGACAGGAACAGTTTTATGAAAAATTGAACGGATCAAAGACTTTCCGGATATTATTTTGAGCCGATCTCTTACGGGTACCCTTAAAAACACGTTTTAAACACATTGAACGGTTCAGATCATCATAATTTGATCAAGAAGTAGGAGGTCCACACCGTAACAAAATAGGGGATCCCTTATTAGAAGCTCACTCATACATATATAGTCCGCGCTTCTAATGAGGGATCCTTTATTTTGATGATCTGAACCGTTCATTATGTTTAAAACATGTTTTTAAGGGTACCTGCAAGAAATCGGCTCGAAATAATATCGAGAAGAGCTTGATCTAAACAGTTTTTGATAAATGCTGACAGGAACAGTTTTATGAAAAATTGAACGGATCAAAGACTTTCCGGATATTATTTTGAGCCGATCTCTTACGGGTACCCTTAAAAACACGTTTTAAACACATTGAACGGTTCAGATCATCATAATTTGATCAAGAAGTAGGAGGTCCACACCGTAGCAAAATAGGGGATCCCTTATTAGAAGCTCACTCATACATATATAGTCCGCGCTTCTAATGAGGGATCCTTTATTTTGATGATCTGAACCGTTCATTATGTTTAAAACATGTTTTTAAGGGTACCTGCAAGAAATCGGCTCGAAATAATATCGAGAAGAGCTTGATCTAAACAGTTTTTGATAAATGCTGACAGGAACAGTTTTATGAAAAATTGAACGGATCAAAGACTTTCCGGATATTATTTTGAGCCGATCTCTTACGGGTACCCTTAAAAACACGTTTTAAACACATTGAACGGTTCAGATCATCATAATTTGATCAAGAAGTAGGAGGTCCACACCGTAGCAAAATAGGGGATCCCTTATTAGAAGCTCACTCATACATATATTGTCCGCGCTTCTAATGAGGGATCCTTTATTTTGATGATCTGAACCGTTCATTATGTTTAAAACATGTTTTTAAGGGTACCTACAAGAAATCGGCTCGAAATAATATCGAGAAGAGCTTGATCTAAACAGTTTTTGATAAATGCTGACAGGAACAGTTTTATGAAAAATTGAACGGATCAAAGACTTTCCGGATATTATTTTGAGCCGATCTCTTACGGGTACCCTTAAAAACACGTTTTAAACACATTGAACGGTTCAGATCATCATAATTTGATCAAGAAGTAGGAGGTCCACACCGTAGCAAAATAGGGGATCCCTTATTAGAAGCTCACTCATACATATATAGTCCGCGCTTCTAATGAGGGATCCTTTATTTTGATGATCTGAACCGTTCATTATGTTTAAAACATATTTTTAAGGGTACCTGCAAGAAATCGGCTCGAAATAATATCGAGAAGAGCTTGATCTAAACAGTTTTTGATAAATGCTGACAGGAACAGTTTTATGAAAAATTGAACGGATCAAAGACTTTCCGGATATTATTTTGAGCCGATCTCTTACGGGTACCCTTAAAAACACGTTTTAAACACATTGAACGGTTCAGATCATCATAATTTGATCAAGAAGTAGGAGGTCCACACCGTAGCAAAATAGGGGATCCCTTATTAGAAGCTCACTCATACATATATAGTCCGCGCTTCTAATGAGGGATCCTTTATTTTGATGATCTGAACCGTTCATTATGTTTAAAACATGTTTTTAAGGGTACCTGCAAGAAATCGGCTCGAAATAATATCGAGAAGAGCTTGATCTAAACAGTTTTTGATAAATGCTGACAGGAACAGTTTTATGAAAAATTGAACGGATCAAAGACTTTCCGGATATTATTTTGAGCCGATCTCTTACGGGTACCCTTAAAAACACGTTTTAAACACATTGAACGGTTCAGATCATCATAATTTGATCAAGAAGTAGGAGGTCCACACCGTAACAAAATAGGGGATCCCTTATTAGAAGCTCACTCATACATATATAGTCCGCGCTTCTAATGAGGGATCCTTTATTTTGATGATCTGAACCGTTCATTATGTTTAAAACATGTTTTTAAGGGTACCTGCAAGAAATCGGCTCGAAATAATATCGAGAAGAGCTTGATCTAAACAGTTTTTGATAAATGCTGACAGGAACAGTTTTATGAAAAATTGAACGGATCAAAGACTTTCCGGATATTATTTTGAGCCGATCTCTTACGGGTACCCTTAAAAACACGTTTTAAACACATTGAACGGTTCAGATCATCATAATTTGATCAAGAAGTAGGAGGTCCACACCGTAGCAAAATAGGGGATCCCTTATTAGAAGGTCACTCATACATATATAGTCCGCGCTTCTAATGAGGGATCCTTTATTTTGATGATCTGAACCGTTCATTATGTTTAAAACATGTTTTTAAGGGTACCTGCAAGAAATCGGCTCGAAATAATATCGAGAAGAGCTTGATCTAAACAGTTTTTGATAAATGCTGACAGGAACAGTTTTATGAAAAATTGAACGGATCAAAGACTTTCCGGATATTATTTTGAGCCGATCTCTTACGGGTACCCTTAAAAACACGTTTTAAACACATTGAACGGTTCAGATCATCATAATTTGATCAAGAAGTAGGAGGTCCACACCGTAGCAAAATAGGGGATCCCTTATTAGAAGCTCACTCATACATATATAGTCCGCGCTTCTAATGAGGGATCCTTTATTTTGATGATCTGAACCGTTCATTATGTTTAAAACATGTTTTTAAGGGTACCTGCAAGAAATCGGCTCGAAATAATATCGAGAAGAGCTTGATCTAAACAGTTTTTGATAAATGCTGACAGGAACAGTTTTATGAAAAATTGAACGGATCAAAGACTTTCCGGATATTATTTTGAGCCGATCTCTTACGGGTACCCTTAAAAACACGTTTTAAACACATTGAACGGTTCAGATCATCATAATTTGATCAAGAAGTAGGAGGTCCACACCGTAGCAAAATAGGGGATCCCTTATTAGAAGCTCACTCATACATATATAGTCCGCGCTTCTAATGAGGGATCCTTTATTTTGATGATCTGAACCGTTCATTATGTTTAAAACATGTTTTTAAGGGTACCTGCAAGAAATCGGCTCGAAATAATATCGAGAAGAGCTTGATCTAAACAGTTTTTGATAAATGCTGACAGGAACAGTTTTATGAAAAATTGAACGGATCAAAGACTTTCCGGATATTATTTTGAGCCGATCTCTTACGGGTACCCTTAAAAACACGTTTTAAACACATTGAACGGTTCAGATCATCATAATTTGATCAAGAAGTAGGAGGTCCACACCGTAGCAAAATAGGGGATCCCTTATTAGAAGCTCACTCATACATATATAGTCCGCGCTTCTAATGAGGGATCCTTTATTTTGATGATCTGAACCGTTCATTATGTTTAAAACATGTTTTTAAGGGTACCTGCAAGAAATCGGCTCGAAATAATATCGAGAAGAGCTTGATCTAAACAGTTTTTGATAAATGCTGACAGGAACAGTTTTATGAAAAATTGAACGGATCAAAGACTTTCCGGATATTATTTTGAGCCGATCTCTTACGGGTACCCTTAAAAACACGTTTTAAACACATTGAACGGTTCAGATCATCATAATTTGATCAAGAAGTAGGAGGTCCACACCGTAGCAAAATAGGGGATCCCTTATTAGAAGCTCACTCATACATATATAGTCCGCGCTTCTAATGAGGGATCCTTTATTTTGATGATCTGAACCGTTCATTATGTTTAAAACATGTTTTTAAGGGTACCTGCAAGAAATCGGCTCGAAATAATATCGAGAAGAGCTTGATCTAAACAGTTTTTGATAAATGCTGACAGGAACAGTTTTATGAAAAATTGAACGGATCAAAGACTTTCCGGATATTATTTTGAGCCGATCTCTTACGGGTACCCTTAAAAACACGTTTTAAACACATTGAACGGTTCAGATCATCATAATTTGATCAAGAAGTAGGAGGTCCACACCGTAGCAAAATAGGGGATCCCTTATTAGAAGCTCACTCATACATATATAGTCCGCGCTTCTAATGAGGGATCCTTTATTTTGATGATCTGAACCGTTCATTATGTTTAAAACATGTTTTTAAGGGTACCTGCAAGAAATCGGCTCGAAATAATATCGAGAAGAGCTTGATCTAAACAGTTTTTGATAAATGCTGACAGGAACAGTTTTATGAAAAATTGAACGGATCAAAGACTTTCCGGATATTATTTTGAGCCGATCTCTTACGGGTACCCTTAAAAACACGTTTTAAACACATTGAACGGTTCAGATCATCATAATTTGATCAAGAAGTAGGAGGTCCACACCGTAGCAAAATAGGGGATCCCTTATTAGAAGCTCACTCATACATATATAGTCCGCGCTTCTAATGAGGGATCCTTTATTTTGATGATCTGAACCGTTCATTATGTTTAAAACATGTTTTTAAGGGTACCTGCAAGAAATCGGCTCGAAATAATATCGAGAAGAGCTTGATCTAAACAGTTTTTGATAAATGCTGACAGGAACAGTTTTATGAAAAATTGAACGGATCAAAGACTTTCCGGATATTATTTTGAGCCGATCTCTTACGGGTACCCTTAAAAACACGTTTTAAACACATTGAACGGTTCAGATCATCATAATTTGATCAAGAAGTAGGAGGTCCACACCGTAGCAAAATAGGGGATCCCTTATTAGAAGCTCACTCATACATATATAGTCCGCGCTTCTAATGAGGGATCCTTTATTTTGATGATCTGAACCGTTCATTATGTTTAAAACATGTTTTTAAGGGTACCTGCAAGAAATCGGCTCGAAATAATATCGAGAAGAGCTTGATCTAAACAGTTTTTGATAAATGCTGACAGGAACAGTTTTATGAAAAATTGAACGGATCAAAGACTTTCCGGATATTATTTTGAGCCGATCTCTTACGGGTACCCTTAAAAACACGTTTTAAACACATTGAACGGTTCAGATCATCATAATTTGATCAAGAAGTAGGAGGTCCACACCGTAGCAAAATAGGGGATCCCTTATTAGAAGCTCACTCATACATATATTGTCCGCGCTTCTAATGAGGGATCCTTTATTTTGATGATCTGAACCGTTCATTATGTTTAAAACATGTTTTTAAGGGTACCTGCAAGAAATCGGCTCGAAATAATATCGAGAAGAGCTTGATCTAAACAGTTTTTGATAAATGCTGACAGGAACAGTTTTATGAAAAATTGAACGGATCAAAGACTTTCCGGATATTATTTTGAGCCGATCTCTTACGGGTACCCTTAAAAACACGTTTTAAACACATTGAACGGTTCAGATCATCATAATTTGATCAAGAAGTAGGAGGTCCACACCGTAGCAAAATAGGGGATCCCTTATTAGAAGCTCACTCATACATATATAGTCCGCGCTTCTAATGAGGGATCCTTTATTTTGATGATCTGAACCGTTCATTATGTTTAAAACATGTTTTTAAGGGTACCTGCAAGAAATCGGCTCGAAATAATATCGAGAAGAGCTTGATCTAAACAGTTTTTGATAAATGCTGACAGGAACAGTTTTATGAAAAATTGAACGGATCAAAGACTTTCCGGATATTATTTTGAGCCGATCTCTTACGGGTACCCTTAAAAACACGTTTTAAACACATTGAACGGTTCAGATCATCATAATTTGATCAAGAAGTAGGAGGTCCACACCGTAGCAAAATAGGGGATCCCTTATTAGAAGCTCACTCATACATATATTGTCCGCGCTTCTAATGAGGGATCCTTTATTTTGATGATCTGAACCGTTCATTATGTTTAAAACATGTTTTTAAGGGTACCTGCAAGAAATCGGCTCGAAATAATATCGAGAAGAGCTTGATCTAAACAGTTTTTGATAAATGCTGACAGGAACAGTTTTATGAAAAATTGAACGGATCAAAGACTTTCCGGATATTATTTTGAGCCGATCTCTTACGGGTACCCTTAAAAACACGTTTTAAACACATTGAACGGTTCAGATCATCATAATTTGATCAAGAAGTAGGAGGTCCACACCGTAGCAAAATAGGGGATCCCTTATTAGAAGCTCACTCATACATATATTGTCCGCGCTTCTAATGAGGGATCCTTTATTTTGATGATCTGAACCGTTCATTATGTTTAAAACATGTTTTTAAGGGTACCTGCAAGAAATCGGCTCGAAATAATATCGAGAAGAGCTTGATCTAAACAGTTTTTGATAAATGCTGACAGGAACAGTTTTATGAAAAATTGAACGGATCAAAGACTTTCCGGATATTATTTTGAGCCGATCTCTTACGGGTACCCTTAAAAACACGTTTTAAACACATTGAACGGTTCAGATCATCATAATTTGATCAAGAAGTAGGAGGTCCACACCGTAGCAAAATAGGGGATCCCTTATTAGAAGCTCACTCATACATATATTGTCCGCGCTTCTAATGAGGGATCCTTTATTTTGATGATCTGAACCGTTCATTATGTTTAAAACATGTTTTTAAGGGTACCTGCAAGAAATCGGCTCGAAATAATATCGAGAAGAGCTTGATCTAAACAGTTTTTGATAAATGCTGACAGGAACAGTTTTATGAAAAATTGAACGGATCAAAGACTTTCCGGATATTATTTTGAGCCGATCTCTTACGGGTACCCTTAAAAACACGTTTTAAACACATTGAACGGTTCAGATCATCATAATTTGATCAAGAAGTAGGAGGTCCACACCGTAGCAAAATAGGGGATCCCTTATTAGAAGCTCACTCATACATATATAGTCCGCGCTTCTAATGAGGGATCCTTTATTTTGATGATCTGAACCGTTCATTATGTTTAAAACATGTTTTTAAGGGTACCTGCAAGAAATCGGCTCGAAATAATATCGAGAAGAGCTTGATCTAAACAGTTTTTGATAAATGCTGACAGGAACAGTTTTATGAAAAATTGAACGGATCAAAGACTTTCCGGATATTATTTTGAGCCGATCTCTTACGGGTACCCTTAAAAACACGTTTTAAACACATTGAACGGTTCAGATCATCATAATTTGATCAAGAAGTAGGAGGTCTACACCGTAGCAAAATAGGGGATCCCTTATTAGAAGGTCACTCATACATATATAGTCCGCGCTTCTAATGAGGGATCCTTTATTTTGATGATCTGAACCGTTCATTATGTTTAAAACATGTTTTTAAGGGTACCTGCAAGAAATCGGCTCGAAATAATATCGAGAAGAGCTTGATCTAAACAGTTTTTGATAAATGCTGACAGGAACAGTTTTATGAAAAATTGAACGGATCAAAGACTTTCCGGATATTATTTTGAGCCGATCTCTTACGGGTACCCTTAAAAACACGTTTTAAACACATTGAACGGTTCAGATCATCATAATTTGATCAAGAAGTAGGAGGTCCACACCGTAGCAAAATAGGGGATCCCTTATTAGAAGCTCACTCATACATATATAGTCCGCGCTTCTAATGAGGGATCCTTTATTTTGATGATCTGAACCGTTCATTATGTTTAAAACATGTTTTTAAGGGTACCTGCAAGAAATCGGCTCGAAATAATATCGAGAAGAGCTTGATCTAAACAGTTTTTGATAAATGCTGACAGGAACAGTTTTATGAAAAATTGAACGGATCAAAGACTTTCCGGATATTATTTTGAGCCGATCTCTTACGGGTACCCTTAAAAACACGTTTTAAACACATTGAACGGTTCAGATCATCATAATTTGATCAAGAAGTAGGAGGTCCACACCGTAGCAAAATAGGGGATCCCTTATTAGAAGCTCACTCATACATATATAGTCCGCGCTTCTAATGAGGGATCCTTTATTTTGATGATCTGAACCGTTCATTATGTTTAAAACATGTTTTTAAGGGTACCTGCAAGAAATCGGCTCGAAATAATATCGAGAAGAGCTTGATCTAAACAGTTTTTGATAAATGCTGACAGGAACAGTTTTATGAAAAATTGAACGGATCAAAGACTTTCCGGATATTATTTTGAGCCGATCTCTTACGGGTACCCTTAAAAACACGTTTTAAACACATTGAACGGTTCAGATCATCATAATTTGATCAAGAAGTAGGAGGTCCACACCGTAGCAAAATAGGGGATCCCTTATTAGAAGCTCACTCATACATATATAGTCCGCGCTTCTAATGAGGGATCCTTTATTTTGATGATCTGAACCGTTCATTATGTTTAAAACATGTTTTTAAGGGTACCTGCAAGAAATCGGCTCGAAATAATATCGAGAAGAGCTTGATCTAAACAGTTTTTGATAAATGCTGACAGGAACAGTTTTATGAAAAATTGAACGGATCAAAGACTTTCCGGATATTATTTTGAGCCGATCTCTTACGGGTACCCTTAAAAACACGTTTTAAACACATTGAACGGTTCAGATCATCATAATTTGATCAAGAAGTAGGAGGTCCACACCGTAGCAAAATAGGGGATCCCTTATTAGAAGCTCACTCATACATATATAGTCCGCGCTTCTAATGAGGGATCCTTTATTTTGATGATCTGAACCGTTCATTATGTTTAAAACATGTTTTTACGGGTACCTGCAAGAAATCGGCTCGAAATAATATCGAGAAGAGCTTGATCTAAACAGTTTTTGATAAATGCTGACAGGAACAGTTTTATGAAAAATTGAACGGATCAAAGACTTTCCGGATATTATTTTGAGCCGATCTCTTACGGGTACCCTTAAAAACACGTTTTAAACACATTGAACGGTTCAGATCATCATAATTTGATCAAGAAGTAGGAGGTCCACACCGTAGCAAAATAGGGGATCCCTTATTAGAAGCTCACTCATACATATATAGTCCGCGCTTCTAATGAGGGATCCTTTATTTTGATGATCTGAACCGTTCATTATGTTTAAAACATGTTTTTAAGGGTACCTGCAAGAAATCGGCTCGAAATAATATCGAGAAGAGCTTGATCTAAACAGTTTTTGATAAATGCTGACAGGAACAGTTTTATGAAAAATTGAACGGATCAAAGACTTTCCGGATATTATTTTGAGCCGATCTCTTACGGGTACCCTTAAAAACACGTTTTAAACACATTGAACGGTTCAGATCATCATAATTTGATCAAGAAGTAGGAGGTCCACACCGTAGCAAAATAGGGGATCCCTTATTAGAAGCTCACTCATACATATATAGTCCGCGCTTCTAATGAGGGATCCTTTATTTTGATGATCTGAACCGTTCATTATGTTTAAAACATGTTTTTAAGGGTACCTGCAAGAAATCGGCTCGAAATAATATCGAGAAGAGCTTGATCTAAACAGTTTTTGATAAATGCTGACAGGAACAGTTTTATGAAAAATTGAACGGATCAAAGACTTTCCGGATATTATTTTGAGCCGATCTCTTACGGGTACCCTTAAAAACACGTTTTAAACACATTGAACGGTTCAGATCATCATAATTTGATCAAGAAGTAGGAGGTCCACACCGTAGCAAAATAGGGGATCCCTTATTAGAAGCTCACTCATACATATATAGTCCGCGCTTCTAATGAGGGATCCTTTATTTTGATGATCTGAACCGTTCATTATGTTTAAAACATGTTTTTAAGGGTACCTGCAAGAAATCGGCTCGAAATAATATCGAGAAGAGCTTGATCTAAACAGTTTTTGATAAATGCTGACAGGAACAGTTTTATGAAAAATTGAACGGATCAAAGACTTTCCGGATATTATTTTGAGCCGATCTCTTACGGGTACCCTTAAAAACACGTTTTAAACACATTGAACGGTTCAGATCATCATAATTTGATCAAGAAGTAGGAGGTCCACACCGTAGCAAAATAGGGGATCCCTTATTAGAAGCTCACTCATACATATATAGTCCGCGCTTCTAATGAGGGATCCTTTATTTTGATGATCTGAACCGTTCATTATGTTTAAAACATGTTTTTAAGGGTACCTGCAAGAAATCGGCTCGAAATAATATCGAGAAGAGCTTGATCTAAACAGTTTTTGATAAATGCTGACAGGAACAGTTTTATGAAAAATTGAACGGATCAAAGACTTTCCGGATATTATTTTGAGCCGATCTCTTACGGGTACCCTTAAAAACACGTTTTAAACACATTGAACGGTTCAGATCATCATAATTTGATCAAGAAGTAGGAGGTCCACACCGTAGCAAAATAGGGGATCCCTTATTAGAAGCTCACTCATACATATATAGTCCGCGCTTCTAATGAGGGATCCTTTATTTTGATGATCTGAACCGTTCATTATGTTTAAAACATGTTTTTAAGGGTACCTGCAAGAAATCGGCTCGAAATAATATCGAGAAGAGCTTGATCTAAACAGTTTTTGATAAATGCTGACAGGAACAGTTTTATGAAAAATTGAACGGATCAAAGACTTTCCGGATATTATTTTGAGCCGATCTCTTACGGGTACCCTTAAAAACACGTTTTAAACACATTGAACGGTTCAGATCATCATAATTTGATCAAGAAGTAGGAGGTCCACACCGTAGCAAAATAGGGGATCCCTTATTAGAAGCTCACTCATACATATATAGTCCGCGCTTCTAATGAGGGATCCTTTATTTTGATGATCTGAACCGTTCATTATGTTTAAAACATGTTTTTAAGGGTACCTGCAAGAAATCGGCTCGAAATAATATCGAGAAGAGCTTGATCTAAACAGTTTTTGATAAATGCTGACAGGAACAGTTTTATGAAAAATTGAACGGATCAAAGACTTTCCGGATATTATTTTGAGCCGATCTCTTACGGGTACCCTTAAAAACACGTTTTAAACACATTGAACGGTTCAGATCATCATAATTTGATCAAGAAGTAGGAGGTCCACACCGTAGCAAAATAGGGGATCCCTTATTAGAAGCTCACTCATACATATATAGTCCGCGCTTCTAATGAGGGATCCTTTATTTTGATGATCTGAACCGTTCATTATGTTTAAAACATGTTTTTAAGGGTACCTGCAAGAAATCGGCTCGAAATAATATCGAGAAGAGCTTGATCTAAACAGTTTTTGATAAATGCTGACAGGAACAGTTTTATGAAAAATTGAACGGATCAAAGACTTTCCGGATATTATTTTGAGCCGATCTCTTACGGGTACCCTTAAAAACACGTTTTAAACACATTGAACGGTTCAGATCATCATAATTTGATCAAGAAGTAGGAGGTCCACACCGTAGCAAAATAGGGGATCCCTTATTAGAAGCTCACTCATACATATATAGTCCGCGCTTCTAATGAGGGATCCTTTATTTTGATGATCTGAACCGTTCATTATGTTTAAAACATGTTTTTAAGGGTACCTGCAAGAAATCGGCTCGAAATAATATCGAGAAGAGCTTGATCTAAACAGTTTTTGATAAATGCTGACAGGAACAGTTTTATGAAAAATTGAACGGATCAAAGACTTTCCGGATATTATTTTGAGCCGATCTCTTACGGGTACCCTTAAAAACACGTTTTAAACACATTGAACGGTTCAGATCATCATAATTTGATCAAGAAGTAGGAGGTCCACACCGTAGCAAAATAGGGGATCCCTTATTAGAAGCTCACTCATACATATATAGTCCGCGCTTCTAATGAGGGATCCTTTATTTTGATGATCTGAACCGTTCATTATGTTTAAAACATGTTTTTAAGGGTACCTGCAAGAAATCGGCTCGAAATAATATCGAGAAGAGCTTGATCTAAACAGTTTTTGATAAATGCTGACAGGAACAGTTTTATGAAAAATTGAACGGATCAAAGACTTTCCGGATATTATTTTGAGCCGATCTCTTACGGGTACCCTTAAAAACACGTTTTAAACACATTGAACGGTTCAGATCATCATAATTTGATCAAGAAGTAGGAGGTCCACACCGTAGCAAAATAGGGGATCCCTTATTAGAAGCTCACTCATACATATATAGTCCGCGCTTCTAATGAGGGATCCTTTATTTTGATGATCTGAACCGTTCATTATGTTTAAAACATGTTTTTAAGGGTACCTGCAAGAAATCGGCTCGAAATAATATCGAGAAGAGCTTGATCTAAACAGTTTTTGATAAATGCTGACAGGAACAGTTTTATGAAAAATTGAACGGATCAAAGACTTTCCGGATATTATTTTGAGCCGATCTCTTACGGGTACCCTTAAAAACACGTTTTAAACACATTGAACGGTTCAGATCATCATAATTTGATCAAGAAGTAGGAGGTCCACACCGTAGCAAAATAGGGGATCGCTTATTAGAAGCTCACTCATACATATATAGTCCGCGCTTCTAATGAGGGATCCTTTATTTTGATGATCTGAACCGTTCATTATGTTTAAAACATGTTTTTAAGGGTACCTGCAAGAAATCGGCTCGAAATAATATCGAGAAGAGCTTGATCTAAACAGTTTTTGATAAATGCTGACAGGAACAGTTTTATGAAAAATTGAACGGATCAAAGACTTTCCGGATATTATTTTGAGCCGATCTCTTACGGGTACCCTTAAAAACACGTTTTAAACACATTGAACGGTTCAGATCATCATAATTTGATCAAGAAGTAGGAGGTCCACACCGTAGCAAAATAGGGGATCCCTTATTAGAAGCTCACTCATACATATATAGTCCGCGCTTCTAATGAGGGATCCTTTATTTTGATGATCTGAACCGTTCATTATGTTTAAAACATGTTTTTAAGGGTACCTGCAAGAAATCGGCTCGAAATAATATCGAGAAGAGCTTGATCTAAACAGTTTTTGATAAATGCTGACAGGAACAGTTTTATGAAAAATTGAACGGATCAAAGACTTTCCGGATATTATTTTGAGCCGATCTCTTACGGGTACCCTTAAAAACACGTTTTAAACACATTGAACGGTTCAGATCATCATAATTTGATCAAGAAGTAGGAGGTCCACACCGTAGCAAAATAGGGGATCCCTTATTAGAAGCTCACTCATACATATATTGTCCGCGCTTCTAATGAGGGATCCTTTATTTTGATGATCTGAACCGTTCATTA
The DNA here is from genome assembly GCA_019985065.2 of Arctostaphylos glauca. Taxonomy (NCBI): domain Eukaryota; kingdom Viridiplantae; phylum Streptophyta; class Magnoliopsida; order Ericales; family Ericaceae; genus Arctostaphylos; species Arctostaphylos glauca. The sequence goes on along the minus strand of JAHSPW020000044.1, from coordinate 467,542 downwards.
TGTTTAAAACATGTTTTTAAGGGTACCTGCAAGAAATCGGCTCGAAATAATATCGAGAAGAGCTTGATCTAAACAGTTTTTGATAAATGCTGACAGGAACAGTTTTATGAAAAATTGAACGGATCAAAGACTTTCCGGATATTATTTTGAGCCGATCTCTTACGGGTACCCTTAAAAACACGTTTTAAACACATTGAACGGTTCAGATCATCATAATTTGATCAAGAAGTAGGAGGTCCACACCGTAGCAAAATAGGGGATCCCTTATTAGAAGCTCACTCATACATATATTGTCCGCGCTTCTAATGAGGGATCCTTTATTTTGATGATCTGAACCGTTCATTATGTTTAAAACATGTTTTTAAGGGTACCTGCAAGAAATCGGCTCGAAATAATATCGAGAAGAGCTTGATCTAAACAGTTTTTGATAAATGCTGACAGGAACAGTTTTATGAAAAATTGAACGGATCAAAGACTTTCCGGATATTATTTTGAGCCGATCTCTTACGGGTACCCTTAAAAACACGTTTTAAACACATTGAACGGTTCAGATCATCATAATTTGATCAAGAAGTAGGAGGTCCACACCGTAGCAAAATAGGGGATCCCTTATTAGAAGCTCACTCATACATATATAGTCCGCGCTTCTAATGAGGGATCCTTTATTTTGATGATCTGAACCGTCCATTATGTTTAAAACATGTTTTTAAGGGTACCTGCAAGAAATCGGCTCGAAATAATATCGAGAAGAGCTTGATCTAAACAGTTTTCGATAAATGCTGACAGGAACAGTTTTATGAAAAATTGAACGGATCAAAGACTTTCCGGATATTATTTTGAGCCGATCTCTTACGGGTACCCTTAAAAACACGTTTTAAACACATTGAACGGTTCAGATCATCATAATTTGATCAAGAAGTAGGAGGTCCACACCGTAGCAAAATAGGGGATCCCTTATTAGAAGCTCACTCATACATATATAGTCCGCGCTTCTAATGAGGGATCCTTTATTTTGATGATCTGAACCGTTCATTATGTTTAAAACATGTTTTTAAGGGTACCTGCAAGAAATCGGCTCGAAATAATATCGAGAAGAGCTTGATCTAAACAGTTTTCGATAAATGCTGACAGGAACAGTTTTATGAAAAATTGAACGGATCAAAGACTTTCCGGATATTATTTTGAGCCGATCTCTTACGGGTACCCTTAAAAACACGTTTTAAACACATTGAACGGTTCAGATCATCATAATTTGATCAAGAAGTAGGAGGTCCACACCGTAGCAAAATAGGGGATCCCTTATTAGAAGCTCACTCATACATATATAGTCCGCGCTTCTAATGAGGGATCCTTTATTTTGATGATCTGAACCGTTCATTATGTTTAAAACATGTTTTTAAGGGTACCTGCAAGAAATCGGCTCGAAATAATATCGAGAAGAGCTTGATCTAAACAGTTTTCGATAAATGCTGACAGGAACAGTTTTATGAAAAATTGAACGGATCAAAGACTTTCCGGATATTATTTTGAGCCGATCTCTTACGGGTACCCTTAAAAACACGTTTTAAACACATTGAACGGTTCAGATCATCATAATTTGATCAAGAAGTAGGAGGTCCACACCGTAGCAAAATAGGGGATCCCTTATTAGAAGCTCACTCATACATATATAGTCCGCGCTTCTAATGAGGGATCCTTTATTTTGATGATCTGAACCGTTCATTATGTTTAAAACATGTTTTTAAGGGTACCTGCAAGAAATCGGCTCGAAATAATATCGAGAAGAGCTTGATCTAAACAGTTTTTGATAAATGCTGACAGGAACAGTTTTATGAAAAATTGAACGGATCAAAGACTTTCCGGATATTATTTTGAGCCGATCTCTTACGGGTACCCTTAAAAACACGTTTTAAACACATTGAACGGTTCAGATCATCATAATTTGATCAAGAAGTAGGAGGTCCACACCGTAGCAAAATAGGGGATCCCTTATTAGAAGCTCACTCATACATATATAGTCCGCGCTTCTAATGAGGGATCCTTTATTTTGATGATCTGAACCGTTCATTATGTTTAAAACATGTTTTTAAGGGTACCTGCAAGAAATCGGCTCGAAATAATATCGAGAAGAGCTTGATCTAAACAGTTTTCGATAAATGCTGACAGGAACAGTTTTATCAAAAATTCAACGGATCAAAGACTTTCCGGATATTATTTTGAGCCGATCTCTTACGGGTACCCTTAAAAACACGTTTTAAACACATTGAACGGTTCAGATCATCATAATTTGATCAAGAAGTAGGAGGTCCACACCGTAGCAAAATAGGGGATCCCTTATTAGAAGCTCACTCATACATATATAGTCCGCGCTTCTAATGAGGGATCCTTTATTTTGATGATCTGAACCGTTCATTATGTTTAAAACATGTTTTTAAGGGTACCTGCAAGAAATCGGCTCGAAATAATATCGAGAAGAGCTTGATCTAAACAGTTTTCGATAAATGCTGACAGGAACAGTTTTATGAAAAATTGAACGGATCAAAGACTTTCCGGATATTATTTTGAGCCGATCTCTTACGGGTACCCTTAAAAACACGTTTTAAACACATTGAACGGTTCAGATCATCATAATTTGATCAAGAAGTAGGAGGTCCACACCGTAGCAAAATAGGGGATCCCTTATTAGAAGCTCACTCATACATATATAGTCCGCGCTTCTAATGAGGGATCCTTTATTTTGATGATCTGAACCGTTCATTATGTTTAAAACATGTTTTTAAGGGTACCTGCAAGAAATCGGCTCGAAATAATATCGAGAAGAGCTTGATCTAAACAGTTTTCGATAAATGCTGACAGGAACAGTTTTATGAAAAATTCAACGGATCAAAGACTTTCCGGATATTATTTTGAGCCGATCTCTTACGGGTACCCTTAAAAACACGTTTTAAACACATTGAACGGTTCAGATCATCATAATTTGATCAAGAAGTAGGAGGTCCACACCGTAGCAAAATAGGGGATCCCTTATTAGAAGCTCACTCATACATATATAGTCCGCGCTTCTAATGAGGGATCCTTTATTTTGATGATCTGAACCGTTCATTATGTTTAAAACATGTTTTTAAGGGTACCTGCAAGAAATCGGCTCGAAATAATATCGAGAAGAGCTTGATCTAAACAGTTTTTGATAAATGCTGACAGGAACAGTTTTATCAAAAATTCAACGGATCAAAGACTTTCCGGATATTATTTTGAGCCGATCTCTTACGGGTACCCTTAAAAACACGTTTTAAACACATTGAACGGTTCAGATCATCATAATTTGATCAAGAAGTAGGAGGTCCACACCGTAGCAAAATAGGGGATCCCTTATTAGAAGCTCACTCATACATATATAGTCCGCGCTTCTAATGAGGGATCCTTTATTTTGATGATCTGAACCGTTCATTATGTTTAAAACATGTTTTTAAGGGTACCTGCAAGAAATCGGCTCGAAATAATATCGAGAAGAGCTTGATCTAAACAGTTTTCGATAAATGCTGACAGGAACAGTTTTATCAAAAATTCAACGGATCAAAGACTTTCCGGATATTATTTTGAGCCGATCTCTTACGGGTACCCTTAAAAACACGTTTTAAACACATTGAACGGTTCAGATCATCATAATTTGATCAAGAAGTAGGAGGTCCACACCGTAGCAAAATAGGGGATACCTTATTAGAAGCTCACTCATACATATATAGTCCGCGCTTCTAATGAGGGATCCTTTATTTTGATGATCTGAACCGTTCATTATGTTTAAAATATGTTTTTAAGGGTACCTGCAAGAAATCGGCTCGAAATAATATCGAGAAGAGCTTGATCTAAACAGTTTTTGATAAATGCTGACAGGAACAGTTTTATGAAAAATTGAACGGATCAAAGACTTTCCGGATATTATTTTGAGCCGATCTCTTACGGGTACCCTTAAAAACACGTTTTAAACACATTGAACGGTTCAGATCATCATAATTTGATCAAGAAGTAGGAGGTCCACACCGTAGCAAAATAGGGGATCCCTTATTAGAAGCTCACTCATACATATATAGTCCGCGCTTCTAATGAGGGATCCTTTATTTTGATGATCTGAACCGTTCATTATGTTTAAAACATGTTTTTAAGGGTACCTGCAAGAAATCGGCTCGAAATAATATCGAGAAGAGCTTGATCTAAACAGTTTTCGATAAATGCTGACAGGAACAGTTTTATCAAAAATTCAACGGATCAAAGACTTTCCGGATATTATTTTGAGCCGATCTCTTACGGGTACCCTTAAAAACACGTTTTAAACACATTGAACGGTTCAGATCATCATAATTTGATCAAGAAGTAGGAGGTCCACACCGTAGCAAAATAGGGGATCCCTTATTAGAAGCTCACTCATACATATATAGTCCGCGCTTCTAATGAGGGATCCTTTATTTTGATGATCTGAACCGTTCATTATGTTTAAAACATGTTTTTAAGGGTACCTGCAAGAAATCGGCTCGAAATAATATCGAGAAGAGCTTGATCTAAACAGTTTTCGATAAATGCTGACAGGAACAGTTTTATGAAAAATTGAACGGATCAAAGACTTTCCGGATATTATTTTGAGCCGATCTCTTACGGGTACCCTTAAAAACACGTTTTAAACACATTGAACGGTTCAGATCATCATAATTTGATCAAGAAGTAGGAGGTCCACACCGTAGCAAAATAGGGGATCCCTTATTAGAAGCTCACTCATACATATATAGTCCGCGCTTCTAATGAGGGATCCTTTATTTTGATGATCTGAACCGTTCATTATGTTTAAAACATGTTTTTAAGGGTACCTGCAAGAAATCGGCTCGAAATAATATCGAGAAGAGCTTGATCTAAACAGTTTTCGATAAATGCTGACAGGAACAGTTTTATGAAAAATTGAACGGATCAAAGACTTTCCGGATATTATTTTGAGCCGATCTCTTACGGGTACCCTTAAAAACACGTTTTAAACACATTGAACGGTTCAGATCATCATAATTTGATCAAGAAGTAGGAGGTCCACACCGTAGCAAAATAGGGGATCCCTTATTAGAAGCTCACTCATACATATATAGTCCGCGCTTCTAATGAGGGATCCTTTATTTTGATGATCTGAACCGTTCATTATGTTTAAAACATGTTTTTAAGGGTACCTGCAAGAAATCGGCTCGAAATAATATCGAGAAGAGCTTGATCTAAACAGTTTTTGATAAATGCTGACAGGAACAGTTTTATCAAAAATTCAACGGATCAAAGACTTTCCGGATATTATTTTGAGCCGATCTCTTACGGGTACCCTTAAAAACACGTTTTAAACACATTGAACGGTTCAGATCATCATAATTTGATCAAGAAGTAGGAGGTCCACACCGTAGCAAAATAGGGGATCCCTTATTAGAAGCTCACTCATACATATATAGTCCGCGCTTCTAATGAGGGATCCTTTATTTTGATGATCTGAACCGTTCATTATGTTTAAAACATGTTTTTAAGGGTACCTGCAAGAAATCGGCTCGAAATAATATCGAGAAGAGCTTGATCTAAACAGTTTTCGATAAATGCTGACAGGAACAGTTTTATGAAAAATTGAACGGATCAAAGACTTTCCGGATATTATTTTGAGCCGATCTCTTACGGGTACCCTTAAAAACACGTTTTAAACACATTGAACGGTTCAGATCATCATAATTTGATCAAGAAGTAGGAGGTCCACACCGTAGCAAAATAGGGGATCCCTTATTAGAAGCTCACTCATACATATATAGTCCGCGCTTCTAATGAGGGATCCTTTATTTTGATGATCTGAACCGTTCATTATGTTTAAAACATGTTTTTAAGGGTACCTGCAAGAAATCGGCTCGAAATAATATCGAGAAGAGCTTGATCTAAACAGTTTTCGATAAATGCTGACAGGAACAGTTTTATGAAAAATTGAACGGATCAAAGACTTTCCGGATATTATTTTGAGCCGATCTCTTACGGGTACCCTTAAAAACACGTTTTAAACACATTGAACGGTTCAGATCATCATAATTTGATCAAGAAGTAGGAGGTCCACACCGTAGCAAAATAGGGGATCCCTTATTAGAAGCTCACTCATACATATATAGTCCGCGCTTCTAATGAGGGATCCTTTATTTTGATGATCTGAACCGTTCATTATGTTTAAAACATGTTTTTAAGGGTACCTGCAAGAAATCGGCTCGAAATAATATCGAGAAGAGCTTGATCTAAACAGTTTTTGATAAATGCTGACAGGAACAGTTTTATGAAAAATTGAACGGATCAAAGACTTTCCGGATATTATTTTGAGCCGATCTCTTACGGGTACCCTTAAAAACACGTTTTAAACACATTGAACGGTTCAGATCATCATAATTTGATCAAGAAGTAGGAGGTCCACACCGTAGCAAAATAGGGGATCCCTTATTAGAAGCTCACTCATACATATATAGTCCGCGCTTCTAATGAGGGATCCTTTATTTTGATGATCTGAACCGTTCATTATGTTTAAAACATGTTTTTAAGGGTACCTGCAAGAAATCGGCTCGAAATAATATCGAGAAGAGCTTGATCTAAACAGTTTTTGATAAATGCTGACAGGAACAGTTTTATGAAAAATTGAACGGATCAAAGACTTTCCGGATATTATTTTGAGCCGATCTCTTACGGGTACCCTTAAAAACACGTTTTAAACACATTGAACGGTTCAGATCATCATAATTTGATCAAGAAGTAGGAGGTCCACACCGTAGCAAAATAGGGGATCCCTTATTAGAAGCTCACTCATACATATATAGTCCGCGCTTCTAATGAGGGATCCTTTATTTTGATGATCTGAACCGTTCATTATGTTTTAAAACATGTTTTTAAGGGTACCTGCAAGAAATCGGCTCGAAATAATATCGAGAAGAGCTTGATCTAAACAGTTTTCGATAAATGCTGACAGGAACAGTTTTATGAAAAATTCAACGGATCAAAGACTTTCCGGATATTATTTTGAGCCGATCTCTTACGGGTACCCTTAAAAACACGTTTTAAACACATTGAACGGTTCAGATCATCATAATTTGATCAAGAAGTAGGAGGTCCACACCGTAGCAAAATAGGGGATCCCTTATTAGAAGCTCACTCATACATATATATTCCGCGCTTCTAATGAGGGATCCTTTATTTTGATGATCTGAACCGTTCATTATGTTTAAAACATGTTTTTAAGGGTACCTGCAAGAAATCGGCTCGAAATAATATCGAGAAGAGCTTGATCTAAACAGTTTTTGATAAATGCTGACAGGAACAGTTTTATGAAAAATTGAACGGATCAAAGACTTTCCGGATATTATTTTGAGCCGATCTCTTACGGGTACCCTTAAAAACACGTTTTAAACACATTGAACGGTTCAGATCATCATAATTTGATCAAGAAGTAGGAGGTCCACACCGTAGCAAAATAGGGGATCCCTTATTAGAAGCTCACTCATACATATATAGTCCGCGCTTCTAATGAGGGATCCTTTATTTTGATGATCTGAACCGTTCATTATGTTTAAAACATGTTTTTAAGGGTACCTGCAAGAAATCGGCTCGAAATAATATCGAGAAGAGCTTGATCTAAACAGTTTTTGATAAATGCTGACAGGAACAGTTTTATGAAAAATTGAACGGATCAAAGACTTTCCGGATATTATTTTGAGCCGATCTCTTACGGGTACCCTTAAAAACACGTTTTAAACACATTGAACGGTTCAGATCATCATAATTTGATCAAGAAGTAGGAGGTCCACACCGTAGCAAAATAGGGGATCCCTTATTAGAAGCTCACTCATACATATATAGTCCGCGCTTCTAATGAGGGATCCTTTATTTTGATGATCTGAACCGTTCATTATGTTTAAAACATGTTTTTAAGGGTACCTGCAAGAAATCGGCTCGAAATAATATCGAGAAGAGCTTGATCTAAACAGTTTTTGATAAATGCTGACAGGAACAGTTTTATGAAAAATTGAACGGATCAAAGACTTTCCGGATATTATTTTGAGCCGATCTCTTACGGGTACCCTTAAAAACACGTTTTAAACACATTGAACGGTTCAGATCATCATAATTTGATCAAGAAGTAGGAGGTCCACACCGTAGCAAAATAGGGGATCCCTTATTAGAAGCTCACTCATACATATATAGTCCGCGCTTCTAATGAGGGATCCTTTATTTTGATGATCTGAACCGTTCATTATGTTTAAAACATGTTTTTAAGGGTACCTGCAAGAAATCGGCTCGAAATAATATCGAGAAGAGCTTGATCTAAACAGTTTTTGATAAATGCTGACAGGAACAGTTTTATGAAAAATTGAACGGATCAAAGACTTTCCGGATATTATTTTGAGCCGATCTCTTACGGGTACCCTTAAAAACACGTTTTAAACACATTGAACGGTTCAGATCATCATAATTTGATCAAGAAGTAGGAGGTCCACACCGTAGCAAAATAGGGGATCCCTTATTAGAAGCTCACTCATACATATATAGTCCGCGCTTCTAATGAGGGATCCTTTATTTTGATGATCTGAACCGTTCATTATGTTTAAAACATGTTTTTAAGGGTACCTGCAAGAAATCGGCTCGAAATAATATCGAGAAGAGCTTGATCTAAACAGTTTTTGATAAATGCTGACAGGAACAGTTTTATGAAAAATTGAACGGATCAAAGACTTTCCGGATATTATTTTGAGCCGATCTCTTACGGGTACCCTTAAAAACACGTTTTAAACACATTGAACGGTTCAGATCATCATAATTTGATCAAGAAGTAGGAGGTCCACACCGTAGCAAAATAGGGGATCCCTTATTAGAAGCTCACTCATACATATATAGTCCGCGCTTCTAATGAGGGATCCTTTATTTTGATGATCTGAACCGTTCATTATGTTTAAAACATGTTTTTAAGGGTACCTGCAAGAAATCGGCTCGAAATAATATCGAGAAGAGCTTGATCTAAACAGTTTTTGATAAATGCTGACAGGAACAGTTTTATGAAAAATTGAACGGATCAAAGACTTTCCGGATATTATTTTGAGCCGATCTCTTACGGGTACCCTTAAAAACACGTTTTAAACACATTGAACGGTTCAGATCATCATAATTTGATCAAGAAGTAGGAGGTCCACACCGTAGCAAAATAGGGGATCCCTTATTAGAAGCTCACTCATACATATATAGTCCGCGCTTCTAATGAGGGATCCTTTATTTTGATGATCTGAACCGTTCATTATGTTTAAAACATGTTTTTAAGGGTACCTGCAAGAAATCGGCTCGAAATAATATCGAGAAGAGCTTGATCTAAACAGTTTTTGATAAATGCTGACAGGAACAGTTTTATGAAAAATTGAACGGATCAAAGACTTTCCGGATATTATTTTGAGCCGATCTCTTACGGGTACCCTTAAAAACACGTTTTAAACACATTGAACGGTTCAGATCATCATAATTTGATCAAGAAGTAGGAGGTCCACACCGTAGCAAAATAGGGGATCCCTTATTAGAAGCTCACTCATACATATATAGTCCGCGCTTCTAATGAGGGATCCTTTATTTTGATGATCTGAACCGTTCATTATGTTTAAAACATGTTTTTAAGGGTACCTGCAAGAAATCGGCTCGAAATAATATCGAGAAGAGCTTGATCTAAACAGTTTTTGATAAATGCTGACAGGAACAGTTTTATGAAAAATTGAACGGATCAAAGACTTTCCGGATATTATTTTGAGCCGATCTCTTACGGGTACCCTTAAAAACACGTTTTAAACACATTGAACGGTTCAGATCATCATAATTTGATCAAGAAGTAGGAGGTCCACACCGTAGCAAAATAGGGGATCCCTTATTAGAAGCTCACTCATACATATATAGTCCGCGCTTCTAATGAGGGATCCTTTATTTTGATGATCTGAACCGTTCATTATGTTTAAAACATGTTTTTAAGGGTACCTGCAAGAAATCGGCTCGAAATAATATCGAGAAGAGCTTGATCTAAACAGTTTTTGATAAATGCTGACAGGAACAGTTTTATGAAAAATTGAACGGATCAAAGACTTTCCGGATATTATTTTGAGCCGATCTCTTACGGGTACCCTTAAAAACACGTTTTAAACACATTGAACGGTTCAGATCATCATAATTTGATCAAGAAGTAGGAGGTCCACACCGTAGCAAAATAGGGGATCCCTTATTAGAAGCTCACTCATACATATATAGTCCGCGCTTCTAATGAGGGATCCTTTATTTTGATGATCTGAACCGTTCATTATGTTTAAAACATGTTTTTAAGGGTACCTGCAAGAAATCGGCTCGAAATAATATCGAGAAGAGCTTGATCTAAACAGTTTTTGATAAATGCTGACAGGAACAGTTTTATGAAAAATTGAACGGATCAAAGACTTTCCGGATATTATTTTGAGCCGATCTCTTACGGGTACCCTTAAAAACACGTTTTAAACACATTGAACGGTTCAGATCATCATAATTTGATCAAGAAGTAGGAGGTCCACACCGTAGCAAAATAGGGGATCCCTTATTAGAAGCTCACTCATACATATATAGTCCGCGCTTCTAATGAGGGATCCTTTATTTTGATGATCTGAACCGTTCATTATGTTTAAAACATGTTTTTAAGGGTACCTGCAAGAAATCGGCTCGAAATAATATCGAGAAGAGCTTGATCTAAACAGTTTTTGATAAATGCTGACAGGAACAGTTTTATGAAAAATTGAACGGATCAAAGACTTTCCGGATATTATTTTGAGCCGATCTCTTACGGGTACCCTTAAAAACACGTTTTAAACACATTGAACGGTTCAGATCATCATAATTTGATCAAGAAGTAGGAGGTCCACACCGTAGCAAAATAGGGGATCCCTTATTAGAAGCTCACTCATACATATATAGTCCGCGCTTCTAATGAGGGATCCTTTATTTTGATGATCTGAACCGTTCATTATGTTTAAAACATGTTTTTAAGGGTACCTGCAAGAAATCGGCTCGAAATAATATCGAGAAGAGCTTGATCTAAACAGTTTTTGATAAATGCTGACAGGAACAGTTTTATGAAAAATTGAACGGATCAAAGACTTTCCGGATATTATTTTGAGCCGATCTCTTACGGGTACCCTTAAAAACACGTTTTAAACACATTGAACGGTTCAGATCATCATAATTTGATCAAGAAGTAGGAGGTCCACACCGTAGCAAAATAGGGGATCCCTTATTAGAAGCTCACTCATACATATATAGTCCGCGCTTGTAATGAGGGATCCTTTATTTTGATGATCTGAACCGTTCATTATGTTTAAAACATGTTTTTAAGGGTACCTGCAAGAAATCGGCTCGAAATAATATCGAGAAGAGCTTGATCTAAACAGTTTTTGATAAATGCTGACAGGAACAGTTTTATGAAAAATTGAACGGATCAAAGACTTTCCGGATATTATTTTGAGCCGATCTCTTACGGGTACCCTTAAAAACACGTTTTAAACACATTGAACGGTTCAGATCATCATAATTTGATCAAGAAGTAGGAGGTCCACACCGTAGCAAAATAGGGGATCCCTTATTAGAAGCTCACTCATACATATATAGTCCGCGCTTCTAATGAGGGATCCTTTATTTTGATGATCTGAACCGTTCATTATGTTTAAAACATGTTTTTAAGGGTACCTGCAAGAAATCGGCTCGAAATAATATCGAGAAGAGCTTGATCTAAACAGTTTTTGATAAATGCTGACAGGAACAGTTTTATGAAAAATTGAACGGATCAAAGACTTTCCGGGTATTATTTTGAGCCGATCTCTTACGGGTACCCTTAAAAACACGTTTTAAACACATTGAACGGTTCAGATCATCATAATTTGATCAAGAAGTAGGAGGTCCACACCGTAGCAAAATAGGGGATCCCTTATTAGAAGCTCACTCATACATATATAGTCCGCGCTTCTAATGAGGGATCCTTTATTTTGATGATCTGAACCGTTCATTATGTTTAAAACATGTTTTTAAGGGTACCTGCAAGAAATCGGCTCGAAATAATATCGAGAAGAGCTTGATCTAAACAGTTTTTGATAAATGCTGACAGGAACAGTTTTATGAAAAATTGAACGGATCAAAGACTTTCCGGATATTATTTTGAGCCGATCTCTTACGGGTACCCTTAAAAACACGTTTTAAACACATTGAACGGTTCAGATCATCATAATTTGATCAAGAAGTAGGAGGTCCACACCGTAGCAAAATAGGGGATCCCTTATTAGAAGCTCACTCATACATATATAGTCCGCGCTTCTAATGAGGGATCCTTTATTTTGATGATCTGAACCGTTCATTATGTTTAAAACATGTTTTTAAGGGTACCTGCAAGAAATCGGCTCGAAATAATATCGAGAAGAGCTTGATCTAAACAGTTTTTCATAAATGCTGACAGGAACAGTTTTATGAAAAATTGAACGGATCAAAGACTTTCCGGGTATTATTTTGAGCCGATCTCTTACGGGTACCCTTAAAAACACGTTTTAAACACATTGAACGGTTCAGATCATCATAATTTGATCAAGAAGTAGGAGGTCCACACCGTAGCAAAATAGGGGATCCCTTATTAGAAGCTCACTCATACATATATAGTCCGCGCTTCTAATGAGGGATCCTTTATTTTGATGATCTGAACCGTTCATTATGTTTAAAACATGTTTTTAAGGGTACCTGCAAGAAATCGGCTCGAAATAATATCGAGAAGAGCTTGATCTAAACAGTTTTTGATAAATGCTGACAGGAACAGTTTTATGAAAAATTGAACGGATCAAAGACTTTCCGGGTATTATTTTGAGCCGATCTCTTACGGGTACCCTTAAAAACACGTTTTAAACACATTGAACGGTTCAGATCATCATAATTTGATCAAGAAGTAGGAGGTCCACACCGTAGCAAAATAGGGGATCCCTTATTAGAAGCTCACTCATACATATATAGTCCGCGCTTCTAATGAGGGATCCTTTATTTTGATGATCTGAACCGTTCATTATGTTTAAAACATGTTTTTAAGGGTACCTGCATGAAATCGGCTCGAAATAATATCGAGAAGAGCTTGATCTAAACAGTTTTTGATAAATGCTGACAGGAACAGTTTTATGAAAAATTGAACGGATCAAAGACTTTCCGGATATTATTTTGAGCCGATCTCTTACGGGTACCCTTAAAAACACGTTTTAAACACATTGAACGGTTCAGATCATCATAATTTGATCAAGAAGTAGGAGGTCCACACCGTAGCAAAATAGGGGATCCCTTATTAGAAGCTCACTCATACATATATAGTCCGCGCTTCTAATGAGGGATCCTTTATTTTGATGATCTGAACCGTTCATTATGTTTAAAACATGTTTTTAAGGGTACCTGCAAGAAATCGGCTCGAAATAATATCGAGAAGAGCTTGATCTAAACAGTTTTTGATAAATGCTGACAGGAACAGTTTTATGAAAAATTGAACGGATCAAAGACTTTCCGGATATTATTTTGAGCCGATCTCTTACGGGTACCCTTAAAAACACGTTTTAAACACATTGAACGGTTCAGATCATCATAATTTGATCAAGAAGTAGGAGGTCCACACCGTAGCAAAATAGGGGATCCCTTATTAGAAGCTCACTCATACATATATAGTCCGCGCTTCTAATGAGGGATCCTTTATTTTGATGATCTGAACCGTTCATTATGTTTAAAACATGTTTTTAAGGGTACCTGCAAGAAATCGGCTCGAAATAATATCGAGAAGAGCTTGATCTAAACAGTTTTTGATAAATGCTGACAGGAACAGTTTTATGAAAAATTGAACGGATCAAAGACTTTCCGGATATTATTTTGAGCCGATCTCTTACGGGTACCCTTAAAAACACGTTTTAAACACATTGAACGGTTCAGATCATCATAATTTGATCAAGAAGTAGGAGGTCCACACCGTAGCAAAATAGGGGATCCCTTATTAGAAGCTCACTCATACATATATAGTCCGCGCTTCTAATGAGGGATCCTTTATTTTGATGATCTGAACCGTTCATTATGTTTAAAACATGTTTTTAAGGGTACCTGCAAGAAATCGGCTCGAAATAATATCGAGAAGAGTTTGATCTAAACAGTTTTTGATAAATGCTGACAGGAACAGTTTTATGAAAAATTGAACGGATCAAAGACTTTCCGGATATTATTTTGAGCCGATCTCTTACGGGTACCCTTAAAAACACGTTTTAAACACATTGAACGGTTCAGATCATCATAATTTGATCAAGAAGTAGGAGGTCCACACCGTAGCAAAATAGGGGATCCCTTATTAGAAGCTCACTCATACATATATAGTCCGCGCTTCTAATGAGGGATCCTTTATTTTGATGATCTGAACCGTTCATTATGTTTAAAACATGTTTTTAAGGGTACCTGCAAGAAATCGGCTCGAAATAATATCGAGAAGAGCTTGATCTAAACAGTTTTTGATAAATGCTGACAGGAACAGTTTTATGAAAAATTGAACGGATCAAAGACTTTCCGGGTATTATTTTGAGCCGATCTCTTACGGGTACCCTTAAAAACACGTTTTAAACACATTGAACGGTTCAGATCATCATAATTTGATCAAGAAGTAGGAGGTCCACACCGTAGCAAAATAGGGGATCCCTTATTAGAAGCTCACTCATACATATATAGTCCGCGCTTCTAATGAGGGATCCTTTATTTTGATGATCTGAACCGTTCATTATGTTTAAAACATGTTTTTAAGGGTACCTGCAAGAAATCGGCTCGAAATAATATCGAGAAGAGCTTGATCTAAACAGTTTTTGATAAATGCTGACAGGAACAGTTTTATGAAAAATTGAACGGATCAAAGACTTTCCGGGTATTATTTTGAGCCGATCTCTTACGGGTACCCTTAAAAACACGTTTTAAACACATTGAACGGTTCAGATCATCATAATTTGATCAAGAAGTAGGAGGTCCACACCGTAGCAAAATAGGGGATCCCTTATTAGAAGCTCACTCATACATATATAGTCCGCGCTTCTAATGAGGGATCCTTTATTTTGATGATCTGAACCGTTCATTATGTTTAAAACATGTTTTTAAGGGTACCTGCAAGAAATCGGCTCGAAATAATATCGAGAAGAGCTTGATCTAAACAGTTTTTGATAAATGCTGACAGGAACAGTTTTATGAAAAATTGAACGGATCAAAGACTTTCCGGGTATTATTTTGAGCCGATCTCTTACGGGTACCCTTAAAAACACGTTTTAAACACATTGAACGGTTCAGATCATCATAATTTGATCAAGAAGTAGGAGGTCCACACCGTAGCAAAATAGGGGATCCCTTATTAGAAGCTCACTCATACATATATAGTCCGCGCTTCTAATGAGGGATCCTTTATTTTGATGATCTGAACCGTTCATTATGTTTAAAACATGTTTTTAAGGGTACCTGCAAGAAATCGGCTCGAAATAATATCGAGAAGAGCTTGATCTAAACAGTTTTTGATAAATGCTGACAGGAACAGTTTTATGAAAAATTGAACGGATCAAAGACTTTCCGGGTATTATTTTGAGCCGATCTCTTACGGGTACCCTTAAAAACACGTTTTAAACACATTGAACGGTTCAGATCATCATAATTTGATCAAGAAGTAGGAGGTCCACACCGTAGCAAAATAGGGGATCCCTTATTAGAAGCTCACTCATACATATATAGTCCGCGCTTCTAATGAGGGATCCTTTATTTTGATGATCTGAACCGTTCATTATGTTTAAAACATGTTTTTAAGGGTACCTGCAAGAAATCGGCTCGAAATAATATCGAGAAGAGCTTGATCTAAACAGTTTTTGATAAATGCTGACAGGAACAGTTTTATGAAAAATTGAACGGATCAAAGACTTTCCGGATATTATTTTGAGCCGATCTCTTACGGGTACCCTTAAAAACACGTTTTAAACACATTGAACGGTTCAGATCATCATAATTTGATCAAGAAGTAGGAGGTCCACACCGTAGCAAAATAGGGGATCCCTTATTAGAAGCTCACTCATA
This sequence comes from Arctostaphylos glauca, assembly GCA_019985065.2. NCBI lineage: Eukaryota > Viridiplantae > Streptophyta > Magnoliopsida > Ericales > Ericaceae > Arctostaphylos > Arctostaphylos glauca. The sequence continues at coordinate 451,387 of JAHSPW020000044.1, read as the reverse complement.
CATATATAGTCCGCGCTTCTAATGAGGGATCCTTTATTTTGATGATCTGAACCGTTCATTATGTTTAAAACATGTTTTTAAGGGTACCTGCAAGAAATCGGCTCGAAATAATATCGAGAAGAGCTTGATCTAAACAGTTTTTGATAAATGCTGACAGGAACAGTTTTATGAAAAATTGAACGGATCAAAGACTTTCCGGATATTATTTTGAGCCGATCTCTTACGGGTACCCTTAAAAACACGTTTTAAACACATTGAACGGTTCAGATCATCATAATTTGATCAAGAAGTAGGAGGTCCACACCGTAGCAAAATAGGGGATCCCTTATTAGAAGCTCACTCATACATATATAGTCCGCGCTTCTAATGAGGGATCCTTTATTTTGATGATCTGAACCGTTCATTATGTTTAAAACATGTTTTTAAGGGTACCTGCAAGAAATCGGCTCGAAATAATATCGAGAAGAGCTTGATCTAAACAGTTTTTGATAAATGCTGACAGGAACAGTTTTATGAAAAATTGAACGGATCAAAGACTTTCCGGATATTATTTTGAGCCGATCTCTTACGGGTACCCTTAAAAACACGTTTTAAACACATTGAACGGTTCAGATCATCATAATTTGATCAAGAAGTAGGAGGTCCACACCGTAGCAAAATAGGGGATCCCTTATTAGAAGCTCACTCATACATATATAGTCCGCGCTTCTAATGAGGGATCCTTTATTTTGATGATCTGAACCGTTCATTATGTTTAAAACATGTTTTTAAGGGTACCTGCAAGAAATCGGCTCGAAATAATATCGAGAAGAGCTTGATCTAAACAGTTTTTGATAAATGCTGACAGGAACAGTTTTATGAAAAATTGAACGGATCAAAGACTTTCCGGATATTATTTTGAGCCGATCTCTTACGGGTACCCTTAAAAACACGTTTTAAACACATTGAACGGTTCAGATCATCATAATTTGATCAAGAAGTAGGAGGTCCACACCGTAGCAAAATAGGGGATCCCTTATTAGAAGCTCACTCATACATATATAGTCCGCGCTTCTAATGAGGGATCCTTTATTTTGATGATCTGAACCGTTCATTATGTTTAAAACATGTTTTTAAGGGTACCTGCAAGAAATCGGCTCGAAATACTTTCTGGATATTATTTTGAGCCGATCTCTTACGGGTACCCTTAAAAACACGTTTTAAACACATTGAACGGTTCAGATCATCATAATTTGATCAAGAAGTAGGAGGTCCACACCGTAGCAAAATAGGGGATCCCTTATTAGAAGCTCACTCATACATATATAGTCCGCGCTTCTAATGAGGGATCCTTTATTTTGATGATCTGAACCGTTCATTATGTTTAAAACATGTTTTTAAGGGTACCTGCAAGAAATCGGCTCGAAATAATATCGAGAAGAGCTTGATCTAAACAGTTTTTGATAAATGCTGACAGGAACAGTTTTATGAAAAATTGAACGGATCAAAGACTTTCCGGATATTATTTTGAGCCGATCTCTTACGGGTACCCTTAAAAACACGTTTTAAACACATTGAACGGTTCAGATCATCATAATTTGATCAAGAAGTAGGAGGTCCACACCGTAGCAAAATAGGGGATCCCTTATTAGAAGCTCACTCATACATATATAGTCCGCGCTTCTAATGAGGGATCCTTTATTTTGATGATCTGAACCGTTCATTATGTTTAAAACATGTTTTTAAGGGTACCTGCAAGAAATCGGCTCGAAATAATATCGAGAAGAGCTTGATCTAAACAGTTTTTGATAAATGCTGACAGGAACAGTTTTATGAAAAATTGAACGGATCAAAGACTTTCCGGATATTATTTTGAGCCGATCTCTTACGGGTACCCTTAAAAACACGTTTTAAACACATTGAACGGTTCAGATCATCATAATTTGATCAAGAAGTAGGAGGTCCACACCGTAGCAAAATAGGGGATCCCTTATTAGAAGCTCACTCATACATATATAGTCCGCGCTTCTAATGAGGGATCCTTTATTTTGATGATCTGAACCGTTCATTATGTTTAAAACATGTTTTTAAGGGTACCTGCAAGAAATCGGCTCGAAATACTTTCTGGATATTATTTTGAGCCGATCTCTTACGGGTACCCTTAAAAACACGTTTTAAACACATTGAACGGTTCAGATCATCATAATTTGATCAAGAAGTAGGAGGTCCACACCGTAGCAAAATAGGGGATCCCTTATTAGAAGCTCACTCATACATATATAGTCCGCGCTTCTAATGAGGGATCCTTTATTTTGATGATCTGAACCGTTCATTATGTTTAAAACATGTTTTTAAGGGTACCTGCAAGAAATCGGCTCGAAATAATATCGAGAAGAGCTTGATCTAAACAGTTTTTGATAAATGCTGACAGGAACAGTTTTATGAAAAATTGAACGGATCAAAGACTTTCCGGATATTATTTTGAGCCGATCTCTTACGGGTACCCTTAAAAACACGTTTTAAACACATTGAACGGTTCAGATCATCATAATTTGATCAAGAAGTAGGAGGTCCACACCGTAGCAAAATAGGGGATCCCTTATTAGAAGCTCACTCATACATATATAGTCCGCGCTTCTAATGAGGGATCCTTTATTTTGATGATCTGAACCGTTCATTATGTTTAAAACATGTTTTTAAGGGTACCTGCAAGAAATCGGCTCGAAATAATATCGAGAAGAGCTTGATCTAAACAGTTTTTGATAAATGCTGACAGGAACAGTTTTATGAAAAATTGAACGGATCAAAGACTTTCCGGATATTATTTTGAGCCGATCTCTTACGGGTACCCTTAAAAACACGTTTTAAACACATTGAACGGTTCAGATCATCATAATTTGATCAAGAAGTAGGAGGTCCACACCGTAGCAAAATAGGGGATCCCTTATTAGAAGCTCACTCATACATATATAGTCCGCGCTTCTAATGAGGGATCCTTTATTTTGATGATCTGAACCGTTCATTATGTTTAAAACATGTTTTTAAGGGTACCTGCAAGAAATCGGCTCGAAATAATATCGAGAAGAGCTTGATCTAAACAGTTTTTGATAAATGCTGACAGGAACAGTTTTATGAAAAATTGAACGGATCAAAGACTTTCCGGATATTATTTTGAGCCGATCTCTTACGGGTACCCTTAAAAACACGTTTTAAACACATTGAACGGTTCAGATCATCATAATTTGATCAAGAAGTAGGAGGTCCACACCGTAGCAAAATAGGGGATCCCTTATTAGAAGCTCACTCATACATATATAGTCCGCGCTTCTAATGAGGGATCCTTTATTTTGATGATCTGAACCGTTCATTATGTTTAAAACATGTTTTTAAGGGTACCTGCAAGAAATCGGCTCGAAATAATATCGAGAAGAGCTTGATCTAAACAGTTTTTGATAAATGCTGACAGGAACAGTTTTATGAAAAATTGAACGGATCAAAGACTTTCCGGATATTATTTTGAGCCGATCTCTTACGGGTACCCTTAAAAACACGTTTTAAACACATTGAACGGTTCAGATCATCATAATTTGATCAAGAAGTAGGAGGTCCACACCGTAGCAAAATAGGGGATCCCTTATTAGAATCTCACTCATACATATATAGTCCGCGCTTCTAATGAGGGATCCTTTATTTTGATGATCTGAACCGTTCATTATGTTTAAAACATGTTTTTAAGGGTACCTGCAAGAAATCGGCTCGAAATAATATCGAGAAGAGCTTGATCTAAACAGTTTTGGATAAATGCTGACAGGAACAGTTTGATGAAAAATTGAACGGATCAAAGACTTTCCGGATATTATTTTGAGCCGATCTCTTACGGGTACCCTTAAAAACACGTTTTAAACACATTGAACGGTTCAGATCATCATAATTTGATCAAGAAGTAGGAGGTCCACACCGTAGCAAAATAGGGGATCCCTTATTAGAAGCTCACTCATACATATATAGTCCGCGCTTCTAATGAGGGATCCTTTATTTTGATGATCTGAACCGTTCATTATGTTTAAAACATGTTTTTAAGGGTACCTGCAAGAAATCGGCTCGAAATAATATCGAGAAGAGCTTGATCTAAACAGTTTTTGATAAATGCTGACAGGAACAGTTTTATGAAAAATTGAACGGATCAAAGACTTTCCGGATATTATTTTGAGCCGATCTCTTACGGGTACCCTTAAAAACACGTTTTAAACACATTGAACGGTTCAGATCATCATAATTTGATCAAGAAGTAGGAGGTCCACACCGTAGCAAAATAGGGGATCCCTTATTAGAAGCTCACTCATACATATATAGTCCGCGCTTCTAATGAGGGATCCTTTATTTTGATGATCTGAACCGTTCATTATGTTTAAAACATGTTTTTAAGGGTACCTGCAAGAAATCGGCTCGAAATAATATCGAGAAGAGCTTGATCTAAACAGTTTTTGATAAATGCTGACAGGAACAGTTTGATGAAAAATTGAACGGATCAAAGACTTTCCGGATATTATTTTGAGCCGATCTCTTACGGGTACCCTTAAAAACACGTTTTAAACACATTGAACGGTTCAGATCATCATAATTTGATCAAGAAGTAGGAGGTCCACACCGTAGCAAAATAGGGGATCCCTTATTAGAAGCTCACTCATACATATATAGTCCGCGCTTCTAATGAGGGATCCTTTATTTTGATGATCTGAACCGTTCATTATGTTTAAAACATGTTTTTAAGGGTACCTGCAAGAAATCGGCTTGAAATAATATCGAGAAGAGCTTGATCTAAACAGTTTTTGATAAATGCTGACAGGAACAGTTTTATGAAAAATTGAACGGATCAAAGACTTTCCGGATATTATTTTGAGCCGATCTCTTACGGGTACCCTTAAAAACACGTTTTAAACACATTGAACGGTTCAGATCATCATAATTTGATCAAGAAGTAGGAGGTCCACACCGTAGCAAAATAGGGGATCCCTTATTAGAAGCTCACTCATACATATATAGTCCGCGCTTCTAATGAGGGATCCTTTATTTTGATGATCTGAACCGTTCATTATGTTTAAAACATGTTTTTAAGGGTACCTGCAAGAAATCGGCTCGAAATAATATCGAGAAGAGCTTGATCTAAACAGTTTTTGATAAATGCTGACAGGAACAGTTTTATGAAAAATTGAACGGATCAAAGACTTTCCGGATATTATTTTGAGCCGATCTCTTACGGGTACCCTTAAAAACACGTTTTAAACACATTGAACGGTTCAGATCATCATAATTTGATCAAGAAGTAGGAGGTCCACACCGTAGCAAAATAGGGGATCCCTTATTAGAAGCTCACTCATACATATATAGTCCGCGCTTCTAATGAGGGATCCTTTATTTTGATGATCTGAACCGTTCATTATGTTTAAAACATGTTTTTAAGGGTACCTGCAAGAAATCGGCTCGAAATAATATCGAGAAGAGCTTGATCTAAACAGTTTTTGATAAATGCTGACAGGAACAGTTTTATGAAAAATTGAACGGATCAAAGACTTTCCGGATATTATTTTGAGCCGATCTCTTACGGGTACCCTTAAAAACACGTTTTAAACACATTGAACGGTTCAGATCATCATAATTTGATCAAGAAGTAGGAGGTCCACACCGTAGCAAAATAGGGGATCCCTTATTAGAAGCTCACTCATACATATATAGTCCGCGCTTCTAATGAGGGATCCTTTATTTTGATGATTTGAACCGTTCATTATGTTTAAAACATGTTTTTAAGGGTACCTGCAAGAAATCGGCTCGAAATAATATCGAGAAGAGCTTGATCTAAACAGTTTTTGATAAATGCTGACAGGAACAGTTTTATGAAAAATTGAACGGATCAAAGACTTTCCGGATATTATTTTGAGCCGATCTCTTACGGGTACCCTTAAAAACACGTTTTAAACACATTGAACGGTTCAGATCATCATAATTTGATCCAGAAGTAGGAGGTCCACACCGTAGCAAAATAGGGGATCCCTTATTAGAAGCTCACTCATACATATATAGTCCGCGCTTCTAATGAGGGATCCTTTATTTTGATGATCTGAACCGTTCATTATGTTTAAAACATGTTTTTAAGGGTACCTGCAAGAAATCGGCTCGAAATAATATCGAGAAGAGCTTGATCTAAACAGTTTTTGATAAATGCTGACAGGAACAGTTTTATGAAAAATTGAACGGATCAAAGACTTTCCGGATATTATTTTGAGCCGATCTCTTACGGGTACCCTTAAAAACACGTTTTGAACACATTGAATGGTTCAGATCATCATAATTTGATCAAGAAGTAGGAGGTCCACACCGTAGCAAAATAGGGGATCCCTTATTAGAAGCTCACTCATACATATATAGTCCGCGCTTCTAATGAGGGATCCTTTATTTTGATGATTTGAACCGTTCATTATGTTTAAAACATGTTTTTAAGGGTACCTGCAAGAAATCGGCTCGAAATAATATCGAGAAGAGCTTGATCTAAACAGTTTTTGATAAATGCTGACAGGAACAGTTTTATGAAAAATTGAACGGATCAAAGACTTTCCGGATATTATTTTGAGCCGATCTCTTACGGGTACCCTTAAAAACACGTTTTAAACACATTGAACGGTTCAGATCATCATAATTTGATCAAGAAGTAGGAGGTCCACACCGTAGCAAAATAGGGGATCCCTTATTAGAAGCTCACTCATACATATATAGTCCGCGCTTGTAATGAGGGATCCTTTATTTTGATGATCTGAACCGTTCATTATGTTTAAAACATGTTTTTAAGGGTACCTGCAAGAAATCGGCTCGAAATAATATCGAGAAGAGCTTGATCTAAACAGTTTTTGATAAATGCTGACAGGAACAGTTTTATGAAAAATTGAACGGATCAAAGACTTTCCGGATATTATTTTGAGCCGATCTCTTACGGGTACCCTTAAAAACACGTTTTAAACACATTGAACGGTTCAGATCATCATAATTTGATCAAGAAGTAGGAGGTCCACACCGTAGCAAAATAGGGGATCCCTTATTAGAAGCTCACTCATACATATATAGTCCGCGCTTCTAATGAGGGATCCTTTATTTTGATGATCTGAACCGTTCATTATGTTTAAAACATGTTTTTAAGGGTACCTGCAAGAAATCGGCTCGAAATAATATCGAGAAGAGCTTGATCTAAACAGTTTTTGATAAATGCTGACAGGAACAGTTTTATGAAAAATTGAACGGATCAAAGACTTTCCGGATATTATTTTGAGCCGATCTCTTACGGGTACCCTTAAAAACACGTTTTAAACACATTGAACGGTTCAGATCATCATAATTTGATCAAGAAGTAGGAGGTCCACACCGTAGCAAAATAGGGGATCCCTTATTAGAAGCTCACTCATACATATATAGTCCGCGCTTCTAATGAGGGATCCTTTATTTTGATGATCTGAACCGTTCATTATGTTTAAAACATGTTTTTAAGGGTACCTGCAAGAAATCGGCTCGAAATAATATCGAGAAGAGCTTGATCTAAACAGTTTTTGATAAATGCTGACAGGAACAGTTTTATGAAAAATTGAACGGATCAAAGACTTTCCGGATATTATTTTGAGCCGATCTCTTACGGGTACCCTTAAAAACACGTTTTAAACACATTGAACGGTTCAGATCATCATAATTTGATCAAGAAGTAGGAGGTCCACACCGTAGCAAAATAGGGGATCCCTTATTAGAAGCTCACTCATACATATATAGTCCGCGCTTCTAATGAGGGATCCTTTATTTTGATGATCTGAACCGTTCATTATGTTTAAAGCATGTTTTTAAGGGTACCTGCAAGAAATCGGCTCGAAATAATATCGAGAAGAGCTTGATCTAAACAGTTTTTGATAAATGCTGACAGGAACAGTTTTATGAAAAATTGAACGGATCAAAGACTTTCCGGATATTATTTTGAGCCGATCTCTTACGGGTACCCTTAAAAACACGTTTTAAACACATTGAACGGTTCAGATCATCATAATTTGATCAAGAAGTAGGAGGTCCACACCGTAGCAAAATAGGGGATCCCTTATTAGAAGCTCACTCATACATATATAGTCCGCGCTTCTAATGAGGGATCCTTTATTTTGATGATCTGAACCGTTCATTATGTTTAAAACATGTTTTTAAGGGTACCTGCAAGAAATCGGCTCGAAATAATATCGAGAAGAGCTTGATCTAAACAGTTTTTGATAAATGCTGACAGGAACAGTTTTATGAAAAATTGAACGGATCAAAGACTTTCCGGATATTATTTTGAGCCGATCTCTTACGGGTACCCTTAAAAACACGTTTTAAACACATTGAACGGTTCAGATCATCATAATTTGATCAAGAAGTAGGAGGTCCACACCGTAGCAAAATAGGGGATCCCTTATTAGAAGCTCACTCATACATATATAGTCCGCGCTTGTAATGAGGGATCCTTTATTTTGATGATCTGAACCGTTCATTATGTTTAAAACATGTTTTTAAGGGTACCTGCAAGAAATCGGCTCGAAATAATATCGAGAAGAGCTTGATCTAAACAGTTTTTGATAAATGCCGACAGGAACAGTTTTATGAAAAATTGAACGGATCAAAGACTTTCCGGATATTATTTTGAGCCGATCTCTTACGGGTACCCTTAAAAACACGTTTTAAACACATTGAACGGTTCAGATCATCATAATTTGATCAAGAAGTAGGAGGTCCACACCGTAGCAAAATAGGGGATCCCTTATTAGAAGCTCACTCATACATATATAGTCCGCGCTTCTAATGAGGGATCCTTTATTTTGATGATCTGAACCGTTCATTATGTTTAAAACATGTTTTTAAGGGTACCTGCAAGAAATCGGCTCGAAATAATATCGAGAAGAGCTTGATCTAAACAGTTTTTGATAAATGCTGACAGGAACAGTTTTATGAAAAATTGAACGGATCAAAGACTTTCCGGATATTATTTTGAGCCGATCTCTTACGGGTACCCTTAAAAACACGTTTTAAACACATTGAACGGTTCAGATCATCATAATTTGATCAAGAAGTAGGAGGTCCACACCGTAGCAAAATAGGGGATCCCTTATTAGAAGCTCACTCATACATATATAGTCCGCGCTTCTAATGAGGGATCCTTTATTTTGATGATCTGAACCGTTCATTATGTTTAAAACATGTTTTTAAGGGTACCTGCAAGAAATCGGCTCGAAATAATATCGAGAAGAGCTTGATCTAAACAGTTTTTGATAAATGCTGACAGGAACAGTTTTATGAAAAATTGAACGGATCAAAGACTTTCCGGATATTATTTTGAGCCGATCTCTTACGGGTACCCTTAAAAACACGTTTTAAACACATTGAACGGTTCAGATCATCATAATTTGATCAAGAAGTAGGAGGTCCACACCGTAGCAAAATAGGGGATCCCTTATTAGAAGCTCACTCATACATATATAGTCCGCGCTTCTAATGAGGGATCCTTTATTTTGATGATCTGAACCGTTCATTATGTTTAAAACATGTTTTTAAGGGTACCTGCAAGAAATCGGCTCGAAATAATATCGAGAAGAGCTTGATCTAAACAGTTTTTGATAAATGCTGACAGGAACAGTTTTATGAAAAATTGAACGGATCAAAGACTTTCCGGATATTATTTTGAGCCGATCTCTTACGGGTACCCTTAAAAACACGTTTTAAACACATTGAACGGTTCAGATCATCATAATTTGATCAAGAAGTAGGAGGTCCACACCGTAGCAAAATAGGGGATCCCTTATTAGAAGCTCACTCATACATATATAGTCCGCGCTTCTAATGAGGGATCCTTTATTTTGATGATCTGAACCGTTCATTATGTTTAAAACATGTTTTTAAGGGTACCTGCAAGAAATCGGCTCGAAATAATATCGAGAAGAGCTTGATCTAAACAGTTTTTGATAAATGCTGACAGGAACAGTTTTATGAAAAATTGAACGGATCAAAGACTTTCCGGATATTATTTTGAGCCGATCTCTTACGGGTACCCTTAAAAACACGTTTTAAACACATTGAACGGTTCAGATCATCATAATTTGATCAAGAAGTAGGAGGTCCACACCGTAGCAAAATAGGGGATCCCTTATTAGAAGCTCACTCATACATATATAGTCCGCGCTTCTAATGAGGGATCCTTTATTTTGATGATCTGAACCGTTCATTATGTTTAAAACATGTTTTTAAGGGTACCTGCAAGAAATCGGCTCGAAATAATATCGAGAAGAGCTTGATCTAAACAGTTTTTGATAAATGCTGACAGGAACAGTTTTATGAAAAATTGAACGGATCAAAGACTTTCCGGATATTATTTTGAGCCGATCTCTTACGGGTACCCTTAAAAACACGTTTTAAACACATTGAACGGTTCAGATCATCATAATTTGATCAAGAAGTAGGAGGTCCACACCGTAGCAAAATAGGGGATCCCTTATTAGAAGCTCACTCATACATATATAGTCCGCGCTTCTAATGAGGGATCCTTTATTTTGATGATCTGAACCGTTCATTATGTTTAAAACATGTTTTTAAGGGTACCTGCAAGAAATCGGCTCGAAATAATATCGAGAAGAGCTTGATCTAAACAGTTTTTGATAAATGCTGACAGGAACAGTTTTATGAAAAATTGAACGGATCAAAGACTTTCCGGATATTATTTTGAGCCGATCTCTTACGGGTACCCTTAAAAACACGTTTTAAACACATTGAACGGTTCAGATCATCATAATTTGATCAAGAAGTAGGAGGTCCACACCGTAGCAAAATAGGGGATCCCTTATTAGAAGCTCACTCATACATATATAGTCCGCGCTTCTAATGAGGGATCCTTTATTTTGATGATCTGAACCGTTCATTATGTTTAAAACATGTTTTTAAGGGTACCTGCAAGAAATCGGCTCGAAATAATATCGAGAAGAGCTTGATCTAAACAGTTTTGGATAAATGCTGACAGGAACAGTTTTATGAAAAATTGAACGGATCAAAGACTTTCCGGATATTATTTTGAGCCGATCTCTTACGGGTACCCTTAAAAACACGTTTTAAACACATTGAACGGTTCAGATCATCATAATTTGATCAAGAAGTAGGAGGTCCACACCGTAGCAAAATAGGGGATCCCTTATTAGAAGCTCACTCATACATATATAGTCCGCGCTTCTAATGAGGGATCCTTTATTTTGATGATCTGAACCGTTCATTATGTTTAAAGCATGTTTTTAAGGGTACCTGCAAGAAATCGGCTCGAAATAATATCGAGAAGAGCTTGATCTAAACAGTTTTTGATAAATGCTGACAGGAACAGTTTTATGAAAAATTGAACGGATCAAAGACTTTCCGGATATTATTTTGAGCCGATCTCTTACGGGTACCCTTAAAAACACGTTTTAAACACATTGAACGGTTCAGATCATCATAATTTGATCAAGAAGTAGGAGGTCCACACCGTAGCAAAATAGGGGATCCCTTATTAGAAGCTCACTCATACATATATAGTCCGCGCTTCTAATGAGGGATCCTTTATTTTGATGATCTGAACCGTTCATTATGTTTAAAACATGTTTTTAAGGGTACCTGCAAGAAATCGGCTCGAAATAATATCGAGAAGAGCTTGATCTAAACAGTTTTGGATAAATGCTGACAGGAACAGTTTTATGAAAAATTGAACGGATCAAAGACTTTCCGGATATTATTTTGAGCCGATCTCTTACGGGTACCCTTAAAAACACGTTTTAAACACATTGAACGGTTCAGATCATCATAATTTGATCAAGAAGTAGGAGGTCCACACCGTAGCAAAATAGGGGATCCCTTATTAGAAGCTCACTCATACATATATAGTCCGCGCTTCTAATGAGGGATCCTTTATTTTGATGATCTGAACCGTTCATTATGTTTAAAACATGTTTTTAAGGGTACCTGCAAGTAATCGGCTCGAAATAATATCGAGAAGAGCTTGATCTAAACAGTTTTTGATAAATGCTGACAGGAACAGTTTGATGAAAAATTGAACGGATCAAAGACTTTCCGGATATTATTTTGAGCCGATCTCTTACGGGTACCCTTAAAAACACGTTTTAAACACATTGAACGGTTCAGATCATCATAATTTGATCAAGAAGTAGGAGGTCCACACCGTAGCAAAATAGGGGATCCCTTATTAGAAGCTCACTCATACATATATAGTCCGCGCTTCTAATGAGGGATCCTTTATTTTGATGATCTGAACCGTTCATTATGTTTAAAACATGTTTTTAAGGGTACCTGCAAGAAATCGGCTCGAAATAATATCGAGAAGAGCTTGATCTAAACAGTTTTTGATAAATGCTGACAGGAACAGTTTTATGAAAAATTGAACGGATCAAAGACTTTCCGGATATTATTTTGAGCCGATCTCTTACGGGTACCCTTAAAAACACGTTTTAAACACATTGAACGGTTCAGATCATCATAATTTGATCAAGAAGTAGGAGGTCCACACCGTAGCAAAATAGGGGATCCCTTATTAGAAGCTCACTCATACATATATAGTCCGCGCTTCTAATGAGGGATCCTTTATTTTGATGATCTGAACCGTTCATTATGTTTAAAACATGTTTTTAAGGGTACCTGCAAGAAATCGGCTCGAAATAATATCGAGAAGAGCTTGATCTAAACAGTTTTTGATAAATGCTGACAGGAACAGTTTTATGAAAAATTGAACGGATCAAAGACTTTCCGGATATTATTTTGAGCCGATCTCTTACGGGTACCCTTAAAAACACGTTTTAAACACATTGAACGGTTCAGATCATCATAATTTGATCAAGAAGTAGGAGGTCCACACCGTAGCAAAATAGGGGATCCCTTATTAGAAGCTCACTCATACATATATAGTCCGCGCTTCTAATGAGGGATCCTTTATTTTGATGATCTGAACCGTTCATTATGTTTAAAACATGTTTTTAAGGGTACCTGCAAGAAATCGGCTCGAAATAATATCGAGAAGAGCTTGATCTAAACAGTTTTTGATAAATGCTGACAGGAACAGTTTTATGAAAAATTGAACGGATCAAAGACTTTCCGGATATTATTTTGAGCCGATCTCTTACGGGTACCCTTAAAAACACGTTTTAAACACATTGAACGGTTCAGATCATCATAATTTGATCAAGAAGTAGGAGGTCCACACCGTAGCAAAATAGGGGATCCCTTATTAGAAGCTCACTCATACATATATAGTCCGCGCTTCTAATGAGGGATCCTTTATTTTGATGATCTGAACCGTTCATTATGTTTAAAACATGTTTTTAAGGGTACCTGCAAGAAATCGGCTCGAAATAATATCGAGAAGAGCTTGATCTAAACAGTTTTTGATAAATGCTGACAGGAACAGTTTTATGAAAAATTGAACGGATCAAAGACTTTCCGGATATTATTTTGAGCCGATCTCTTACGGGTACCCTTAAAAACACGTTTTAAACACATTGAACGGTTCAGATCATCATAATTTGATCAAGAAGTAGGAGGTCCACACCGTAGCAAAATAGGGGATCCCTTATTAGAAGCTCACTCATACATATATAGTCCGCGCTTCTAATGAGGGATCCTTTATTTTGATGATCTGAACCGTTCATTATGTTTAAAACATGTTTTTAAGGGTACCTGCAAGAAATCGGCTCGAAATAATATCGAGAAGAGCTTGATCTAAACAGTTTTTGATAAATGCTGACAGGAACAATTTTATGAAAAATTGAACGGATCAAAGACTTTCCGGATATTATTTTGAGCCGATCTCTTACGGGTACCCTTAAAAACACGTTTTAAACACATTGAACGGTTCAGATCATCATAATTTGATCAAGAAGTAGGAGGTCCACACCGTAGCAAAATAGGGGATCCCTTATTAGAAGCTCACTCATACATATATAGTCCGCGCTTCTAATGAGGGATCCTTTATTTTGATGATCTGAACCGTTCATTATGTTTAAAACATGTTTTTAAAGGTACCTGCAAGAAATCGGCTCGAAATAATATCGAGAAGAGCTTGATCTAAACAGTTTTTGATAAATGCTGACAGGAACAGTTTTATGAAAAATTGAACGGATCAAAGACTTTCCGGATATTATTTTGAGCCGATCTCTTACGGGTACCCTTAAAAACACGTTTTAAACACATTGAACGGTTCAGATCATCATAATTTGATCAAGAAGTAGGAGGTCCACACCGTAGCAAAATAGGGGATCCCTTATTAGAAGCTCACTCATACATATATAGTCCGCGCTTCTAATGAGGGATCCTTTATTTTGATGATCTGAACCGTTCATTATGTTTAAAACATGTTTTTAAGGGTACCTGCAAGAAATCGGCTCGAAATAATATCGAGAAGAGCTTGATCTAAACAGTTTTTGATAAATGCTGACAGGAACAGTTTTATGAAAAATTGAACGGATCAAAGACTTTCCGGATATTATTTTGAGCCGATCTCTTACGGGTACCCTTAAAAACACGTTTTAAACACATTGAACGGTTCAGATCATCATAATTTGATCAAGAAGTAGGAGGTCCACACCGTAGCAAAATAGGGGATCCCTTATTAGAAGCTCACTCATACATATATAGTCCGCGCTTCTAATGAGGGATCCTTTATTTTGATGATCTGAACCGTTCATTATGTTTAAAACATGTTTTTAAAGGTACCTGCAAGAAATCGGCTCGAAATAATATCGAGAAGAGCTTGATCTAAACAGTTTTTGATAAATGCTGACAGGAACAGTTTTATGAAAAATTGAACGGATCAAAGACTTTCCGGATATTATTTTGAGCCGATCTCTTACGGGTACCCTTAAAAACACGTTTTAAACACATTGAACGGTTCAGATCATCATAATTTGATCAAGAAGTAGGAGGTCCACACCGTAGCAAAATAGGGGATCCCTTATTAGAAGCTCACTCATACATATATAGTCCGCGCTTCTAATGAGGGATCCTTTATTTTGATGATCTGAACCGTTCATTATGTTTAAAGCATGTTTTTAAGGGTACCTGCAAGAAATCGGCTCGAAATAATATCGAGAAGAGCTTGATCTAAACAGTTTTTGATAAATGCTGACAGGAACAGTTTTATGAAAAATTGAACGGATCAAAGACTTTCCGGATATTATTTTGAGCCGATCTCTTACGGGTACCCTTAAAAACACGTTTTAAACACATTGAACGGTTCAGATCATCATAATTTGATCAAGAAGTAGGAGGTCCACACCGTAGCAAAATAGGGGATCCCTTATTAGAAGCTCACTCATACATATATAGTCCGCGCTTCTAATGAGGGATCCTTTATTTTGATGATCTGAACCGTTCATTATGTTTAAAACATGTTTTTAAGGGTACCTGCAAGAAATCGGCTCGAAATAATATCGAGAAGAGCTTGATCTAAACAGCTTTTGATAAATGCTGACAGGAACAGTTTTATGAAAAATTGAACGGATCAAAGACTTTCCGGATATTATTTTGAGCCGATCTCTTACGGGTACCCTTAAAAACACGTTTTAAACACATTGAACGGTTCAGATCATCATAATTTGATCAAGAAGTAGGAGGTCCACACCGTAGCAAAATAGGGGATCCCTTATTAGAAGCTCACTCATACATATATAGTCCGCGCTTCTAATGAGGGATCCTTTATTTTGATGATCTGAACCGTTCATTATGTTTAAAACATGTTTTTAAGGGTACCTGCAAGAAATCGGCTCGAAATAATATCGAGAAGAGCTTGATCTAAACAGTTTTTGATAAATGCTGACAGGAACAGTTTTATGAAAAATTGAACGGATCAAAGACTTTCCGGATATTATTTTGAGCCGATCTCTTACGGGTACCCTTAAAAACACGTTTTAAACACATTGAACGGTTCAGATCATCATAATTTGATCAAGAAGTAGGAGGTCCACACCGTAGCAAAATAGGGGATCCCTTATTAGAAGCTCACTCATACATATATAGTCCGCGCTTCTAATGAGGGATCCTTTATTTTGATGATCTGAACCGTTCATTATGTTTAAAACATGTTTTTAAGGGTACCTGCAAGTAATCGGCTCGAAATAATATCGAGAAGAGCTTGATCTAAACAGGTTTTGATAAATGCTGACAGGAACAGTTTGATGAAAAATTGAACGGATCAAAGACTTTCCGGATATTATTTTGAGCCGATCTCTTACGGGTACCCTTAAAAACACGTTTTAAACACATTGAACGGTTCAGATCATCATAATTTGATCAAGAAGTAGGAGGTCCACACCGTAGCAAAATAGGGGATCCCTTATTAGAAGCTCACTCATACATATATAGTCCGCGCTTCTAATGAGGGATCCTTTATTTTGATGATCTGAACCGTTCATTATGTTTAAAACATGTTTTTAAGGGTACCTGCAAGAAATCGGCTCGAAATAATATCGAGAAGAGCTTGATCTAAACAGTTTTTGATAAATGCTGACAGGAACAGTTTTATGAAAAATTGAACGGATCAAAGACTTTCCGGATATTATTTTGAGCCGATCTCTTACGGGTACCCTTAAAAACACGTTTTAAACACATTGAACGGTTCAGATCATCATAATTTGATCAAGAAGTAGGAGGTCCACACCGTAGCAAAATAGGGGATCCCTTATTAGAAGCTCACTCATACATATATAGTCCGCGCTTCTAATGAGGGATCCTTTATTTTGATGATCTGAACCGTTCATTATGTTTAAAACATGTTTTTAAGGGTACCTGCAAGAAATCGGCTCGAAATAATATCGAGAAGAGCTTGATCTAAACAGTTTTTGATAAATGCTGACAGGAACAGTTTTATGAAAAATTGAACGGATCAAAGACTTTCCGGATATTATTTTGAGCCGATCTCTTACGGGTACCCTTAAAAACACGTTTTAAACACATTGAACGGTTCAGATTTGATCAAGAAGTAGGAGGTCCACACCGTAGCAAAATAGGGGATCCCTTATTAGAAGCTCACTCATACATATATAGTCCGCGCTTCTAATGAGGGATCCTTTATTTTGATGATCTGAACCGTTCATTATGTTTAAAACATGTTTTTAAGGGTACCTGCAAGTAATCGGCTCGAAATAATATCGAGAAGAGTTTGATCTAAACAGTTTTTGATAAATGCTGACAGGAACAGTTTGATGAAAAATTGAACGGATCAAAGACTTTCCGGATATTATTTTGAGCCGATCTCTTACGGGTACCCTTAAAAACACGTTTTAAACACATTGAACGGTTCAGATCATCATAATTTGATCAAGAAGTAGGAGGTCCACACCGTAGCAAAATAGGGGATCCCTTATTAGAAGCTCACTCATACATATATAGTCCGCGCTTCTAATGAGGGATCCTTTATTTTGATGATCTGAACCGTTCATTATGTTTAAAACATGTTTTTAAGGGTACCTGCAAGAAATCGGCTCGAAATAATATCGAGAAGAGCTTGATCTAAACAGTTTTTGATAAATGCTGACAGGAACAGTTTTATGAAAAATTGAACGGATCAAAGACTTTCCGGATATTATTTTGAGCCGATCTCTTACGGGTACCCTTAAAAACACGTTTTAAACACATTGAACGGTTCAGATCATCATAATTTGATCAAGAAGTAGGAGGTCCACACCGTAGCAAAATAGGGGATCCCTTATTAGAAGCTCACTCATACATATATAGTCCGCGCTTCTAATGAGGGATCCTTTATTTTGATGATCTGAACCGTTCATTATGTTTAAAACATGTTTTTAAGGGTACCTGCAAGAAATCGGCTCGAAATAATATCGAGAAGAGCTTGATCTAAACAGTTTTTGATAAATGCTGACAGGAACAGTTTTATGAAAAATTGAACGGATCAAAGACTTTCCGGATATTATTTTGAGCCGATCTCTTACGGGTACCCTTAAAAACACGTTTTAAACACATTGAACGGTTCAGATCATCATAATTTGATCAAGAAGTAGGAGGTCCACACCGTAGCAAAATAGGGGATCCCTTATTAGAAGCTCACTCATACATATATAGTCCGCGCTTCTAATGAGGGATCCTTTATTTTGATGATCTGAACCGTTCATTATGTTTAAAACATGTTTTTAAGGGTACCTGCAAGAAATCGGCTCGAAATAATATCGAGAAGAGCTTGATCTAAACAGTTTTTGATAAATGCTGACAGGAACAGTTTTATGAAAAATTGAACGGATCAAAGACTTTCCGGATATTATTTTGAGCCGATCTCTTACGGGTACCCTTAAAAACACGTTTTAAACACATTGAACGGTTCAGATCATCATAATTTGATCAAGAAGTAGGAGGTCCACACCGTAGCAAAATAGGGGATCCCTTATTAGAAGCTCACTCATACATATATAGTCCGCGCTTCTAATGAGGGATCCTTTATTTTGATGATCTGAACCGTTCATTATGTTTAAAACATGTTTTTAAGGGTACCTGCAAGAAATCGGCTCGAAATAATATCGAGAAAAGCTTGATCTAAACAGTTTTTGATAAATGCTGACAGGAACAATTTTATGAAAAATTGAACGGATCAAAGACTTTCCGGATATTATTTTGAGCCGATCTCTTACGGGTACCCTTAAAAACACGTTTTAAACACATTGAACGGTTCAGATCATCATAATTTGATCAAGAAGTAGGAGGTCCACACCGTAGCAAAATAGGGGATCCCTTATTAGAAGCTCACTCATACATATATAGTCCGCGCTTCTAATGAGGGATCCTTTATTTTGATGATCTGAACCGTTCATTATGTTTAAAACATGTTTTTAAAGGTACCTGCAAGAAATCGGCTCGAAATAATATCGAGAAGAGCTTGATCTAAACAGTTTTTGATAAATGCTGACAGGAACAGTTTTATGAAAAATTGAACGGATCAAAGACTTTCCGGATATTATTTTGAGCCGATCTCTTACGGGTACCCTTAAAAACACGTTTTAAACACATTGAACGGTTCAGATCATCATAATTTGATCAAGAAGTAGGAGGTCCACACCGTAGCAAAATAGGGGATCCCTTATTAGAAGCTCACTCATACATATATAGTCCGCGCTTCTAATGAGGGATCCTTTATTTTGATGATCTGAACCGTTCATTATGTTTAAAGCATGTTTTTAAGGGTACCTGCAAGAAATCGGCTCGAAATAATATCGAGAAGAGCTTGATCTAAACAGTTTTTGATAAATGCTGACAGGAACAGTTTTATGAAAAATTGAACGGATCAAAGACTTTCCGGATATTATTTTGAGCCGATCTCTTACGGGTACCCTTAAAAACACGTTTTAAACACATTGAACGGTTCAGATCATCATAATTTGATCAAGAAGTAGGAGGTCCACACCGTAGCAAAATAGGGGATCCCTTATTAGAAGCTCACTCATACATATATAGTCCGCGCTTCTAATGAGGGATCCTTTATTTTGATGATCTGAACCGTTCATTATGTTTAAAACATGTTTTTAAGGGTACCTGCAAGAAATCGGCTCGAAATAATATCGAGAAGAGCTTGATCTAAACAGTTTTGGATAAATGCTGACAGGAACAGTTTTATGAAAAATTGAACGGATCAAAGACTTTCCGGATATTATTTTGAGCCGATCTCTTACGGGTACCCTTAAAAACACGTTTTAAACACATTGAACGGTTCAGATCATCATAATTTGATCAAGAAGTAGGAGGTCCACACCGTAGCAAAATAGGGGATCCCTTATTAGAAGCTCACTCATACATATATAGTCCGCGCTTCTAATGAGGGATCCTTTATTTTGATGATCTGAACCGTTCATTATGTTTAAAACATGTTTTTAAGGGTACCTGCAAGAAATCGGCTCGAAATAATATCGAGAAGAGCTTGATCTAAACAGTTTTGGATAAATGCTGACAGGAACAGTTTTATGAAAAATTGAACGGATCAAAGACTTTCCGGATATTATTTTGAGCCGATCTCTTACGGGTACCCTTAAAAACACGTTTTAAACACATTGAACGGTTCAGATCATCATAATTTGATCAAGAAGTAGGAGGTCCACACCGTAGCAAAATAGGGGATCCCTTATTAGAAGCTCACTCATACATATATAGTCCGCGCTTCTAATGAGGGATCCTTTATTTTGATGATCTGAACCGTTCATTATGTTTAAAACATGTTTTTAAAGGTACCTGCAAGAAATCGGCTCGAAATAATATCGAGAAGAGCTTGATCTAAACAGTTTTTGATAAATGCTGACAGGAACAGTTTTATGAAAAATTGAACGGATCAAAGACTTTCCGGATATTATTTTGAGCCGATCTCTTACGGGTACCCTTAAAAACACGTTTTAAACACATTGAATGGTTCAGATCATCATAATTTGATCAAGAAGTAGGAGGTCCACACCGTAGCAAAATAGGGAATCCCTTATTAGAAGCTCACTCATACATATATAGTCCGCGCTTCTAATGAGGGATCCTTTATTTTGATGATCTGAACCGTTCATTATGTTTAAAGCATGTTTTTAAGGGTACCTGCAAGAAATCGGCTCGAAATAATATCGAGAAGAGCTTGATCTAAACAGTTTTTGATAAATGCTGACAGGAACAGTTTTATGAAAAATTGAACGGATCAAAGACTTTCCGGATATTATTTTGAGCCGATCTCTTACGGGTACCCTTAAAAACACGTTTTAAACACATTGAACGGTTCAGATCATCATAATTTGATCAAGAAGTAGGAGGTCCACACCGTAGCAAAATAGGGGATCCCTTATTAGAAGCTCACTCATACATATATAGTCCGCGCTTCTAATGAGGGATCCTTTATTTTGATGATCTGAACCGTTCATTATGTTTAAAACATGTTTTTAAGGGTACCTGCAAGAAATCGGCTCGAAATAATATCGAGAAGAGCTTGATCTAAACAGCTTTTGATAAATGCTGACAGGAACAGTTTTATGAAAAATTGAACGGATCAAAGACTTTCCGGATATTATTTTGAGCCGATCTCTTACGGGTACCCTTAAAAACACGTTTTAAACACATTGAACGGTTCAGATCATCATAATTTGATCAAGAAGTAGGAGGTCCACAACGTAGCAAAATAGGGGATCCCTTATTAGAAGCTCACTCATACATATATAGTCCGCGCTTCTAATGAGGGATCCTTTATTTTGATGATCTGAACCGTTCATTATGTTTAAAACATGTTTTTAAGGGTACCTGCAAGAAATCGGCTCGAAATAATATCGAGAAGAGCTTGATCTAAACAGTTTTTGATAAATGCTGACAGGAACAGTTTTATGAAAAATTGAACGGATCAAAGACTTTCCGGATATTATTTTGAGCCGATCTCTTACGGGTACCCTTAAAAACACGTTTTAAACACATTGAACGGTTCAGATCATCATAATTTGATCAAGAAGTAGGAGGTCCACACCGTAGCAAAATAGGGGATCCCTTATTAGAAGCTCACTCATACATATATAGTCCGCGCTTCTAATGAGGGATCCTTTATTTTGATGATCTGAACCGTTCATTATGTTTAAAGCATGTTTTTAAGGGTACCTGCAAGAAATCGGCTCGAAATAATATCGAGAAGAGCTTGATCTAAACAGTTTTTGATAAATGCTGACAGGAACAGTTTTATGAAAAATTGAACGGATCAAAGACTTTCCGGATATTATTTTGAGCCGATCGCTTACGGGTACCCTTAAAAACACGTTTTAAACACATTGAACGGTTCAGATCATCATAATTTGATCAAGAAGTAGGAGGTCCACACCGTAGCAAAATAGGGGATCCCTTATTAGAAGCTCACTCATACATATATAGTCCGCGCTTCTAATGAGGGATCCTTTATTTTGATGATCTGAACCGTTCATTATGTTTAAAACATGTTTTTAAGGGTACCTGCAAGAAATCGGCTCGAAATAATATCGAGAAGAGCTTGATCTAAACAGCTTTTGATAAATGCTGACAGGAACAGTTTTATGAAAAATTGAACGGATCAAAGACTTTCCGGATATTATTTTGAGCCGATCTCTTACGGGTACCCTTAAAAACACGTTTTAAACACATTGAACGGTTCAGATCATCATAATTTGATCAAGAAGTAGGAGGTCCACACCGTAGCAAAATAGGGGATCCCTTATTAGAAGCTCACTCATACATATATAGTCCGCGCTTCTAATGAGGGATCCTTTATTTTGATGATCTGAACCGTTCATTATGTTTAAAACATGTTTTTAAGGGTACCTGCAAGAAATCGGCTCGAAATAATATCGAGAAGAGCTTGATCTAAACAGTTTTTGATAAATGCTGACAGGAACAGTTTTATGAAAAATTGAACGGATCAAAGACTTTCCGGATATTATTTTGAGCCGATCTCTTACGGGTACCCTTAAAAACACGTTTTAAACACATTGAACGGTTCAGATCATCATAATTTGATCAAGAAGTAGGAGGTCCACACCGTAGCAAAATAGGGGATCCCTTATTAGAAGCTCACTCATACATATATAGTCCGCGCTTCTAATGAGGGATCCTTTATTTTGATGATCTGAACCGTTCATTATGTTTAAAACATGTTTTTAAGGGTACCTGCAAGAAATCGGCTCAAAATAATATCGAGAAGAGCTTGATCTAAACAGTTTTGGATAAATGCTGACAGGAACAGTTTTATGAAAAATTGAACGGATCAAAGACTTTCCGGATATTATTTTGAGCCGATCTCTTACGGGTACCCTTAAAAACACGTTTTAAACACATTGAACGGTTCAGATCATCATAATTTGATCAAGAAGTAGGAGGTCCACACCGTAGCAAAATAGGGGATCCCTTATTAGAAGCTCACTCATACATATATAGTCCGCGCTTCTAATGAGGGATCCTTTATTTTGATGATCTGAACCGTTCATTATGTTTAAAACATGTTTTTAAGGGTACCTGCAAGAAATCGGCTCGAAATAATATCGAGAAGAGCTTGATCTAAACAGTTTTTTATAAATGCTGACAGGAACAGTTTTATGAAAAATTGAACGGATCAAAGACTTTCCGGATATTATTTTGAGCCGATCTCTTACGGGTACCCTTAAAAACACGTTTTAAACACATTGAACGGTTCAGATCATCATAATTTGATCAAGAAGTAGGAGGTCCACACCGTAGCAAAATAGAGGATCCCTTATTAGAAGCTCACTCATACATATATAGTCCGCGCTTCTAATGAGGGATCCTTTATTTTGATGATCTGAACCGTTCATTATGTTTAAAACATGTTTTTAAGGGTACCTGCAAGAAATCGGCTCGAAATAATATCGAGAAGAGCTTGATCTAAACAGTTTTTGATAAATGCTGACAGGAACAGTTTTATGAAAAATTGAACGGATCAAAGACTTTCCGGATATTATTTTGAGCCGATCTGTTACGGGTACCCTTAAAAACACGTTTTAAACACATTGAACGGTTCAGATCATCATAATTTGATCAAGAAGTAGGAGGTCCACACCGTAGCAAAATAGGGGATCCCTTATTAGAAGCTCACTCATACATATATAGTCCGCGCTTCTAATGAGGGATCCTTTATTTTGATGATCTGAACCGTTCATTATGTTTAAAACATGTTTTTAAGGGTACCTGCAAGAAATCGGCTCGAAATAATATCGAGAAGAGCTTGATCTAAACAGTTTTTGATAAATGCTGACAGGAACAGTTTTATGAAAAATTGAACGGATCAAAGACTTTCCGGATATTATTTTGAGCCGATCTGTTACGGGTACCCTTAAAAACACGTTTTAAACACATTGAACGGTTCAGATTTGATCAAGAAGTAGGAGGTCCACACCGTAGCAAAATAGGGGATCCCTTATTAGAAGCTCACTCATACATATATAGTCCGCGCTTCTAATGAGGGATCCTTTATTTTGATGATCTGAACCGTTCATTATGTTTAAAACATGTTTTTAAGGGTACCTGCAAGAAATCGGCTCGAAATAATATCGAGAAGAGCTTGATCTAAACAGTTTTTGATAAATGCTGACAGGAACAGTTTTATGAAAAATTGAACGGATCAAAGACTTTCCGGATATTATTTTGAGCTGATCTCTTACGGGTACCCTTAAAAACACGTTTTAAACACATTGAACGGTTCAGATCATCATAATTTGATCAAGAAGTAGGAGGTCCACACCGTAGCAAAATAGGGGATCCCTTATTAGAAGCTCACTCATACATATATAGTCCGCGCTTCTAATGAGGGATCCTTTATTTTGATGATCTGAACCGTTCATTATGTTTAAAACATGTTTTTAAGGGTACCTGCAAGAAATCGGCTCGAAATAATATCGAGAAGAGCTTGATCTAAACAGTTTTTGATAAATGCTGACAGGAACAGTTTTATGAAAAATTGAACGGATCAAAGACTTTCCGGATATTATTTTGAGCCGATCTCTTACGGGTACCCTTAAAAACACGTTTTAAACACATTGAACGGTTCAGATCATCATAATTTGATCAAGAAGTAGGAGGTCCACACCGTAGCAAAATAGGGGATCCCTTATTAGAAGCTCACTCATACATATATAGTCCGCGCTTCTAATGAGGGATCCTTTATTTTGATGATCTGAACCGTTCATTATGTTTAAAACATGTTTTTAAGGGTACCTGCAAGAAATCGGCTCGAAATAATATCGAGAAGAGCTTGATCTAAACAGTTTTTGATAAATGCTGACAGGAACAGTTTTATGAAAAATTGAACGGATCAAAGACTTTCCGGATATTATTTTGAGCCGATCTCTTACGGGTACCCTTAAAAACACGTTTTAAACACATTGAACGGTTCAGATCATCATAATTTGATCAAGAAGTAGGAGGTCCACACCGTAGCAAAATAGGGGATCCCTTATTAGAAGCTCACTCATACATATATAGTCCGCGCTTCTAATGAGGGATCCTTTATTTTGATGATCTGAACCGTTCATTATGTTTAAAACATGTTTTTAAGGGTACCTGCAAGAAATCGGCTCGAAATAAATATCGAGAAGAGCTTGATCTAAACAGTTTTTGATAAATGCTGACAGGAACAGTTTTATGAAAAATTGAACGGATCAAAGACTTTCCGGATATTATTTTGAGCCGATCTCTTACGGGTACCCTTAAAAACACGTTTTAAACACATTGAACGGTTCAGATCATCATAATTTGATCAAGAAGTAGGAGGTCCACACCGTAGCAAAATAGGGGATCCCTTATTAGAAGCTCACTCATACATATATAGTCCGCGCTTCTAATGAGGGATCCTTTATTTTGATGATCTGAACCGTTCATTATGTTTAAAACATGTTTTTAAGGGTACCTGCAAGAAATCGGCTCGAAATAATATCGAGAAGAGCTTGATCTAAACAGTTTTTGATAAATGCTGACAGGAACAGTTTTATGAAAAATTGAACGGATCAAAGACTTTCCGGATATTATTTTGAGCCGATCTCTTACGGGTACCCTTAAAAACACGTTTTAAACACATTGAACGGTTCAGATTTGATCAAGAAGTAGGAGGTCCACACCGTAGCAAAATAGGGGATCCCTTATTAGAAGCTCACTCATACATATATAGTCCGCGCTTCTAATGAGGGATCCTTTATTTTGATGATCTGAACCGTTCATTATGTTTAAAACATGTTTTTAAGGGTACCTGCAAGAAATCGGCTCGAAATAATATCGAGAAGAGCTTGATCTAAACAGTTTTTGATAAATGCTGACAGGAACAGTTTTATGAAAAATTGAACGGATCAAAGACTTTCCGGATATTATTTTGAGCCGATCTCTTACGGGTACCCTTAAAAACACGTTTTAAACACATTGAACGGTTCAGATCATCATAATTTGATCAAGAAGTAGGAGGTCCACACCGTAGCAAAATAGGGGATCCCTTATTAGAAGCTCACTCATACATATATAGTCCGCGCTTCTAATGAGGGATCCTTTATTTTGATGATCTGAACCGTTCATTATGTTTAAAACATGTTTTTAAGGGTACCTGCAAGAAATCGGCTCGAAATAAATATCGAGAAGAGCTTGATCTAAACAGTTTTTGATAAATGCTGACAGGAACAGTTTTATGAAAAATTGAACGGATCAAAGACTTTCCGGATATTATTTTGAGCCGATCTCTTACGGGTACCCTTAAAAACACGTTTTAAACACATTGAACGGTTCAGATCATCATAATTTGATCAAGAAGTAGGAGGTCCACACCGTAGCAAAATAGGGGATCCCTTATTAGAAGCTCACTCATACATATATAGTCCGCGCTTCTAATGAGGGATCCTTTATTTTGATGATCTGAACCGTTCATTATGTTTAAAACATGTTTTTAAGGGTACCTGCAAGAAATCGGCTCGAAATAATATCGAGAAGAGCTTGATCTAAACAGTTTTTGATAAATGCTGACAGGAACAGTTTTATGAAAAATTGAACGGATCAAAGACTTTCCGGATATTATTTTGAGCCGATCTCTTACGGGTACCCTTAAAAACACGTTTTAAACACATTGAACGGTTCAGATTTGATCAAGAAGTAGGAGGTCCACACCGTAGCAAAATAGGGGATCCCTTATTAGAAGCTCACTCATACATATATAGTCCGCGCTTCTAATGAGGGATCCTTTATTTTGATGATCTGAACCGTTCATTATGTTTAAAACATGTTTTTAAGGGTACCTGCAAGAAATCGGCTCGAAATAATATCGAGAAGAGCTTGATCTAAACAGTTTTTGATAAATGCTGACAGGAACAGTTTTATGAAAAATTGAACGGATCAAAGACTTTCCGGATATTATTTTGAGCCGATCTCTTACGGGTACCCTTAAAAACACGTTTTAAACACATTGAACGGTTCAGATCATCATAATTTGATCAAGAAGTAGGAGGTCCACATCGTAGCAAAATAGGGGATCCCTTATTAGAAGCTCACTCATACATATATAGTCCGCGCTTCTAATGAGGGATCCTTTATTTTGATGATCTGAACCGTTCATTATGTTTAAAACATGTTTTTAAGGGTACCTGCAAGAAATCGGCTCAAAATAATATCGAGAAGAGCTTGATCTAAACAGTTTTTGATAAATGCTGACAGGAACAGTTTTATGAAAAATTGAACGGATCAAAGACTTTCCGGATATTATTTTGAGCCGATCTCTTACGGGTACCCTTAAAAACACGTTTTAAACACATTGAACGGTTCAGATCATCATAATTTGATCAAGAAGTAGGAGGTCCACACCGTAGCAAAATAGGGGATCCCTTATTAGAAGCTCACTCATACATATATAGTCCGCGCTTCTAATGAGGGATCCTTTATTTTGATGATCTGAACCGTTCATTATGTTTAAAACATGTTTTTAAGGGTACCTGCAAGAAATCGGCTCGAAATAATATCGAGAAGAGCTTGATCTAAACAGTTTTTGATAAATGCTGACAGGAACAGTTTTATGAAAAATTGAACGGATCAAAGACTTTCCGGATATTATTTTGAGCCGATCTCTTACGGGTACCCTTAAAAACACGTTTTAAACACATTGAACGGTTCAGATCATCATAATTTGATCAAGAAGTAGGAGGTCCACACCGTAGCAAAATAGGGGATCCCTTATTAGAAGCTCACTCATACATATATAGTCCGCGCTTCTAATGAGGGATCCTTTATTTTGATGATCTGAACCGTTCATTATGTTTAAAACATGTTTTTAAGGGTACCTGCAAGAAATCGGCTCGAAATAATATCGAGAAGAGCTTGATCTAAACAGTTTTTGATAAATGCTGACAGGAACAGTTTTATGAAAAATTGAACGGATCAAAGACTTTCCGGATATTATTTTGAGCCGATCTGTTACGGGTACCCTTAAAAACACGTTTTAAACACATTGAACGGTTCAGATCATCATAATTTGATCAAGAAGTAGGAGGTCCACACCGTAGCAAAATAGGGGATCCCTTATTAGAAGCTCACTCATACATATATAGTCCGCGCTTCTAATGAGGGATCCTTTATTTTGATGATCTGAACCGTTCATTATGTTTAAAACATGTTTTTAAGGGTACCTGCAAGAAATCGGCTCAAAATAATATCGAGAAGAGCTTGATCTAAACAGTTTTGGATAAATGCTGACAGGAACAGTTTTATGAAAAATTGAACGGATCAAAGACTTTCCGGATATTATTTTGAGCCGATCTCTTACGGGTACCCTTAAAAACACGTTTTAAACACATTGAACGGTTCAGATCATCATAATTTGATCAAGAAGTAGGAGGTCCACACCGTAGCAAAATAGGGGATCCCTTATTAGAAGCTCACTCATACATATATAGTCCGCGCTTGTAATGAGGGATCCTTTATTTTGATGATCTGAACCGTTCATTATGTTTAAAACATGTTTTTAAGGGTACCTGCAAGAAATCGGCTCGAAATAATATCGAGAAGAGCTTGATCTAAACAGTTTTTGATAAATGCTGACAGGAACAGTTTTATGAAAAATTGAACGGATCAAAGACTTTCCGGATATTATTTTGAGCCGATCTCTTACGGGTACCCTTAAAAACACGTTTTAAACACATTGAACGGTTCAGATCATCATAATTTGATCAAGAAGTAGGAGGTCCACACCGTAGCAAAATAGGGGATCCCTTATTAGAAGCTCACTCATACATATATAGTCCGCGCTTCTAATGAGGGATCCTTTATTTTGATGATCTGAACCGTTCATTATGTTTAAAACATGTTTTTAAGGGTACCTGCAAGAAATCGGCTCGAAATAATATCGAGAAGAGCTTGATCTAAACAGTTTTTGATAAATGCTGACAGGAACAGTTTTATGAAAAATTGAACGGATCAAAGACTTTCCGGATATTATTTTGAGCCGATCTGTTACGGGTACCCTTAAAAACACGTTTTAAACACATTGAACGGTTCAGATCATCATAATTTGATCAAGAAGTAGGAGGTCCACACCGTAGCAAAATAGGGGATCCCTTATTAGAAGCTCACTCATACATATATAGTCCGCGCTTCTAATGAGGGATCCTTTATTTTGATGATCTGAACCGTTCATTATGTTTAAAACATGTTTTTAAGGGTACCTGCAAGAAATCGGCTCAAAATAATATCGAGAAGAGCTTGATCTAAACAGTTTTGGATAAATGCTGACAGGAACAGTTTTATGAAAAATTGAACGGATCAAAGACTTTCCGGATATTATTTTGAGCCGATCTGTTACGGGTACCCTTAAAAACACGTTTTAAACACATTGAACGGTTCAGATCATCATAATTTGATCAAGAAGTAGGAGGTCCACACCGTAGCAAAATAGGGGATCCCTTATTAGAAGCTCACTCATACATATATAGTCCGCGCTTCTAATGAGGGATCCTTTATTTTGATGATCTGAACCGTTCATTATGTTTAAAACATGTTTTTAAGGGTACCTGCAAGAAATCGGCTCGAAATAATATCGAGAAGAGCTTGATCTAAACAGTTTTTGATAAATGCTGACAGGAACAGTTTTATGAAAAATTGAACGGATCAAAGACTTTCCGGATATTATTTTGAGCCGATCTCTTACGGGTACCCTTAAAAACACGTTTTAAACACATTGAACGGTTCAGATCATCATAATTTGATCAAGAAGTAGGAGGTCCACACCGTAGCAAAATAGGGGATCCCTTATTAGAAGCTCACTCATACATATATAGTCCGCGCTTCTAATGAGGGATCCTTTATTTTGATGATCTGAACCGTTCATTATGTTTAAAACATGTTTTTAAGGGTACCTGCAAGAAATCGGCTCGAAATAATATCGAGAAGAGCTTGATCTAAACAGTTTTTGATAAATGCTGACAGGAACAGTTTTATGAAAAATTGAACGGATCAAAGACTTTCCGGATATTATTTTGAGCCGATCTCTTACGGGTACCCTTAAAAACACGTTTTAAACACATTGAACGGTTCAGATTTGATCAAGAAGTAGGAGGTCCACACCGTAGCAAAATAGGGGATCCCTTATTAGAAGCTCACTCATACATATATAGTCCGCGCTTCTAATGAGGGATCCTTTATTTTGATGATCTGAACCGTTCATTATGTTTAAAACATGTTTTTAAGGGTACCTGCAAGAAATCGGCTCGAAATAATATCGAGAAGAGCTTGATCTAAACAGTTTTTGATAAATGCTGACAGGAATAGTTTTATGAAAAATTGAACGGATCAAAGACTTTCCGGATATTATTTTGAGCCGATCTCTTACGGGTACCCTTAAAAACACGTTTTAAACACATTGAACGGTTCAGATCATCATAATTTGATCAAGAAGTAGGAGGTCCACACCGTAGCAAAATAGGGGATCCCTTATTAGAAGCTCACTCATACATATATAGTCCGCGCTTCTAATGAGGGATCCTTTATTTTGATGATCTGAACCGTTCATTATGTTTAAAACATGTTTTTAAGGGTACCTGCAAGAAATCGGCTCGAAATAATATCGAGAAGAGCTTGATCTAAACAGTTTTTGATAAATGCTGACAGGAACAGTTTTATGAAAAATTGAACGGATCAAAGACTTTCCGGATATTATTTTGAGCCGATCTCTTACGGGTACCCTTAAAAACACGTTTTAAACACATTGAACGGTTCAGATCATCATAATTTGATCAAGAAGTAGGAGGTCCACACCGTAGCAAAATAGGGGATCCCTTATTAGAAGCTCACTCATACATATATAGTCCGCGCTTCTAATGAGGGATCCTTTATTTTGATGATCTGAACCGTTCATTATGTTTAAAACATGTTTTTAAGGGTACCTGCAAGAAATCGGCTCGAAATAAATATCGAGAAGAGCTTGATCTAAACAGTTTTTGATAAATGCTGACAGGAACAGTTTTATGAAAAATTGAACGGATCAAAGACTTTCCGGATATTATTTTGAGCCGATCTCTTACGGGTACCCTTAAAAACACGTTTTAAACACATTGAACGGTTCAGATTTGATCAAGAAGTAGGAGGTCCACACCGTAGCAAAATAGGGGATCCCTTATTAGAAGCTCACTCATACATATATAGTCCGCGCTTCTAATGAGGGATCCTTTATTTTGATGATCTGAACCGTTCATTATGTTTAAAACATGTTTTTAAGGGTACCTGCAAGAAATCGGCTCGAAATAATATCGAGAAGAGCTTGATCTAAACAGTTTTTGATAAATGCTGACAGGAACAGTTTTATGAAAAATTGAACGGATCAAAGACTTTCCGGATATTATTTTGAGCCGATCTCTTACGTGTACCCTTAAAAACACGTTTTAAACACATTGAACGGTTCAGATCATCATAATTTGATCAAGAAGTAGGAGGTCCACACCGTAGCAAAATAGGGGATCCCTTATTAGAAGCTCACTCATACATATATAGTCCGCGCTTCTAATGAGGGATCCTTTATTTTGATGATCTGAACCGTTCATTATGTTTAAAACATGTTTTTAAGGGTACCTGCAAGAAATCGGCTCGAAATAATATCGAGAAGAGCTTGATCTAAACAGTTTTTTATAAATGCTGACAGGAACAGTTTTATGAAAAATTGAACGGATCAAAGACTTTCCGGATATTATTTTGAGCCGATCTCTTACGGGTACCCTTAAAAACACGTTTTAAACACATTGAACGGTTCAGATCATCATAATTTGATCAAGAAGTAGGAGGTCCACACCGTAGCAAAATAGGGGATCTCTTATTAGAAGCTCACTCATACATATATAGTCCGCGCTTCTAATGAGGGATCCTTTATTTTGATGATCTGAACCGTTCATTATGTTTAAAACATGTTTTTAAGGGTACCTGCAAGAAATCGGCTCGAAATAATATCGAGAAGAGCTTGATCTAAACAGTTTTTGATAAATGCTGACAGGAACAGTTTTATGAAAAATTGAACGGATCAAAGACTTTCCGGATATTATTTTGAGCCGATATCTTACGGGTACCCTTAAAAACACGTTTTAAACAAATTGAACGGTTCAGATCATCATAATTTGATCAAGAAGTAGGAGGTCCACACCGTAGCAAAATAGGGGATCCCTTATTAGAAGCTCACTCATACATATATAGTCCGCGCTTCTAATGAGGGATCCTTTATTTTGATGATCTGAACCGTTCATTATGTTTAAAACATGTTTTTAAGGGTACCTGCAAGAAATCGGCTCGAAATAATATCGAGAAGAGCTTGATCTAAACAGTTTTTGATAAATGCTGACAGGAACAGTTTTATGAAAAATTGAACGGATCAAAGACTTTCCGGATATTATTTTGAGCCGATCTCTTACGGGTACCCTTAAAAACACGTTTTAAACACATTGAACGGTTCAGATCATCATAATTTGATCAAGAAGTAGGAGGTCCACACCGTAGCAAAATAGGGGATCCCTTATTAGAAGCTCACTCATACATATATAGTCCGCGCTTCTAATGAGGGATCCTTTATTTTGATGATCTGAACCGTTCATTATGTTTAAAACATGTTTTTAAGGGTACCTGCAAGAAATCGGCTCGAAATAATATCGAGAAGAGCTTGATCTAAACAGTTTTTGATAAATGCTGACAGGAACAGTTTTATGAAAAATTGAACGGATCAAAGACTTTCCGGATATTATTTTGAGCCGATCTCTTACGGGTACCCTTAAAAACACGTTTTAAACAAATTGAACGGTTCAGATCATCATAATTTGATCAAGAAGTAGGAGGTCCACACCGTAGCAAAATAGGGGATCCCTTATTAGAAGCTCACTCATACATATATAGTCCGCGCTTGTAATGAGGGATCCTTTATTTTGATGATCTGAACCGTTCATTATGTTTAAAACATGTTTTTAAGGGTACCTGCAAGAAATCGGCTCGAAATAATATCGAGAAGAGCTTGATCTAAACAGTTTTTGATAAATGCTGACAGGAACAGTTTTATGAAAAATTGAACGGATCAAAGACTTTCCGGATATTATTTTGAGCCGATCTCTTACGGGTACCCTTAAAAACACGTTTTAAACACATTGAACGGTTCAGATCATCATAATTTGATCAAGAAGTAGGAGGTCCACACCGTAGCAAAATAGGGGATCCCTTATTAGAAAGTCACTCATACATATATAGTCCGCGCTTCTAATGAGGGATCCTTTATTTTGATGATCTGAACCGTTTATTATGTTTAAAACATGTTTTTAAGGGTACCTGCAAGAAATCGGCTCGAAATAATATCGAGAAGAGCTTGATCTAAACAGTTTTTGATAAATGCTGACAGGAACAGTTTTATGAAAAATTGAACGGATCAAAGACTTTCCGGATATTATTTTGAACCGATCTCTTACGGGTACCCTTAAAAACACGTTTTAAACACATTGAACGGTTCAGATCATCATAATTTGATCAAGAAGTAGGAGGTCCACACCGTAGCAAAATAGGGGATCCCTTATTAGAAGCTCACTCATACATATATAGTCCGCGCTTCTAATGAGGGATCCTTTATTTTGATGATCTGAACCGTTCATTATGTTTAAAACATGTTTTTAAGGGTACCTGCAAGAAATCGGCTCGAAATAATATCGAGAAGAGCTTGATCTAAATAGTTTTTGATAAATGCTGACACGAACAGTTTTATGAAAAATTGAACGGATCAAAGACTTTCCGGATATTATTTTGAGCCGATCTCTTACGGGTACCCTTAAAAACACGTTTTAAACACATTGAACGGTTCAGATCATCATAATTTGATCAAGAAGTAGGAGGTCCACACCGTAGCAAAATAGGGGATCCCTTATTAGAAAGTCACTCATACATATATAGTCCGCGCTTCTAATGAGGGATCCTTTATTTTGATGATCTGAACCGTTCATTATGTTTAAAACATGTTTTTAAGGGTACCTGCAAGAAATCGGCTCGAAATAATATCGAGAAGAGCTTGATCTAAACAGTTTTTGATAAATGCTGACAGGAACAGTTTTATGAAAAATTGAACGGATCAAAGACTTTCCGGATATTATTTTGAGCCGATCTCTTACGGGTACCCTTAAAAACACGTTTTAAACACATTGAACGGTTCAGATCATCATAATTTGATCAAGAAGTAGGAGGTCCACACCGTAGCAAAATAGGGGATCCCTTATTAGAAGCTCACTCATACATATATAGTCCGCGCTTCTAATGAGGGATCCTTTATTTTGATGATCTGAACCGTTCATTATGTTTAAAACATGTTTTTAAGGGTACCTGCAAGAAATCGGCTCGAAATAATATCGAGAAGAGCTTGATCTAAACAGCTTTTGATAAATGCTGACAGGAACAGTTTTATGAAAAATTGAACGGATCAAAGACTTTCCGGATATTATTTTGAGCCGATCTCTTACGGGTACCCTTAAAAACACGTTTTAAACACATTGAACGGTTCAGATCATCATAATTTGATCAAGAAGTAGGAGGTCCACACCGTAGCAAAATAGGGGATCCCTTATTAGAAGCTCACTCATACATATATAGTCCGCGCTTCTAATGAGGGATCCTTTATTTTGATGATCTGAACCGTTCATTATATTTAAAACATGTTTTTAAGGGTACCTGCAAGAAATCGGCTCGAAATAATATCGAGAAGAGCTTGATCTAAACAGTTTTTGATAAATGCTGACAGGAACAGTTTTATGAAAAATTGAACGGATCAAAGACTTTCCGGATATTATTTTGAACCGATCTCTTACGGGTACCCTTAAAAACACGTTTTAAACACATTGAACGGTTCAGATCATCATAATTTGATCAAGAAGTAGGAGGTCCACACCGTAGCAAAATAGGGGATCCCTTATTAGAAGCTCACTCATACATATATAGTCCGCGCTTCTAATGAGGGATCCTTTATTTTGATGATCTGAACCGTTCATTATGTTTAAAACATGTTTTTAAGGGTACCTGCAAGAAATCGGCTCGAAATAATATCGAGAAGAGCTTGATCTAAACAGTTTTTGATAAATGCTGACACGAACAGTTTTATGAAAAATTGAACGGATCAAAGACTTTCCGGATATTATTTTGAGCCGATCTCTTACGGGTACCCTTAAAAACACGTTTTAAACACATTGAACGGTTCAGATCATCATAATTTGATCAAGAAGTAGGAGGTCCACACCGTAGCAAAATAGGGGATCCCTTATTAGAAAGTCACTCATACATATATAGTCCGCGCTTCTAATGAGGGATCCTTTATTTTGATGATCTGAACCGTTCATTATGTTTAAAACATGTTTTTAAGGGTACCTGCAAGAAATCGGCTCGAAATAATATCGAGAAGAGCTTGATCTAAACAGTTTTTGATAAATGCTGACAGGAACAGTTTTATGAAAAATTGAACGGATCAAAGACTTTCCGGATATTATTTTGAGCCGATCTCTTACGGGTACCCTTAAAAACACGTTTTAAACACATTGAACGGTTCAGATCATCATAATTTGATCAAGAAGTAGGAGGTCCACACCGTAGCAAAATAGGGGATCCCTTATTAGAAGCTCACTCATACATATATAGTCCGCGCTTCTAATGAGGGATCCTTTATTTTGATGATCTGAACCGTTCATTATGTTTAAAACATGTTTTTAAGGGTACCTGCAAGAAATCGGCTCGAAATAATATCGAGAAGAGCTTGATCTAAACAGTTTTTGATAAATGCTGACAGGAACAGTTTTATGAAAAATTGAACGGATCAAAGACTTTCCGGATATTATTTTGAGCCGATCTCTTACGGGTACCCTTAAAAACACGTTTTAAACACATTGAACGGTTCAGATCATCATAATTTGATCAAGAAGTAGGAGGTCCACACCGTAGCAAAATAGGGGATCCCTTATTAGAAGCTCACTCATACATATATAGTCCGCGCTTCTAATGAGGGATCCTTTATTTTGATGATCTGAACCGTTCATTATGTTTAAAACATGTTTTTAAGGGTACCTGCAAGAAATCGGCTCGAAATA
This sequence comes from Arctostaphylos glauca, assembly GCA_019985065.2. Classification (NCBI taxonomy): domain Eukaryota; kingdom Viridiplantae; phylum Streptophyta; class Magnoliopsida; order Ericales; family Ericaceae; genus Arctostaphylos; species Arctostaphylos glauca. The sequence goes on along the minus strand of JAHSPW020000044.1, from coordinate 415,265 downwards.
ATATCGAGAAAAGCTTGATCTAAACAGTTTTTGATAAATGCTGACAGGAACAGTTTTATGAAAAATTGAACGGATCAAAGACTTTCCGGATATTATTTTGAGCCGATCTCTTACGGGTACCCTTAAAAACACGTTTTAAACACATTGAACGGTTCAGATCATCATAATTTGATCAAGAAGTAAGAGGTCCACACCGTAGCAAAATAGGGGATCCCTTATTAGAAGCTCACTCATACATATATAGTCCGCGCTTCTAATGAGGGATCCTTTATTTTGATGATCTGAACCGTTCATTATGTTTAAAACATGTTTTTAAGGGTACCTGCAAGAAATCGGCTCGAAATAATATCGAGAAGAGCTTGATCTAAACAGTTTTTGATAAATGCTGACAGGAACAGTTTTATGAAAAATTGAACGGATCAAAGACTTTCCGGATATTATTTTGAGCCGATCTCTTACGGGTACCCTTAAAAACACGTTTTAAACACATTGAACGGTTCAGATCATCATAATTTGATCAAGAAGTAGGAGGTCCACACCGTAGCAAAATAGGGGATCCCTTATTAGAAGCTCACTCATACATATATAGTCCGCGCTTCTAATGAGGGATCCTTTATTTTGATGATCTGAACCGTTCATTATGTTTAAAACATGTTTTTAAGGGTACCTGCAAGAAATCGGCTCGAAATAATATCGAGAAGAGCTTGATCTAAACAGTTTTTGATAAATGCTGACAGGAACAGTTTTATGAAAAATTGAACGGATCAAAGACTTTCCGGATATTATTTTGAGCCGATCTCTTACGGGTACCCTTAAAAACACGTTTTAAACACATTGAACGGTTCAGATCATCATAATTTGATCAAGAAGTAGGAGGTCCACACCGTAGCAAAATAGGGGATCCCTTATTAGAAGCTCACTCATACATATATAGTCCGCGCTTCTAATGAGGGATCCTTTATTTTGATGATCTGAACTGTTCATTATGTTTAAAACATGTTTTTAAGGGTACCTGCAAGAAATCGGCTCGAAATAATATCGAGAAGAGCTTGATCTAAACAGTTTTTGATAAATGCTGACAGGAACAGTTTTATGAAAAATTGAACGGATCAAAGACTTTCCGGATATTATTTTGAGCCGATCTCTTACGGGTACCCTTAAAAACACGTTTTAAACACATTGAACGGTTCAGATCATCATAATTTCATCAAGAAGTAGGAGGTCCACACCGTAGCAAAATAGGGGATCGCTTATTAGAAGCTCACTCATACATATATAGTCCGCGCTTCTAATGAGGGATCCTTTATTTTGATGATCTGAACCGTTCATTATGTTTAAAACATGTTTTTAAGGGTACCTGCAAGAAATCGGCTCGAAATAATATCGAGAAGAGCTTGATCTAAACAGTTTTTGATAAATGCTGACAGGAACAGTTTTATGAAAAATTGAACGGATCAAAGACTTTCCGGATATTATTTTGAGCCGATCTCTTACGGGTACCCTTAAAAACACGTTTTAAACACATTGAACGGTTCAGATCATCATAATTTGATCAAGAAGTAGGAGGTCCACACCGTAGCAAAATAGGGGATCCCTTATTAGAAGCTCACTCATACATATATAGTCCGCGCTTCTAATGAGGGATCCTTTTATTTTGATGATCTGAACCGTTCATTATGTTTAAAACATGTTTTTAAGGGTACCTGCAAGAAATCGGCTCGAAATAATATCGAGAAGAGCTTGATCTAAACAGTTTTTGATAAATGCTGACAGGAACAGCTTTATGAAAAATTGAACGGATCAAAGACTTTCCGGATATTATTTTGAGCCGATCTCTTACGGGTACCCTTAAAAACACGTTTTAAACACATTGAACGGTTCAGATTTGATCAAGAAGTAGGAGGTCCACACCGTAGCAAAATAGGGGATCCCTTATTAGAAGCTCACTCATACATATATAGTCCGCGCTTCTAATGAGGGATCCTTTATTTTGATGATCTGAACCGTTCATTATGTTTAAAACATGTTTTTAAGGGTACCTGCAAGAAATCGGCTCGAAATAATATCGAGAAGAGCTTGATCTAAACAGTTTTTGATAAATGCTGACAGGAACAGTTTTATGAAAAATCGAACGGATCAAAGACTTTCCGGATATTATTTTGAGCCGATCTCTTACGGGTACCCATAAAAACACGTTTTAAACACATTGAACGGTTCAGATCATCATAATTTGATCAAGAAGTAGGAGGTCCACACCGTAGCAAAATAGGGGATCCCTTATTAAAAGCTCACTCATATATATATAGTCCGCGCTTCTAATGAGGGATCCTTTATTTTGATGATCTGAACCGTTCATTATGTTTAAAACATGTTTTTAAGGGTACCTGCAAGAAATCGGCTCGAAATAATATCGAGAAGAGCTTGATCTAAACAGTTTTTGATAAATGCTGACAGGAACAGTTTTATGAAAAATTGAACGGATCAAAGACTTTCCGGATATTATTTTGAGCCAATCTCTTACGGGTACCCTTAAAAACACGTTTTAAACACATTGAACGGTTCAAATCATCATAATTTGATCAAGAAGTAGGAGGTCCACACCGTAGCAAAATAGGGGATCCCTTATTAGAAGCTCACTCATACATATATAGTCCGCGCTTCTAATGAGGGATCCTTTATTTTGATGATCTGAACCGTTCATTATGTTTAAAACATGGTTTTAAGGGTACCTGCAAGAAATCGGCTCGAAATAATATCGAGAAGAGCTTGATCTAAACAGTTTTTGATAAATGCTGACAGGAACAGTTTTATGAAAAATTGAACGGATCAAAGACTTTCCGGATATTATTTTGAGCCGATCTCTTTCGGGTACCCTTAAAAACACGTTGAACGGTTCAGATTTGATCAAGAAGTAGGAGGTCCACACCGTAGCAAAATAGGGGATCCCTTATTAGAAGCTCACTCATACATATATAGTCCGCGCTTCTAATGAGGGATCCTTTATTTTGATGATCTGAACCGTTCATTATGTTTAAAACATGTTTTTAAGGGTACCTGCAAGAAATCGGCTCGAAATAATATCGAGAAGAGCTTGATCTAAACAGTTTTTGATAAATGCTGACAGGAACAGTTTTATGAAAAATTGAACGGATCAAAGACTTTCCGGATATTATTTTGAGCCGATCTCTTACGGGTACCCTTAAAAACACGTTTTAAACACATTGAACGGTTCAGATCATCATAATTTGATCAAGAAGTAGGAGGTCGACACCGTACCAAAATAGGGGATCCCTTATTAGAAGCTCACTCATACATATATAGTCCGCGCTTCTAATGAGGGATCCTTTATTTTGATGATCTGAACCGTTCATTATGTTTAAAACATGTTTTTAAGGGTACCTGCAAGAAATCGGCTCGAAATAATATCGAGAAGAGCTTGATCTAAACAGTTTTTGATAAATGCTGACAGGAACAGTTTTATGAAAAATTGAACGGATCAAAGACTTTCCGGATATTATTTTGAGCCGATCTCTTACGGGTACCCTTAAAAACACGTTTTAAACACATTGAACGGTTCAGATTTGATCAAGAAGTAGGAGGTCCACACCGTAGCAAAATAGGGGATCCCTTATTAGAAGCTCACTCATACATATATAGTCCGCGCTTCTAATGAGGGATCCTTTATTTTGATGATCTGAACCGTTCATTATGTTTAAAACATGTTTTTAAGGGTACCTGCAAGAAATCGGCTCGAAATAATATCGAGAAGAGCTTGATCTAAACAGTTTTTGATAAATGCTGACAGGAACAGTTTTATGAAAAATTGAACGGATCAAAGACTTTCCGGATATTATTTTGAGCCGATCTCTTACGGGTACCCTTAAAAACACGTTTTAAACACATTGAACGGTTCAGATCATCATAATTTGATCAAGAAGTAGGAGGTCCACACCGTAGCAAAATAGGGGATCCCTTATTAGAAGCTCACTCATACATATATAGTCCGCGCTTCTAATGAGGGATCCTTTATTTTGATGATCTGAACCGTTCATTATGTTTAAAACATGTTTTTAAGGGTACCTGCAAGAAATCGGCTCGAAATAATATCGAGAAGAGCTTGATCTAAACAGTTTTTGATAAATGCTGACAGGAACAGTTTTATGAAAAATTGAACGGATCAAAGACTTTCCGGATATTATTTTGAGCCGATCTCTTACGGGTACCCTTAAAAACACGTTTTAAACACATTGAACGGTTCAGATCATCATAATTTGATCAAGAAGTAGGAGGTCCACACCGTAGCAAAATAGGGGATCCCTTATTAGAAGCTCACTCATACATATATAGTCCGCGCTTCTAATGAGGGATCCTTTATTTTGATGATCTGAACCGTTCATTATGTTTAAAACATGTTTTTACGGGTACCTGCAAGAAATCGGCTCGAAATAATATCGAGAAGAGCTTGATCTAAACAGTTTTTGATAAATGCTGACAGGAACAGTTTTATGAAAAAATGAACGGATCAAAGACTTTCCGGATATTATTTTGAGCCGATCTCTTACGGGTACCCTTAAAAACACGTTTTAAACACATTGAACGGTTCAGATCATCATAATTTGATCAAGAAGTAGGAGGTCCACACGGTAGCAAAATAGGGGATCCCTTATTAGAAGCTCACTCATACATATATAGTCCGCGCTTCTAATGGGGGATCCTTTATTTTGATGATCTGAACCGTTCATTATATTTAAAACATGTTTTTAAGGGTACCTGCAAGAAATCGGCTCGAAATAATATCGAGAAGAGCTTGATCTAAACAGTTTTTGATAAATGCTGACAGGAACAGTTTTATGAAAAATTGAACGGATCAAAGACTTTCCGGATATTATTTTGAGCCGATCTCTTACGGGTACCCTTAAAAACACGTTTTAAACACATTGAACGGTTCAGATTTGATCAAGAAGTAGGAGGTCCACACCGTAGCAAAATAGGGGATCCCTTATTAGAAGCTCACTCATACATATATAGTCCGCGCTTCTAATGAGGGATCCTTTATTTTGATGATCTGAACCGTTCATTATGTTTAAAACATGTTTTTAAGGGTACCTGCAAGAAATCGGCTCGAAATAATATCGAGAAGAGCTTGATCTAAACAGTTTTTGATAAATGCTGACAGGAACAGTTTTATGAAAAATTGAACGGATCAAAGACTTTCCGGATATTATTTTGAGCCGATGTCTTGCGGGTACCCTTAAAAACACGTTTTAAACACATTGAACGGTTCAGATCATCATAATTTGATCAAGAAGTAGGAGGTCCACACCGTAGCAAAATAGGGGATCCCTTATTAGAAGCTCACTCATACATATATAGTCCGCGCTTCTAATGAGGGATCCTTTATTTTGATGATTTGAACCGTTCATTATGTTTAAAACATTTTTTTAAGGGTACCTGCAAGAAATCGGCTTGAAATAATATCGAGAAGAGCTTGATCTAAACAGTTTTTGATAAATGCTGACAGGAACAGTTTTATGAAAAATTGAACGGATCAAAGACTTTCCGGATATTATTTTGAGCCGATCTCTTACGGGTACCCTTAAAAACACGTTTTAAACACATTGAACGGTTCAGATTTGATCAAGAAGTAGGAGGTCCACACCGTAGCAAAATAGGGGATCCCTTATTAGAAGCTCACTCATACATATATAGTCCGCGCTTCTAATGAGGGATCCTTTATTTTGATGATCTGAACCGTTCATTATGTTTAAAACATGTTTTTAAGGGTACCTGCAAGAAATCGGCTCGAAATAATATCGAGAAGAGCTTGATCTAAACAGTTTTTGATAATTGCTGACAGGAACAGTTTTATGAAAAATTGAACGGATCAAAGACTTTTCGGATATTATTTTGAGCCGATCTCTTACGGGTACCCTTAAAAACACGTTTTAAACACATTGAACGGTTCAGATTTGATCAAGAAGTAGGAGGTCCACACCGTAGCAAAATAGGGGATCCCTTATTAGAAGCTCACTCATACATATATAGTCCGCGCTTCTAATGAGGGATCCTTTATTTTGATGATCTGAACCGTTCATTATGTTTAAAACATGTTTTTAAGGGTACCTGCAAAAAATCGGCTCGAAATAATATCGAGAAGAGCTTGATCTAAACAGTTTTTGATAAATGCTGACAGGAACAGTTTTATGAAAAATTGAACGGATCAAAGACTTTCCGGATATTATTTTGAGCCGATCTCTTACGGGTACCCTTAAAAACACGTTTTAAACACATTGAACGGTTCAGATCATCATAATTTGATCAAGAAGTAGGAGGTCCACACCGTAGCAAAATAGGGGATCCCTTATTAGAAGCTCACTCATACATATATAGTCCGCGCTTCTAATGAGGGATCCTTTATTTTGATGATCTGAACCGTTCATTATGTTTAAAACATGTTTTTAAGGGTACCTGCAAGAAATCGGCTCGAAATAATATCGAGAAGAGCTTGATCTAAACAGTTTTTGATAAATGCTGACAGGAACAGTTTTATGAAAAATTGAACGGATCAAAGACTTTCCGGATATTATTTTGAGCCGATCTCTTACGGGTACCCTTAAAAACACGTTTTAAACACATTGAACGGTTCAGATCATCATAATTTGATCAAGAAGTAGGAGGTCCACACCGTAGCAAAATAGGGGATCCCTTATTAGAAGCTCACTCATACATATATAGTCCGCGCTTCTAATGAGGGATCCTTTATTTTGATGATCTGAACCGTTCATTATGTTTAAAACATGTTTTTAAGGGTACCTGCAAAAAATCGGCTCGAAATAATATCGAGAAGAGCTTGATCTAAACAGTTTTTGATAAATGCTGACAGGAACAGTTTTATGAAAAATTGAACGGATCAAAGACTTTCCGGATATTATTTTGAGCCGATCTCTTACGGGTACCCTTAAAAACACGTTTTAAACACATTGAACGGTTCAGATCATCATAATTTGATCAAGAAGTAGGAGGTCCACACCGTAGCAAAATAGGGGATCCCTTATTAGAAGCTCACTCATACATATATAGTCCGCGCTTCTAATGAGGGATCCTTTATTTTGATGATCTGAACCGTTCATTATGTTTAAAACATGTTTTTAAGGGTACCTGCAAGAAATCGGCTCGAAATAATATCGAGAAGAGCTTGATCTAAACAGTTTTTGATAAATGCTGACAGGAACAGTTTTATGAAAAATTGAACGGATCAAAGACTTTCCGGATATTATTTTGAGCCGATCTCTTACGGGTACCCTTAAAAACACGTTTTAAACACATTGAACGGTTCAGATTTGATCAAGAAGTAGGAGGTCCACACCGTAGCAAAATAGGGGATCCCTTATTAGAAGCTCACTCATACATATATAGTCCGCGCTTCTAATGAGGGATCCTTTATTTTGATGATCTGAACCGTTCATTATGTTTAAAACATGTTTTTAAGGGTACCTGCAAGAAATCGGCTCGAAATAATATCGAGAAGAGCTTGATCTAAACAGTTTTTGATAAATGCTGACAGGAACAGTTTTATGAAAAATTGAACGGATCAAAGACTTTCCGGATATTATTTTGAGCCGATCTCTTACGGGTACCCTTAAAAACACGTTTTAAACACATTGAACGGTTCAGATCATCATAATTTGATCAAGAAGTAGGAGGTCCACACCGTAGCAAAATAGGGGATCCCTTATTAGAAGCTCACTCATACATATATAGTCCGCGCTTCTAATGAGGGATCCTTTATTTTGATGATCTGAACCGTTCATTATGTTTAAAACATGTTTTTAAGGGTACCTGCAAGAAATCGGCTCGAAATAATATCGAGAAGAGCTTGATCTAAACAGTTTTTGATAAATGCTGACAGGAACAGTTTTATGAAAAAATGAACGGATCAAAGACTTTCCGGATATTATTTTGAGCCGATCTCTTACGGGTACCCTTAAAAACACGTTTTAAACACATTGAACGGTTCAGATCATCATAATTTGATCAAGAAGTAGGAGGTCCACACCGTAGCAAAATAGGGGATCCCTTATTAGAAGCTCACTCATACATATATAGTCCGCGCTTCTAATGAGGGATCCTTTATTTTGATGATCTGAACCGTTCATTATATTTAAAACATGTTTTTAAGGGTACCTGCAAGAAATCGGCTCGAAATAATATCGAGAAGAGCTTGATCTAAACAGTTTTTGATAAATGCTGACAGGAACAGTTTTATGAAAAATTGAACGGATCAAAGACTTTCCGGATATTATTTTGAGCCGATCTCTTACGGGTACCCTTAAAAACACGTTTTAAACACATTGAACGGTTCAGATTTGATCAAGAAGTAGGAGGTCCACACCGTAGCAAAATAGGGGATCCCTTATTAGAAGCTCACTCATACATATATAGTCCGCGCTTCTAATGAGGGATCCTTTATTTTGATGATCTGAACCGTTCATTATGTTTAAAACATGTTTTTAAGGGTACCTGCAAGAAATCGGCTCGAAATAATATCGAGAAGAGCTTGATCTAAACAGTTTTTGATAAATGCTGACAGGAACAGTTTTATGAAAAATTGAACGGATCAAAGACTTTCCGGATATTATTTTGAGCCGATGTCTTACGGGTACCCTTAAAAACACGTTTTAAACACATTGAACGGTTCAGATCATCATAATTTGATCAAGAAGTAGGAGGTCCACACCGTAGCAAAATAGGGGATCCCTTATTAGAAGCTCACTCATACATATATAGTCCGCGCTTCTAATGAGGGATCCTTTATTTTGATGATCTGAACCGTTCATTATGTTTAAAACATGTTTTTAAGGGTACCTGCAAGAAATCGGCTCGAAATAATATCGAGAAGAGCTTGATCTAAACAGTTTTTGATAAATGCTGACAGGAACAGTTTTATGAAAAATTGAACGGATCAAAGACTTTCCGGATATTATTTTGAGCCGATCTCTTACGGGTACCCTTAAAAACACGTTTTAAACACATTGAACGGTTCAGATTTGATCAAGAAGTAGGAGGTCCACACCGTAGCAAAATAGGGGATCCCTTATTAGAAGCTCACTCATACATATATAGTCCGCGCTTCTAATGAGGGATCCTTTATTTTGATGATCTGAACCGTTCATTATGTTTAAAACATGTTTTTAAGGGTACCTGCAAGAAATCGGCTCGAAATAATATCGAGAAGAGCTTGATCTAAACAGTTTTTGATAAATGCTGACAGGAACAGTTTTATGAAAAATTGAACGGATCAAAGACTTTCCGGATATTATTTTGAGCCGATGTCTTGCGGGTACCCTTAAAAACACGTTTTAAACACATTGAACGGTTCAGATCATCATAATTTGATCAAGAAGTAGGAGGTCCACACCGTAGCAAAATAGGGGATCCCTTATTAGAAGCTCACTCATACATATATAGTCCGCGCTTCTAATGAGGGATCCTTTATTTTGATGATTTGAACCGTTCATTATGTTTAAAACATTTTTTTAAGGGTACCTGCAAGAAATCGGCTTGAAATAATATCGAGAAGAGCTTGATCTAAACAGTTTTTGATAAATGCTGACAGGAACAGTTTTATGAAAAATTGAACGGATCAAAGACTTTCCGGATATTATTTTGAGCCGATCTCTTACGGGTACCCTTAAAAACACGTTTTAAACACATTGAACGGTTCAGATTTGATCAAGAAGTAGGAGGTCCACACCGTAGCAAAATAGGGGATCCCTTATTAGAAGCTCACTCATACATATATAGTCCGCGCTTCTAATGAGGGATCCTTTATTTTGATGATCTGAACCGTTCATTATGTTTAAAACATGTTTTTAAGGGTACCTGCAAGAAATCGGCTCGAAATAATATCGAGAAGAGCTTGATCTAAACAGTTTTTGATAATTGCTGACAGGAACAGTTTTATGAAAAATTGAACGGATCAAAGACTTTTCGGATATTATTTTGAGCCGATCTCTTACGGGTACCCTTAAAAACACGTTTTAAACACATTGAACGGTTCAGATTTGATCAAGAAGTAGGAGGTCCACACCGTAGCAAAATAGGGGATCCCTTATTAGAAGCTCACTCATACATATATAGTCCGCGCTTCTAATGAGGGATCCTTTATTTTGATGATCTGAACCGTTCATTATGTTTAAAACATGTTTTTAAGGGTACCTGCAAAAAATCGGCTCGAAATAATATCGAGAAGAGCTTGATCTAAACAGTTTTTGATAAATGCTGACAGGAACAGTTTTATGAAAAATTGAACGGATCAAAGACTTTCCGGATATTATTTTGAGCCGATCTCTTACGGGTACCCTTAAAAACACGTTTTAAACACATTGAACGGTTCAGATCATCATAATTTGATCAAGAAGTAGGAGGTCCACACCGTAGCAAAATAGGGGATCCCTTATTAGAAGCTCACTCATACATATATAGTCCGCGCTTCTAATGAGGGATCCTTTATTTTGATGATCTGAACCGTTCATTATGTTTAAAACATGTTTTTAAGGGTACCTGCAAGAAATCGGCTCGAAATAATATCGAGAAGAGCTTGATCTAAACAGTTTTTGATAAATGCTGACAGGAACAGTTTTATGAAAAATTGAACGGATCAAAGACTTTCCGGATATTATTTTGAGCCGATCTCTTACGGGTACCCTTAAAAACACGTTTTAAACACATTGAACGGTTCAGATCATCATAATTTGATCAAGAAGTAGGAGGTCCACACCGTAGCAAAATAGGGGATCCCTTATTAGAAGCTCACTCATACATATATAGTCCGCGCTTCTAATGAGGGATCCTTTATTTTGATGATCTGAACCGTTCATTATGTTTAAAACATGTTTTTAAGGGTACCTGCAAAAAATCGGCTCGAAATAATATCGAGAAGAGCTTGATCTAAACAGTTTTTGATAAATGCTGACAGGAACAGTTTTATGAAAAATTGAACGGATCAAAGACTTTCCGGATATTATTTTGAGCCGATCTCTTACGGGTACCCTTAAAAACACGTTTTAAACACATTGAACGGTTCAGATCATCATAATTTGATCAAGAAGTAGGAGGTCCACACCGTAGCAAAATAGGGGATCCCTTATTAGAAGCTCACTCATACATATATAGTCCGCGCTTCTAATGAGGGATCCTTTATTTTGATGATCTGAACCGTTCATTATGTTTAAAACATGTTTTTAAGGGTACCTGCAAGAAATCGGCTCGAAATAATATCGAGAAGAGCTTGATCTAAACAGTTTTTGATAAATGCTGACAGGAACAGTTTTATGAAAAATTGAACGGATCAAAGACTTTCCGGATATTATTTTGAGCCGATCTCTTACGGGTACCCTTAAAAACACGTTTTAAACACATTGAACGGTTCAGATTTGATCAAGAAGTAGGAGGTCCACACCGTAGCAAAATAGGGGATCCCTTATTAGAAGCTCACTCATACATATATAGTCCGCGCTTCTAATGAGGGATCCTTTATTTTGATGATCTGAACCGTTCATTATGTTTAAAACATGTTTTTAAGGGTACCTGCAAGAAATCGGCTCGAAATAATATCGAGAAGAGCTTGATCTAAACAGTTTTTGATAAATGCTGACAGGAACAGTTTTATGAAAAATTGAACGGATCAAAGACTTTCCGGATATTATTTTGAGCCGATCTCTTACGGGTACCCTTAAAAACACGTTTTAAACACATTGAACGGTTCAGATCATCATAATTTGATCAAGAAGTAGGAGGTCCACACCGTAGCAAAATAGGGGATCCCTTATTAGAAGCTCACTCATACATATATAGTCCGCGCTTCTAATGAGGGATCCTTTATTTTGATGATCTGAACCGTTCATTATGTTTAAAACATGTTTTTAAGGGTACCTGCAAGAAATCGGCTCGAAATAATATCGAGAAGAGCTTGATCTAAACAGTTTTTGATAAATGCTGACAGGAACAGTTTTATGAAAAAATGAACGGATCAAAGACTTTCCGGATATTATTTTGAGCCGATCTCTTACGGGTACCCTTAAAAACACGTTTTAAACACATTGAACGGTTCAGATCATCATAATTTGATCAAGAAGTAGGAGGTCCACACCGTAGCAAAATAGGGGATCCCTTATTAGAAGCTCACTCATACATATATAGTCCGCGCTTCTAATGAGGGATCCTTTATTTTGATGATCTGAACCGTTCATTATATTTAAAACATGTTTTTAAGGGTACCTGCAAGAAATCGGCTCGAAATAATATCGAGAAGAGCTTGATCTAAACAGTTTTTGATAAATGCTGACAGGAACAGTTTTATGAAAAATTGAACGGATCAAAGACTTTCCGGATATTATTTTGAGCCGATCTCTTACGGGTACCCTTAAAAACACGTTTTAAACACATTGAACGGTTCAGATTTGATCAAGAAGTAGGAGGTCCACACCGTAGCAAAATAGGGGATCCCTTATTAGAAGCTCACTCATACATATATAGTCCGCGCTTCTAATGAGGGATCCTTTATTTTGATGATCTGAACCGTTCATTATGTTTAAAACATGTTTTTAAGGGTACCTGCAAGAAATCGGCTCGAAATAATATCGAGAAGAGCTTGATCTAAACAGTTTTTGATAAATGCTGACAGGAACAGTTTTATGAAAAATTGAACGGATCAAAGACTTTCCGGATATTATTTTGAGCCGATGTCTTACGGGTACCCTTAAAAACACGTTTTAAACACATTGAACGGTTCAGATCATCATAATTTGATCAAGAAGTAGGAGGTCCACACCGTAGCAAAATAGGGGATCCCTTATTAGAAGCTCACTCATACATATATAGTCCGCGCTTCTAATGAGGGATCCTTTATTTTGATGATCTGAACCGTTCATTATGTTTAAAACATGTTTTTAAGGGTACCTGCAAGAAATCGGCTCGAAATAATATCGAGAAGAGCTTGATCTAAACAGTTTTTGATAAATGCTGACAGGAACAGTTTTATGAAAAATTGAACGGATCAAAGACTTTCCGGATATTATTTTGAGCCGATCTCTTACGGGTACCCTTAAAAACACGTTTTAAACACATTGAACGGTTCAGATTTGATCAAGAAGTAGGAGGTCCACACCGTAGCAAAATAGGGGATCCCTTATTAGAAGCTCACTCATACATATATAGTCCGCGCTTCTAATGAGGGATCCTTTATTTTGATGATCTGAACCGTTCATTATGTTTAAAACATGTTTTTAAGGGTACCTGCAAGAAATCGGCTCGAAATAATATCGAGAAGAGCTTGATCTAAACAGTTTTTGATAAATGCTGACAGGAACAGTTTTATGAAAAATTGAACGGATCAAAGACTTTCCGGATATTATTTTGAGCCGATCTCTTACGGGTACCCTTAAAAACACGTTTTAAACACATTGAACGGTTCAGATCATCATAATTTGATCAAGAAGTAGGAGGTCCACACCGTAGCAAAATAGGGGATCCCTTATTAGAAGCTCACTCATACATATATAGTCCGCGCTTCTAATGAGGGATCCTTTATTTTGATGATCTGAACCGTTCATTATGTTTAAAACATGTTTTTAAGGGTACCTGCAAGAAATCGGCTCGAAATAATATCGAGAAGAGCTTGATCTAAACAGTTTTTGATAAATGCTGACAGGAACAGTTTTATGAAAAATTGAACGGATCAAAGACTTTTCGGATATTATTTTGAGCCGATCTCTTACGGGTACCCTTAAAAACACGTTTTAAACACATTGAACGGTTCAGATTTGATCAAGAAGTAGGAGGTCCACACCGTAGCAAAATAGGGGATCCCTTATTAGAAACTCACTCATACATATATAGTCCGCGCTTCTAATGAGGGATCCTTTATTTTGATGATCTGAACCGTTCATTATGTTTAAAACATGTTTTTAAGGGTACCTGCAAAAAATCGGCTCGAAATAATATCGAGAAGAGCTTGATCTAAACAGTTTTTGATAAATGCTGACAGGAACAGTTTTATGAAAAATTGAACGGATCAAAGACTTTCCGGATATTATTTTGAGCCGATCTCTTACGGGTACCCTTAAAAACACGTTTTAAACACATTGAACGGTTCAGATCATCATAATTTGATCAAGAAGTAGGAGGTCCACACCGTAGCAAAATAGGGGATCCCTTATTAGAAGCTCACTCATACATATATAGTCCGCGCTTCTAATGAGGGATCCTTTATTTTGATGATCTGAACCGTTCATTATGTTTAAAACATGTTTTTAAGGGTACCTGCAAGAAATCGGCTCGAAATAATATCGAGAAGAGCTTGATCTAAACAGTTTTTGATAAATGCTGACAGGAACAGTTTTATGAAAAATTGAACGGATCAAAGACTTTCCGGATATTATTTTGAGCCGATCTCTTACGGGTACCCTTAAAAACACGTTTTAAAACATTGAACGGTTCAGATCATCATAATTTGATCAAGAAGTAGGAGGTCCACACCGTAGCAAAATAGGGGATCCCTTATTAGAAGCTCACTCATACATATATAGTCCGCGCTTCTAATGAGGGATCCTTTATTTTGATGATCTGAACCGTTCATTATGTTTAAAACATGTTTTTAAGGGTACCTGCAAGAAATCGGCTCGAAATAATATCGAGAAGAGCTTGATCTAAACAGTTTTTGATAAATGCTGACAGGAACAGTTTTATGAAAAATTGAACGGATCAAAGACTTTCCGGATATTATTTTGAGCCGATCTCTTACGGGTACCCTTAAAAACACGTTTTAAACACATTGAACGGTTCAGATCATCATAATTTGATCAAGAAGTAGGAGGTCCACACCGTAGCAAAATAGGGGATCCCTTATTAGAAGCTCACTCATACATATATAGTCCGCGCTTCTAATGAGGGATCCTTTATTTTGATGATCTGAACCGTTCATTATATTTAAAACATGTTTTTAAGGGTACCTGCAAGAAATCGGCTCGAAATAATATCGAGAAGAGCTTGATCTAAACAGTTTTTGATAAATGCTGACAGGAACAGTTTTATGAAAAATTGAACGGATCAAAGACTTTCCGGATATTATTTTGAGCCGATCTCTTACGGGTACCCTTAAAAACACGTTTTAAACACATTGAACGGTTCAGATTTGATCAAGAAGTAGGAGGTCCACACCGTAGCAAAATAGGGGATCCCTTATTAGAAGCTCACTCATACATATATAGTCCGCGCTTCTAATGAGGGATCCTTTATTTTGATGATCTGAACCGTTCATTATGTTTAAAACATGTTTTTAAGGGTACCTGCAAGAAATCGGCTCGAAATAATATCGAGAAGAGCTTGATCTAAACAGTTTTTGATAAATGCTGACAGGAACAGTTTTATGAAAAATTGAACGGATCAAAGACTTTCCGGATATTATTTTGAGCCGATGTCTTACGGGTACCCTTAAAAACACGTTTTAAACACATTGAACGGTTCAGATCATCATAATTTGATCAAGAAGTAGGAGGTCCACACCGTAGCAAAATAGGGGATCCCTTATTAGAAGCTCACTCATACATATATAGTCCGCGCTTCTAATGAGGGATCCTTTATTTTGATGATCTGAACCGTTCATTATGTTTAAAACATGTTTTTAAGGGTACCTGCAAGAAATCGGCTCGAAATAATATCGAGAAGAGCTTGATCTAAACAGTTTTTGATAAATGCTGACAGGAACAGTTTTATGAAAAATTGAACGGATCAAAGACTTTCCGGATATTATTTTGAGCCGATCTCTTACGGGTACCCTTAAAAACACGTTTTAAACACATTGAACGGTTCAGATTTGATCAAGAAGTAGGAGGTCCACACCGTAGCAAAATAGGGGATCCCTTATTAGAAGCTCACTCATACATATATAGTCCGCGCTTCTAATGAGGGATCCTTTATTTTGATGATCTGAACCGTTCATTATGTTTAAAACATGTTTTTAAGGGTACCTGCAAGAAATCGGCTCGAAATAATATCGAGAAGAGCTTGATCTAAACAGTTTTTGATAAATGCTGACAGGAACAGTTTTATGAAAAATTGAACGGATCAAAGACTTTCCGGATATTATTTTGAGCCGATCTCTTACGGGTACCCTTAAAAACACGTTTTAAACACATTGAACGGTTCAGATCATCATAATTTGATCAAGAAGTAGGAGGTCCACACCGTAGCAAAATAGGGGATCCCTTATTAGAAGCTCACTCATACATATATAGTCCGCGCTTCTAATGAGGGATCCTTTATTTTGATGATCTGAACCGTTCATTATGTTTAAAACATGTTTTTAAGGGTACCTGCAAGAAATCGGCTCGAAATAATATCGAGAAGAGCTTGATCTAAACAGTTTTTGATAAATGCTGACAGGAACAGTTTTATGAAAAATTGAACGGATCAAAGACTTTTCGGATATTATTTTGAGCCGATCTCTTACGGGTACCCTTAAAAACACGTTTTAAACACATTGAACGGTTCAGATTTGATCAAGAAGTAGGAGGTCCATACCGTAGCAAAATAGGGGATCCCTTATTAGAAGCTCACTCATACATATATAGTCCGCGCTTCTAATGAGGGATCCTTTATTTTGATGATCTGAACCGTTCATTATGTTTAAAACATGTTTTTAAGGGTACCTGCAAAAAATCGGCTCGAAATAATATCGAGAAGAGCTTGATCTAAACAGTTTTTGATAAATGCTGACAGGAACAGTTTTATGAAAAATTGAACGGATCAAAGACTTTCCGGATATTATTTTGAGCCGATCTCTTACGGGTACCCTTAAAAACACGTTTTAAACACATTGAATGGTTCAGATCATCATAATTTGATCAAGAAGTAGGAGGTCCACACCGTAGCAAAATAGGGGATCCCTTATTAGAAGCTCACTCATACATATATAGTCCGCGCTTCTAATGAGGGATCCTTTATTTTGATGATCTGAACCGTTCATTATGTTTAAAACATGTTTTTAAGGGTACCTGCAAGAAATCGGCTCGAAATAATATCGAGAAGAGCTTGATCTAAACAGTTTTTGATAAATGCTGACAGGAACAGTTTTATGAAAAATTGAACGGATCAAAGACTTTCCGGATATTATTTTGAGCCGATCTCTTACGGGTACCCTTAAAAACACGTTTTAAACACATTGAACGGTTCAGATCATCATAATTTGATCAAGAAGTAGGAGGTCCACACCGTAGCAAAATAGGGGATCCCTTATTAGAAGCTCACTCATACATATATAGTCCGCGCTTCTAATGAGGGATCCTTTATTTTGATGATCTGAACCGTTCATTATGTTTAAAACATGTTTTTAAGGGTACCTGCAAGAAATCGGCTCGAAATAATATCGAGAAGAGCTTGATCTAAACAGTTTTTGATAAATGCTGACAGGAACAGTTTTATGAAAAATTGAACGGATCAAAGACTTTCCGGATATTATTTTGAGCCGATCTCTTACGGGTACCCTTAAAAACACGTTTTAAACACATTGAACGGTTCAGATCATCATAATTTGATCAAGAAGTAGGAGGTCCACACCGTAGCAAAATAGGGGATCCCTTATTAGAAGCTCACTCATACATATATAGTCCGCGCTTCTAATGAGGGATCCTTTATTTTGAAGATCTGAACCGTTCATTATGTTTAAAACATGTTTTTAAGGGTACCTGCAAGAAATCGGCTCGAAATAATATCGAGAAGAGCTTGATCTAAACAGTTTTTGATAAATGCTGACAGGAACAGTTTTATGAAAAATTGAACGGATCAAAGACTTTCCGGATATTATTTTGAGCCGATCTCTTACGGGTACCCTTAAAAACACGTTTTAAACACATTGAACGGTTCAGATCATCATAATTTGATCAAGAAGTAGGAGGTCCACACCGTAGCAAAATAGGGGATCCCTTATTAGAAGCTCACTCATACATATATAGTCCGCGCTTCTAATGAGGGATCCTTTATTTTGATGATCTGAACCGTTCATTATGTTTAAAACATGTTTTTAAGGGTACCTGCAAGAAATCGGCTCGAAATAATATCGAGAAGAGCTTGATCTAAACAGTTTTTGATAAATGCTGACAGGAACAGTTTTATGAAAAATTGAACGGATCAAAGACTTTCCGGATATTATTTTGAGCCGATCTCTTACGGGTACCCTTAAAAACACGTTTTAAACACATTGAACGGTTCAGATTTGATCAAGAAGTAGGAGGTCCACACCGTAGCAAAATAGGGGATCCCTTATTAGAAGCTCACTCATACATATATAGTCCGCGCTTCTAATGAGGGATCCTTTATTTTGATGATCTGAACCGTTCATTATGTTTAAAACATGTTTTTAAGGGTACCTGCAAGAAATCGGCTCGAAATAATATCGAGAAGAGCTTGATCTAAACAGTTTTTGATAAATGCTGACAGGAACAGTTTTATGAAAAATTGAACGGATCAAAGACTTTCCGGATATTATTTTGAGCCGATCTCTTACGGGTACCCTTAAAAACACGTTTTAAACACATTGAACGGTTCAGATCATCATAATTTGATCAAGAAGTAGGAGGTCCACACCGTAGCAAAATAGGGGATCACTTATTAGAAGCTCACTCATACATATATAGTCCGCGCTTCTAATGAGGGATCCTTTATTTTGATGATCTGAACCGTTCATTATGTTTAAAACATGTTTTTAAGGGTACCTGCAAGAAATCGGCTCGAAATAATATCGAGAAGAGCTTGATCTAAATAGTTTTTGATAAATGCTGACAGGAACAGTTTTATGAAAAATTGAACGGATCAAAGACTTTCCGGATATTATTTTGAGCCGATCTCTTACGGGTACCCTTAAAAACACGTTTTAAACACATTGAACGGTTCAGATCATCATAATTTGATCAAGAAGTAGGAGGTCCACACCGTAGCAAAATAGGGGATCCCTTATTAGAAGCTCACTCATACATATATAGTCCGCGCTTCTAATGAGGGATCCTTTATTTTGATGATCTGAACCGTTCATTATGTTTAAAACATGTTTTTAAGGGTACCTGCAAGAAATCGGCTCGAAATAATATCGAGAAGAGCTTGATCTAAACAGTTTTTGATAAATGCTGACAGGAACAGTTTTATGAAAAATTGAACGGATCAAAGACTTTCCGGATATTATTTTGAGCCGATCTCTTACGGGTACCCTTAAAAACACGTTTTAAACACATTGAACGGTTCAGATCATCATAATTTGATCAAGAAGTAGGAGGTCCACACCGTAGCAAAATAGGGGATCCCTTATTAGAAGCTCACTCATACATATATAGTCCGCGCTTCTAATGAGGGATCCTTTATTTTGATGATCTGAACCGTTCATTATGTTTAAAACATGTTTTTAAGGGTACCTGCAAGAAATCGGCTCGAAATAATATCGAGAAGAGCTTGATCTAAACAGTTTTTGATAAATGCTGACAGGAACAGTTTTATGAAAAATTGAACGGATCAAAGACTTTCCGGATATTATTTTGAGCCGATCTCTTACGGGTACCCTTAAAAACACGTTTTAAACACATTGAACGGTTCAGATTTGATCAAGAAGTAGGAGGTCCACACCGTAGCAAAATAGGGGATCCCTTATTAGAAGCTCACTCATACATATATAGTCCGCGCTTCTAATGAGGGATCCTTTATTTTGATGATCTGAACCGTTCATTATGTTTAAAACATGTTTTTAAGGGTACCTGCAAGAAATTGGCTCGAAATAATATCGAGAAGAGCTTGATCTAAACAGTTTTTGATAAATGCTGACAGGAACAGTTTTATGAAAAATTGAACGGATCAAAGACTTTCCGGATATTATTTTGAGCCGATCTCTTACGGGTACCCTTAAAAACACGTTTTAAACACATTGAACGGTTCAGATCATCATAATTTGATCAAGAAGTAGGAGGTCCACACCGTAGCAAAATAGGGGATCCCTTATTAGAAGCTCACTCATACATATATAGTCCGCGCTTCTAATGAGGGATCCTTTATTTTGATGATCTGAACCGTTCATTATGTTTAAAACATGTTTTTAAGGGTACCTGCAAGAAATCGGCTCGAAATAATATCGAGAAGAGCTTGATCTAAACAGTTTTTGATAAATGCTGACAGGAACAGTTTTATGAAAAATTGAACGGATCAAAGACTTTCCGGA
This sequence comes from Arctostaphylos glauca, assembly GCA_019985065.2. Classification (NCBI taxonomy): domain Eukaryota; kingdom Viridiplantae; phylum Streptophyta; class Magnoliopsida; order Ericales; family Ericaceae; genus Arctostaphylos; species Arctostaphylos glauca. The sequence goes on along the minus strand of JAHSPW020000044.1, from coordinate 395,011 downwards.
TATTATTTTGAGCCGATCTCTTACGGGTACCCTTAAAAACACGTTTTAAACACATTGAACGGTTCAGATCATCATAATTTGATCAAGAAGTAGGAGGTCCACACCGTAGCAAAATAGGGGATCCCTTATTAGAAGCTCACTCATACATATATAGTCCGCGCTTCTAATGAGGGATCCTTTATTTGGATGATCTGAACCGTTCATTATGTTTAAAACATGTTTTTAAGGGTACCTGCAAGAAATCGGCTCGAAATAATATGGAGAAGAGCTTGATCTAAACAGTTTTTGATAAATGCTGACAGGAACAGTTTTATGAAAAATTGAACGGATCAAAGACTTTCCGGATATTATTTTGAGCCGATCTCTTACGGGTACCCTTAAAAACACGTTTTAAACACATTGAACGGTTCAGATCATCATAATTTGATCAAGAAGTAGGAGGTCCACACCGTAGCAAAATAGGGGATCCCTTATTAGAAGCTCACTCATACATATAAAGTCCGCGCTTCTAATGAGGGATCCTTTATTTTTATGATCTGAACCGTTCATTATGTTTAAAACATGTTTTTAAGGGTACCTGCAAGAAATCGGCTCGAAATAATATCGAGAAGAGATTGATCTAAACAGTTTTTGATAAATGCTGACAGGAACAGTTTTATGAAAAATTGAACGGATCAAAGACTTTCCGGATATTATTTTGAGCCGATCTCTTACGGGTACCCTTAAAAACACGTTTTAAACACATTGAACGGTTCAGATCATCATAATTTGATCAAGAAGTAGGAGGTCCACACCGTAGCAAAATAGGGGATCCCTTATTAGAAGCTCACTCATACATATATAGTCCGCGCTTCTAATGAGGGATCCTTTATTTTGAAGATCTGAACCGTTCATTATGTTTAAAACATGTTTTTAAGGGTACCTGCAAGAAATCGGCTCGAAATAATATCGAGAAGAGCTTGATCTAAACAGTTTTTGATAAATGCTGACAGGAACAGTTTTATGAAAAATTGAACGGATCAAAGACTTTCTGGATATTATTTTGAGCCGATCTCTTACGGGTACCCTTAAAAACACGTTTTAAACACATTGAACGGTTCAGATCATCATAATTTGATCAAGAAGTAGGAGGTCCACACCGTACCAAAATAGGGGATCCCTTATTAGAAGCTCACTCATACATATATAGTCCGCGCTTCTAATGAGGGATCCTTTATTTTGATGATCTGAACCGTTCATTATGTTTAAAACATGTTTTGAAGGGTACCTGCAAGAAATCGGCTCGAAATAATATCGAGAAGAGCTTGATCTAAACAGTTTTTGATAAATGCTGACAGGAACAGTTTTATGAAAAATTGAACGGATCAAAGACTTTTCGGATATTATTTTGAGCCGATCTCTTACGGGTACCCTTAAAAACACATTTTAAACACATTGAACGGTTCAGATTTGATCAAGAAGTAGGAGGTCCACACCGTAGCAAAATAGGGGATCCCTTATTAGAAGCTCACTCATACATATATAGTCCGCGCTTCTAATGAGTGATCCTTTATTTTGATGATCTGAACCGTTCATTATGTTTAAAACATGTTTTTAAGGGTACCTGCAAGAAATCGGCTCGAAATAATATCGAGAAGAGCTTGATCTAAACAGTTTTTTATAAATGCTGACAGGAACAGTTTTATGAAAAATTGAACGGATCAAAGACTTTCAGGATATTATTTTGAGCCGATCTCTTACGGGTACCCTTAAAAACACGTTTTAAACACATTGAACGGTTCAGATCATCATAATTTGATCAAGAAGTAGGAGGTCCACACCGTAGCAAAATAGGGGATCCCTTATTAGAAGCTCACTCATACATATATAGTCCGCGCTTCTAATGAGGGATCCTTTATTTTGATGATCTGAATCATTCATTATGTTTAAAACATGTTTTTAAGGGTACCTGCAAGAAATCGGCTCGAAATAATATCGAGAAGAGCTTGATCTAAACAGTTTTTGATAAATGCTGACAGGAACAGTTTTATGAAAAATTGAACGGATCAAAGACTTTCCGGATATTATTTTGAGCCGATCTCTTACGGGTACCCTTAAAAACACGTTTTAAACACATTGAACGGTTCAGATCATCATAATTTGATCAAGAAGTAGGAGGTCCACACCGTAGCAAAATAGGGGATCCCTTATTAGAAGCTCACTCATACATATATAGTCCGCGCTTCTAATGAGGGATCCTTTATTTTGATGATCTGAACTGTTCATTATGTTTAAAACATGTTTTTAAGGGTACCTGCAAGAAATCGGCTCGAAATAATATCGAGAAGAGCTTGATCTAAACAGTTTTTGATAAATGCTGACAGGAACAGTTTTATGAAAAATTGAACGGATCAATGACTTTCCGGATATTATTTTGAGCCGATCTCTTACGGGTATCCTTAAAAACACGTTTTAAACACATTGAACGGTTCAGATTTGATCAAGAAGTAGGAGGTCCACACCGTAGCAAAATAGGGGATCCCTTATTAGAAGCTCACTCATACATATATAGTCCGCGCTTCTAATGAGGGATCCTTTATTTTGATGATCTGAACCGTTCATTATGTTTAAAACATGTTTTTAAGGGTACCTGCAAGAAATCGGCTCGAAATAATATCGAGAAGAGCTTGATCTAAACAGTTTTTGATAAATGCTGACAGGAACTGTTTTATGAAAAATTGAACGGATCAAAGACTTTCCGGATATTATTTTGAGCCGATCTCTTACGGGTACCCTTAAAAACACGTTTTAAACACATTGAACGGTTCAGATCATCATAATTTGATCAAGAAGTAGGAGGTCCACACCGTAGCAAAATAGGGGATCCCTTATTAGAAGCTCACTCATACATATATAGTCCGCGCTTCTAATGAGGGATCCTTTATTTTGATGATCTGAACCGTTCATTATGTTTAAAACATGTTTTTAAGGGTACCTGCAAGAAATCGGCTCGAAATAATATCGAGAAGAGCTTGATCTAAACAGTTTTTGATAAATGCTGACAGGAACAGTTTTATGAAAAATTGAACGGATCAAAGACTTTCCGGATATTATTTTGAGCCGATCTCTTACGGGTACCCTTAAAAACACGTTTTAAACACATTGAACGGTTCAGATTTGATCAAGAAGTAGGAGGTCCACACCGTAGCAAAATAGGGGATCCCTTATTAGAAGCTCACTCATACATATATAGTCCGCGCTTCTAATGAGGGATCCTTTATTTGGATGATCTGAACCGTTCATTATGTTTAAAACATGTTTTTAAGGGTACCTGCAAGAAATCGGCTCGAAATAATATCGAGAAGAGCTTGATCTAAACAGTTTTTGATAAATGCTGACAGGAACAGTTTTATGAAAAATTGAACGGATCAAAGACTTTCCGGATATTATTTTGAGCCGATCTCTTACGGGTACCCTTAAAAACACGTTTTAAACACATTGAACGGTTCAGATCATCATAATTTGATCAAGAAGTAGGAGGTCCACACCGTAGCAAAATAGGGGATCCCTTATTAGAAGCTCACTCATACATATATAGTTCGCTCTTCTAATGAGTGATCCTTTATTTTGATGATCTGAACCGTTCATTATGTTTAAAACATGTTTTTAAGGGTACCTGCAAGAAATCGGCTCGAAATAATATCGAGAAGAGCTTGATCTAAACAGTTTTTGATAAATGCTGACAGGAACAGTTTTATAAAAAATTGAATGGATCAAAGACTTTCCGGATATTATTTTGAGCCGATCTCTTACGGGTACCCTTAAAAACACGTTTTAAACACATTGAACGGTTCAGATTTGATCAAGAAGTAGGAGGTCCACACCGTAGCAAAATAGGGGATCCCTTATTAGAAGCTCACTCATACATATATAGTCCGCGCTTCTAATGAGGGATCCTTTATTTTGATGATCTGAACCGTTCATTATGTTTAAAACATGTTTTTAAGGGTACCTGCAAGAAATCGGCTCGAAATAATATCGAGAAGAGCTTGATCTAAACAGTTTTTGATAAATGCTGACACGAACAGTTTTATGAAAAATTGAACGGATCAAAGACTTTCCGGATATTATTTTGAGCCGATCTCTTACGGGTACCCTTAAAAACACGTTTTAAACACATTGAACGGTTCAGATCATCATAATTTGATCAAGAAGTAGGAGGTCCACACCGTAGCAAAATAGGGGATCCCTTATTAGAAGCTCACTCATACATATAAAGTCCGCGCTTCTAATGAGGGATCCTTTATTTTGATGATCTGAACCGTTCATTATGTTTAAAACATGTTTTTAAGGGTACCTGCAAGAAATCGGCTCGAAATAATATCGAGAAAAGCTTGATCTAAACAGTTTTTGATAAATGCTGACAGGAACAGTTTTATGAAAAATTGAACGGATCAAAGACTTTCCGGATATTATTTTGAGCCGATCTCTTACGGGTACCCTTAAAAACACGTTTTAAACACATTGAACGGTTCAGATCATCATAATTTGATCAAGAAGTAGGAGGTCCACACCGTAGCAAAATAGGGGATCCCTTATTAGAAGCTCACTCATACATATATAGTCCGCGCTTCTAATGAGGGATCCTTTATTTTGAAGATCTGAACCGTTCATTATGTTTAAAACATGTTTTTAAGGGTACCTGCAAGAAATCGGCTCGAAATAATATCGAGAAGAGCTTGATCTAAACAGTTTTTGATAAATGCTGACAGGAACAGTTTTATGAAAGATTGAACGGATCAAAGACTTTCCGGATATTATTTTGAGCCGATCTCTTACGGGTACCCTTAAAAACACGTTTTAAACACATTGAACGGTTCAGATCATCATAATTTGATCAAGAAGTAGGAGGTCCACACCGTAGCAAAATAGGGGATCCCTTATTAGAAGCTCACTCATACATATATAGTCCGCGCTTCTAATGAGGGATCCTTTATTTTGATGATCTGAACCGTTCATTATGTTTAAAACATGTTTTGAAGGGTACCTGCAAGAAATCGGCTCGAAATAATATCGAGAAGAGCTTGATCTAAACAGTTTTTGATAAATGCTGACAGGAACAGTTTTATGAAAAATTGAACGGATCAAAGACTTTTCGGATATTATTTTGAGCCGATCTCTTACGGGTACCCTTAAAAACAGTTTTAAACACATTGAACGGTTCAGATTTGATCAAGAAGTAGGAGGTCCACACCGTAGCAAAATAGGGGATCCCTTATTAGAAGCTCACTCATACATATATAGTCCGCGCTTCTAATGAGTGATCCTTTATTTTGATGATCTGAACCGTTCATTATGTTTAAAACATGTTTTTAAGGGTACCTGCAAGAAATCGGCTCGAAATAATATCGAGAAGAGCTTGATCTAAACAGTTTTTGATAAATGCTAACAGGAACAGTTTTATGAAAAATTGAACGGATCAAAGACTTTCCGGATATTATTTTGAGCCGATCTCTTACGGGTACCCTTAAAAACACGTTTTAAACACATTGAACGGTTCAGATCATCATAATTTGATCAAGAAGTAGGAGGTCCACACCGTAGCAAAATAGGGGATCCCTTATTAGAAGCTCACTCATACATATATAGTCCGCGCTTCTAATGAGGGATCCTTTATTTTGATGATCTGAATCGTTCATTATGTTTAAAACATGTTTTTAAGGGTACCTGCAAGAAATCGGCTCGAAATAATATCGAGAAGAGCTTGATCTAAACAGTTTTTGATAAATGCTGACAGGAACAGTTTTATGAAAAATTGAACGGATCAAAGACTTTCCGGATATTATTTTGAGCCGATCTCTTACGGGTACCCTTAAAAACACGTTTTAAACACATTGAACGGTTCAGATCATCATAATTTGATCAAGAAGTAGGAGGTCCACACCGTAGCAAAATAGGGGATCCCTTATTAGAAGCTCACTCATACATATATAGTCCGCGCTTCTAATGAGGGATCCTTTATTTTGATGATCTGAACCGTTCATTATGTTTAAAACATGTTTTTAAGGGTACCTGCAAGAAATCGGCTCGAAATAATATCGAGAAGAGCTTGATCTAAACAGTTTTTGATAAATGCTGACAGGAACAGTTTTATGAAAAATTGAACGGATCAAAGACTTTCCGGATATTATTTTGAGCCGATCTCTTACGGGTATCCTTAAAAACACGTTTTAAACACATTGAACGGTTCAGATTTGATCAAGAAGTAGGAGGTCCACACCGTAGCAAAATAGGGGATCCCTTATTAGAAGCTCACTCATACATATATAGTCCGCGCTTCTAATGAGGGATCCTTTATTTTGATGATCTGAACCGTTCATTATGTTTAAAACATGTTTTTAAGGGTACCTGCAAGAAATCGGCTCGAAATAATATCGAGAAGAGCTTGATCTAAACAGTTTTTGATAAATGCTGACAGGAACAGTTTTATGAAAAATTGAACGGATCAAAGACTTTCCGGATATTATTTTGAGCCGATCTCTTACGGGTACCCTTAAAAACACGTTTTAAACACATTGAACGGTTCAGATCATCATAATTTGATCAAGAAGTAGGAGGTCCACACCGTAGCAAAATAGGGGATCCCTTATTAGAAGCTCACTCATACATATATAGTCCGCGCTTCTAATGAGGGATCCTTTATTTTGATGATCTGAACCGTTCATTATGTTTAAAACATGTTTTTAAGGGTACCTGCAAGAAATCGGCTCGAAATAATATCGAGAAGAGCTTGATCTAAACAGTTTTTGATAAATGCTGACAGGAACAGTTTTATGAAAAATTGAACGGATCAAAGACTTTCCGGATATTATTTTGAGCCGATCTCTTACGGGTACCCTTAAAAACACGTTTTAAACACATTGAACGGTTCAGATTTGATCAAGAAGTAGGAGGTCCACACCGTAGCAAAATAGGGGATCCCTTATTAGAAGCTCACTCATACATATATAGTCCGCGCTTCTAATGAGGTATCCTTTATTTTGATGATCTGAACCGTTCATTATGTTTAAAACATGTTTTTAAGGGTACCTGCAAGAAATCGGCTCGAAATAATATCGAGAAGAGCTTGATCTAAACAGTTTTTGATAAATGCTGACAGGAACAGTTTTATGAAAAATTGAACGGATCAAAGACTTTTCGGATATTATTTTGAGCCGATCTCTTACGGGTACCCTTAAAAACACGTTTTAAACACATTGAACGGTTCAGATCATCATAATTTGATCAAGAAGTAGGAGGTCCACACCGTAGCAAAATAGGGATCCCTTATTAGAAGCTCACTCATACATATATAGTCCGCGCTTCTAATGAGGGATCCTTTATTTTGATGATCTGAACCGTTCATTATGTTTAAAACATGTTTTTAAGGGTACCTGCAAGAAATCGGCTCGAAATAATATCGAGAAGAGCTTGATCTAAACAGTTTTTGATAAATGCTGACAGGAACAGTTTTATGAAAAATTGAACGGATCAAAGACTTTCCGGATATTCTTTTGAGTCGATCTCTTACGGGTACCCTTAAAAACACGTTTTAAACACATTGAAGGTTCAGATCATCATAATTTGATCAAGAAGTAGGAGGTCCACACCGTAGCAAAATAGGGGATCCCTTATTAGAAGCTCACTCATACATATATAGTCCGTGCTTCTAATGAGGGATCCTTTATTTTGATGATCTGAACCGTTCATTATGTTTAAAACATGTTTTTAAGGGTACCTGCAAGAAATCGGCTCGAAATAATATCGAGAAGAGCTTGATCTAAACAGTTTTTGATAAATGCTGACAGGAACAGTTTTATGAAAAATTGAACGGATCAAAGACTTTCCGGATATAATTTTGAGCCGATCTCTTACGGGTACCCTTAAAAACACGTTTTAAACACATTGAACGGTTCAGATCATCATAATTTGATCAAGAAGTAGGAGGTCCACACCGTAGCAAAATAGGAGATCCCTTATTAGAAGCTCACTCATACATATATAGTCCGCGCTTCTAATGAGGGATCCTTTATTTTGATGATCTGAACCGTTCATTATGTTTAAAACATGTTTTTAAGGGTACCTGCAAGAAATCGGCTCGAAATAATATCGAGAAGAGCTTGATCTAAACAGTTTTTGATAAATGCTGACAGGAACAGTTTTATGAAAAATTGAACGGATCAAAGACTTTCCGGATATTATTTTGAGCCGATCTCTTACGGGTACCCTTAAAAACACGTTTTAAACACATTGAACGGTTCAGATTTGATCAAGAAGTAGGAGGTCCACACCGTAGCAAAATAGGGGATCCCTTATTAGAAGCTCACTCATACATATATAGTCCGCGCTTCTAATGAGGGATCCTTTATTTTGATGATCTGAACCGTTCATTATGTTTAAAACATGTTTTTAAGGGTACCTGCAAGAAATCGGCTCGAAATAATATCGAGAAGAGCTTGATCTAAACAGTTTTTGATAAATGCTGACAGGAACAGTTTTATGAAAAATTGAACGGATCAAAGACTTTTCGGATATTATTTTGAGCCGATCTCTTACGGGTACCCTTAAAAACACGTTTTAAACACATTGAACGGTTCAGATCATCATAATTTGATCAAGAAGTAGGAGGTCCACACCGTAGCAAAATAGGGGATCCCTTATTAGAAGCTCACTCATACATATATAGTCCGCGCTTCTAATGAGGGATCCTTTATTTTGATGATCTGAACCGTTCATTATGTTTAAAACATGTTTTTAAGGGTACCTGCAAGAAATCGGCTCGAAATAATATCGAGAAGAGCTTGATCTAAACAGTTTTTGATAAATGCTGACAGGAACAGTTTTATGAAAAATTGAACGGATCAAAGACTTTCCGGATATTATTTTGAGCCGATCTCTTACGGGTACCCTTAAAAACACGTTTTAAACACATTGAACGGTTCAGATTTGATCAAGAAGTAGGAGGTCCACACCGTAGCAAAATAGGGGATCCCTTATTAGAAGCTCACTCATACATATATAGTCCGCGCTTCTAATGAGGGATCCTTTATTTTGATGATCTGAACCGTTCATTATGTTTAAAACATGTTTTTAAGGGTACCTGCAAGAAATCGGCTCGAAATAATATCGAGAAGAGCTTGATCTAAACAGTTTTTGATAAATGCTGACAGGAACAGTTTTATGAAAAATTGAACGGATCAAAGACTTTCCGGATATTATTTTGAGCCGATCTCTTACGGGTACCCTTAAAAACACGTTTTAAACACATTGAACGGTTCAGATCATCATAATTTGATCAAGAAGTAGGAGGTCCACACCGTAGCAATATAGGGGATCCCTTATTAGAAGCTCACTCATACATATATAGTCCGCGCTTCTAATGAGGGATCCTTTATTTTGATGATCTGAACCGTTCATTATGTTTAAAACATGTTTTTAAGGGTACCTGCAAGAAATCGGCTCGAAATAATATCGAGAAGAGCTTGAGCTAAACAGTTTTTGATAAATGCTGACAGGAACAGTTTTATGAAAAATTGAACGGATCAAAGACTTTTCGGATATTATTTTGAGCCGATCTCTTACGGGTACCCTTAAAAACACGTTTTAAACACATTGAACGGTTCAGATTTGATCAAGAAGTAGGAGGTCCACACCGTAGCAAAATAGGGGATCCCTTATTAGAAGCTCACTCATACATATATAGTCCGCGCTTCTAATGAGGGATCCTTTATTTTGATGATCTGAACCGTTCATTATGTTTAAAACATGTTTTTAAGGGTACCTGCAAGAAATCGGCTCGAAATAATATCGAGAAGAGCTTGATCTAAACAGTTTTTGATAAATGCTGACAGGAACAGTTTTATGAAAAATTGAACGGATCAAAGACTTTCCGGATATTATTTTGAGCCGATCTCTTACGGGTACCCTTAAAAACACGTTTTAAACACATTGAACGGTTCAGATCATCATAATTTGATCAAGAAGTAGGAGGTCCACACCGTAGCAAAATAGGGGATCCCTTATTAGAAGCTCACTCATACATATATAGTCCGCGCTTCTAATGAGGGATCCTTTATTTTGATGATCTGAACCGTTCATTATGTTTAAAACATGTTTTTAAGGGTACCTGCAAGAAATCGGCTCGAAATAATATCGAGAAGAGCTTGATCTAAACAGTTTTTGATAAATGCTGACAGGAACAGTTTTATGAAAAATTGAACAGATCAAAGACTTTCCGGATATTATTTTGAGCCGATCTCTTACGGGTACCCTTAAAAACACGTTTTAAACACATTGAACGGATCAGATCATCATAATTTGATCAAGAAGTAAGAGGTCCACACCGTAGCAAAATAGGGGATTCCTTATTAGAAGCTCACTCATACATATATAGTCCGCGCTTCTAATGAGGGATCCTTTATTTTGATGATCTGAACCGTTCATTATGTTTAAAACATGTTTTTAAGGGTACCTGCAAGAAATCGGCTCGAAATAATATCGAGAAGAGCTTGATCTAAACAGTTTTTGATAAATGCTGACAGGAACAGTTTTATGAAAAATTGAACGGATCAAAGACTTTCCGGATATTATTTTGAGCCGATCTCTTACGGGTACCCTTAAAAACACGTTTTAATCACATTGAACGGTTCAGATCATCATAATTTGATCAAGAAGTAGGAGGTCCACACCGTAGCAAAATAGGGGATCCCTTATTAGAAGCTCACTCATACATATATAGTCCGCGCTTCTAATGAGGGATCCTTTATTTTGATGATCTGAACCGTTCATTATGTTTAAAACATGTTTTTAAGGGTACCTGCAAGAAATCGGCTTGAAATAATATCGAGAAGAGCTTGATCTAAACAGTTTTTGATAAATGCTGACAGGAACAGTTTTATGAAAAATTGAACGGATCAAAGACTTTCCGGATATTATTTTGAGCCGATCTCTTACGGGTACCCTTAAAAACACGTTTTAAACACATTGAACGGTTCAGATTTGATCAAGAAGTAGGAGGTCCACACCGTAGCAAAATAGGGGATCCCTTATTAGAAGCTCACTCATACATATATAGTCCGCGCTTCTAATGAGGGATCCTTTATTTTGATGATCTGAACCGTTCATTATGTTTAAAACATGTTTTTAAGGGTACTTGCAAGAAATCGGCTCGAAATAATATCGAGAAGAGCTTGATCTAAACAGTTTTTGATAAATACTGACAGGAACAGTTTTATGAAAAATTGAACGGATCAAAGACTTTCCGGATATTATTTTGAGCCGATCTCTTACGGGTACCCTTAAAAACACGTTTTAAACACATTGAACGGTTCAGATCATCATAATTTGATCAAGAAGTAGGAGGTCCACACCGTAGCAAAATAGGGGATCCCTTATTAGAAGCTTACTCATACCTATATAGTCCGCGCTTCTAATGAGGGATCCTTTATTTTGATGATCTGAACCGTTCATTATGTTTAAAACATGTTTTTAAGGGTACCTGCAAGAAATCGGCTCGAAATAATATCGAGAAGAGTTTGATCTAAACAGTTTTTGATAAATGCTGACAGGAACAGTTTTATGAAAAATTGAACGGATCAAAGACTTTCCGGATATTATTTTGAGCCGATCTCTTACGGGTACCCTTAAAAACACGTTTTAAACATATTGAACGGTTCAGATCATCATAATTTGATCAAGAAGTAGGAGGTCCACACCGTAGCAAAATAGGGGATCCCTTATTAGAAGCTCACTCATACATATATAGTCCGCGCTTCTAATGAGGGATCCTTTATTTTGATGATCTGAACCGTTCATTATGTTTAAAACATGTTTTTAAGGGTACCTGCAAGAAATCGGCTCGAAATAATATCGAGAAGAGCTTGATCTAAACAGTTTTTGATAAATGCTGACAGGAACAGTTTTATGAAAAATTGAACGGATCAAAGACTTTCCGGATATTATTTTGAGCCGATCTCTTACGGGTACCCTTAAAAACACGTTTTAAACACATTGAACGGTTCAGATTTGATCAAGAAGTAGGAGGTCCACACCGTAGCAAAATAGGGGATCCCTTATTAGAAGCTCACTCATACATATATAGTCCGCGCTTCTAATGAGGGATCCTTTATTTTGATGATCTGAACCGTTCATTATGTTTAAAACATGTTTTTAAGGGTACCTGCAAGAAATCGGCTCGAAATAATATCGAGAAGAGCTTGATCTAAACAGTTTTTGATAAATGCTGACAGGAACAGTTTTATGAAAAATTGAACGGATCAAAGACTTTCCGGATATTATTTTGAGCCGATCTCTTACGGGTACCCTTAAAAACACGTTTTAAACACATTGAACGGTTCAGATCATCATAATTTGATCAAGAAGTAGGAGGTCCACACCGTAGCAAAATAGGGGATCCCTTATTAGAAGCTCACTCATACATATATAGTCCGCGCTTCTAATGAGGGATCCTTTATTTTGATGATCTGAACCGTTCATTATGTTTAAAACATGTTTTTAAGGGTACCTGCAAGAAATCGGCTCGAAATAATATCGAGAAGAGCTTGATCTAAACAGTTTTTGATAAATGCTGACAGGAACAGTTTTATGAAAAATTGAACGGATCAAAGACTTTCCGGATATTATTTTGAGCCGATCTCTTACGGGTACCCTTAAAAACACGTTTTAAACACATTGAACGGTTCAGATTTGATCAAGAAGTAGGAGGTCCACACCGTAGCAAAATAGGGGATCCCTTATTAGAAGCTCACTCATACATATATAGTCCGCGCTTCTAATGAGGGATCCTTTATTTTGATGATCTGAACCGTTCATTATGTTTAAAACATGTTTTTAAGGGTACCTGCAAGAAATCGGCTCGAAATAATATCGAGAAGAGCTTGATCTAAACAGTTTTTGATAAATACTGACAGGAACAGTTTTATGAAAAATTGAACGGATCAAAGACTTTCCGGATATATTTTGAGCCGATCTCTTACGGGTACCCTTAAAAACACGTTTTAAACACATTGAACGGTTCAGATCATCATAATTTGATCAAGAAGTAGGAGGTCCACACCGTAGCAAAATAGGGGATCCCTTATTAGAAGCTCACTCATACCTATATAGTCCGCGCTTCTAATGAGGGATCCTTTATTTTGATGATCTGAACCGTTCATTATGTTTAAAATATGTTTTTAAGGGTACCTGCAAGAAATCGGCTCGAAATAATATCGAGAAGAGTTTGATCTAAACAGTTTTTGATAAATGCTGACAGGAACAGTTTTATGAAAAATTGAACGGATCAAAGACTTTCCGGATATTATTTTGAGCCGATCTCTTACGGGTACCCTTAAAAACACGTTTTAAACACATTGAACGGTTCAGATCATCATAATTTCATCAAGAAGTAGGAGGTCCACACCGTAGCAAAATAGGGGATCCCTTATTAGAAGCTCACTCATACATATATAGTCCGCGCTTCTAATGAGGGATCCTTTATTTTGATGATCTGAACCGTTCATTATGTTTAAAACATGTTTTTAAGGGTACCTGCAAGAAATCGGCTCGAAATAATATCGAGAAGAGCTTGATCTAAACAGTTTTTGATAAATGCTGACAGGAACAGTTTTATGAAAAATTGAACGGATCAAAGACTTTCCGGATATTATTTTGAGCCGATCTCTTACGGGTACCCTTAAAAACACGTTTTAAACACATTGAACGGTTCAGATTTGATCAAGAAGTAGGAGGTCCACACCGTAGCAAAATAGGGGATCCCTTATTAGAAGCTCACTCATACATATATAGTCCGCGCTTCTAATGAGGGATCCTTTATTTTGATGATCTGAACCGTTCATTATGTTTAAAACATGTTTTTAAGGGTACCTGCAAGAAATCGGCTCGAAATAATATCGAGAAGAGCTTGATCTAAACAGTTTTTGATAAATGCTGACAGGAACAGTTTTATGAAAAATTGAACGGATCAAAGACTTTCCGGATATTATTTTGAGCCGATCTCTTACGGGTACCCTTAAAAACACGTTTTAAACACATTGAACGGTTCAGATCATCATAATTTGATCAAGAAGTAGGAGGTCCACACCGTAGCAAAATAGGGGATCCCTTATTAGAAGCTCACTCATACATATATAGTCCGCGCTTCTAATGAGGGATCCTTTATTTTGATGATCTGAACCGTTCATTATGTTTAAAACATGTTTTTAAGGGTACCTGCAAGAAATCGGCTCGAAATAATATCGAGAAGAGCTTGATCTAAACAGTTTTTGATAAATGCTGACAGGAACAGTTTTATAAAAAATTGAACGGATCAAAGACTTTCCGGATATTATTTTGAGCCGATCTCTTACGGGTACCCTTAAAAACACGTTTTAAACACATTGAACGGTTCAGATCATCATAATTTGATCAAGAAGTAGGAGGTCCACACCGTAGCAAAATAGGGGATCCCTTATTAGAAGCTCACTCATACATATATAGTCCGCGCTTCTAATGAGGGATCCTTTATTTTGATGATCTGAACCGTTCATTATGTTTAAAACATGTTTTTAAGGGTACCTGCAAGAAATCGGCTCGAAATAATATCGAGAAGAGCTTGATCTAAACAGTTTTTGATAAATGCTGACAGGAACAGTTTTATGAAAAATTGAACGGATCAAAGACTTTCCGGATATTATTTTGAGCCGATCTCTTACGGGTACCCTTAAAAACACGTTTTAAACACATTGAACGGTTCAGATCATCATAATTTCATCAAGAAGTAGGAGGTCCACACCGTAGCAAAATAGGGGATCCCTTATTAGAAGCTCACTCATACATATATAGTCCGCGCTTCTAATGAGGGGTCCTTTATTTTGATGATCTGAACCGTTCATTATGTTTAAAACATGTTTTTAAGGGTACCTGCAAGAAATCGGCTCGAAATAATATCGAGAAGAGCTTGATCTAAACAGTTTTTGATAAATGCTGACAGGAACAGTTTTATGAAAAATTGAACGGATCAAAGACTTTCCGGATATTATTTTGAGCCGATCTCTTACGGGTACCCTTAAAAACACGTTTTAAACACATTGAACGGTTCAGATTTGATCAAGAAGTAGGAGGTCCACACCGTAGCAAAATAGGGGATCCCTTATTAGAAGCTCACTCATACATATATAGTCCGCGCTTCTAATGAGGGATCCTTTATTTTGATGATCTGAACCGTTCATTATGTTTAAAACATGTTTTTAAGGGTACCTGCAAGAAATCGGCTCGAAATAATATCGAGAAGAGCTTGATCTAAACAGTTTTTGATAAATGCTGACAGGAACAGTTTTATGAAAAATTGAACGGATCAAAGACTTTCCGGATATTATTTTGAGCCGATCTCTTACGGGTACCCTTAAAAACACGTTTTAAACACATTGAACGGTTCAGATTTGATCAAGAAGTAGGAGGTCCACACCGTAGCAAAATAGGGGATCCCTTATTAGAAGCTCACTCATACATATATAGTCCGCGCTTCTAATGAGGGATCCTTTATTTTGATGATCTGAACCGTTCATTATGTTTAAAACATGTTTTTAAGGGTACCTGCAAGAAATCGGCTCGAAATAATATCGAGAAGAGCTTGATCTAAACAGTTTTTGATAAATGCTGACAGGAACAGTTTTATGAAAAATTGAATGGATCAAAGACTTTCCGGATATTATTTTGAGCCGATCTCTTACGGGTACCCTTAAAAACACGTTTTAAACACATTGAACGGTTCAGATCATCATAATTTGATCAAGAAGTAGGAGGTCCACACCGTAGCAAAATAGGGGATCTCTTATTAGAAGCTCACTCATACATATATAGTCCGCGCTTCTAATGAGGGATCCTTTATTTTGATGATCTGAACCGTTCATTATGTTTAAAACATGTTTTTAAGGGTACCTGCAAGAAATCGGCTCGAAATAATATCGAGAAGAGCTTGATCTAAACAGTTTTTGATAAATGCTGACAGGAACAGTTTTATGAAAAATTGAACGGATCAAAGACTTTCCGGATATTATTTTGAGCCGATCTCTTACGGGTACCCTTAAAAACACGTTTTAAACACATTGAACGGTTCAGATTTGATCAAGAAGTAGGAGGTCCACACCGTAGCAAAATAGGGGATCCCTTATTAGAAGCTCACTCATACATATATAGTCCGCGCTTCTAATGAGGGATCCTTTATTTTGATGATCTGAACCGTTCATTATGTTTAAAACATGTTTTTAAGGGTACCTGCAAGAAATCGGCTCGAAATAATATCGAGAAGAGCTTGATCTAAACAGTTTTTGATAAATGCTGACAGGAACAGTTTTATGAAAAATTGAACGGATCAAAGACTTTCCGGATATTATTTTGAGCCGATCTCTTACGGGTACCCTTAAAAACACGTTTTAAACACATTGAACGGTTCAGATTTGATCAAGAAGTAGGAGGTCCACACCGTAGCAAAATAGGGGATCCCTTATTAGAAGCTCACTCATACATATATAGTCCGCGCTTCTAATGAGGGATCCTTTATTTTGATGATCTGAACCGTTCATTATGTTTAAAACATGTTTTTAAGGGTACCTGCAAGAAATCGGCTCGAAATAATATCGAGAAGAGCTTGATCTAAACAGTTTTTGATAAATGCTGACAGGAACAGTTTTATGAAAAATTGAACGGATCAAAGACTTTCCGGATATTATTTTGAGCTGATCTCTTACGGGTACCCTTAAAAACACGTTTTAAACACATTGAACGGTTCAGATCATCATAATTTGATCAAGAAGTAGGAGGTCCACACCGTAGCAAAATAGGGGATCCCTTATTAGAAGCTCACTCATACATATATAGTCCGCGCTTCTAATGAGGGATCCTTTATTTTGATGATCTGAACCGTTCATTATGTTTAAAACATGTTTTTAAGGGTACCTGCAAGAAATCGGCTCGAAATAATATCGAGAAGAGCTTGATCTAAACAGTTTTTGATAAATGCTGACAGGAACAGTTTTATGAAAAATTGAACGGATCAAAGACTTTCCGGATATTATTTTGAGCCGATCTCTTACGGGTACCCTTAAAAACACGTTTTAAACACATTGAACGGTTCAGATCATCATAATTTGATCAAGAAGTAGGAGGTCCACACCGTAGCAAAATAGGGGATCCCTTATTAGAAGCTCACTCATACATATATAGTCCGCGCTTCTAATGAGGGATCCTTTATTTTGATGATCTGAACCGTTCATTATGTTTAAAACATGTTTTTAAGGGTACCTGCAGGAAATCGGCTCGAAATAATATCGAGAAGAGCTTGATCTAAACAGTTTTTGATAAATGCTGACAGGAACAGTTTTATGAAAAATTGAACGGATCAAAGACTTTCCGGATATTATTTTGAGCCGATCTCTTACGGGTACCCTTAAAAACACGTTTTAAACACATTGAACGGTTCAGATTTGATCAAGAAGTAGGAGGTCCACACCGTAGCAAAATAGGGGATCCCTTATTAGAAGCTCACTCATACATATATAGTCCGCGCTTCTAATGAGGGATCCTTTATTTTGATGATCTGAACCGTTCATTATGTTTAAAACATGTTTTTAAGGGTACCTGCAAGAAATCGGCTCGAAATAATATCGAGAAGAGCTTGATCTAAACAGTTTTTGATAAATGCTGACAGGAACAGTTTTATGAAAAATTGAACGGATCAAAGACTTTCCGGATATTATTTTGAGCCGATCTCTTACGGGTACCCTTAAAAACACGTTTTAAACACATTGAACGGTTCAGATCATCATAATTTGATCAAGAAGTAGGAGGTCCACACCGTAGCAAAATAGGGGATCCCTTATTAGAAGCTCACTCATACATATATAGTCCGCGCTTCTAATGAGGGATCCTTTATTTTGATGATCTGAACCGTTCATTATGTTTAAAACATGTTTTTAAGGGTACCTGCAAGAAATCGGCTCGAAATAATATCGAGAAGAGCTTGATCTAAACAGTTTTTGATAAATGCTGACAGGAACAGTTTTATGAAAAATTGAACGGATCAAAGACTTTCCGGATATTATTTTGAGCCGATCTCTTACGGGTACCCTTAAAAACACGTTTTAAACACATTGAACGGTTCAGATCATCATAATTTGATCAAGAAGTAGGAGGTCCACACCGTAGCAAAATAGGGGATCCCTTATTAGAAGCTCACTCATACATATATAGTCCGGGCTTCTAATGAGGGATCCTTTATTTTGATGATCTGAACCGTTCATTATGTTTAAAACATGTTTTTAAGGGTACCTGCAAGAAATCGGCTCGAAATAATATCGAGAAGAGCTTGATCTAAACAGTTTTTGATAAATGCTGACAGGAACAGTTTTATGAAAAATTGAACGGATCAAAGACTTTCCGGATATTATTTTGAGCCGATCTCTTACGGGTACCCTTAAAAACACGTTTTAAACACATTGAACGGTTCAGATCATCATAATTTGATCAAGAAGTAGGAGGTCCACACCGTAGCAAAATAGGGGATCCCTTATTAGAAGCTCACTCATACATATATAGTCCGCGCTTCTAATGAGGGATCCTTTATTTTGATGATCTGAACCGTTCATTATGTTTAAAACATGTTTTTAAGGGTACCTGCAAGAAATCGGCTCGAAATAATATCGAGAAGAGCTTGATCTAAACAGTTTTTGATAAATGCTGACAGGAACAGTTTTATGAAAAATTGAACGGATCAAAGACTTTCCGGATATTATTTTGAGCCGATCTCTTACGGGTACCCTTAAAAACACGTTTTAAACACATTGAACGGTTCAGATCATCATAATTTGATCAAGAAGTAGGAGGTCCACACCGTAGCAAAATAGGGGATCCCTTATTAGAAGCTCACTCATACATATATAGTCCGCGCTTCTAATGAGGGATCCTTTATTTTGATGATCTGAACCGTTCATTATGTTTAAAACATGTTTTTAAGGGTACCTGCAAGAAATCGGCTCGAAATAATATCGAGAAGAGCTTGATCTAAACAGTTTTTGATAAATGCTGACAGGAACAGTTTTATGAAAAATTGAACGGATCAAAGACTTTCCGGATATTATTTTGAGCCGATCTCTTACGGGTACCCTTAAAAACACGTTTTAAACACATTGAACGGTTCAGATCATCATAATTTGATCAAGAAGTAGGAGGTCCACACCGTAGCAAAATAGGGGATCCCTTATTAGAAGCTCACTCATACATATATAGTCCGCGCTTCTAATGAGGGATCCTTTATTTTGATGATCTGAACCGTTCATTATGTTTAAAACATGTTTTTAAGGGTACCTGCAAGAAATCGGCTCGAAATAATATCGAGAAGAGCTTGATCTAAACAGTTTTTGATAAATGCTGACAGGAACAGTTTTATGAAAAATTGAACGAATCAAAGACTTTCCGGATATTATTTTGAGCCGATCTCTTACGGGTACCCTTAAAAACACGTTTTAAACACATTGAACGGTTCAGATCATCATAATTTGATCAAGAAGTAGGAGGTCCACACCGTAGCAAAATAGGGGATCCCTTATTAGAAGCTCACTCATACATATATAGTCCGCGCTTCTAATGAGGGATCCTTTATTTTGATGATCTGAACCGTTCATTATGTTTAAATCATGTTTTTAAGGGTACCTGCAAGAAATCGGCTCGAAATAATATCGAGAAGAGCTTGATCTAAACAGTTTTTGATAAATGCTGACAGGAACAGTTTTATGAAAAATTGAACGGATCAAAGACTTTCCGGATATTATTTTGAGCCGATCTCTTACGGGTACCCTTAAAAACACGTTTTAAACACATTGAACGGTTCAGATCATCATAATTTGATCAAGAAGTAGGAGGTCCACACCGTAGCAAAATAGGGGATCCCTTATTAGAAGCTCACTCATACATATATAGTCCGCGCTTCTAATGAGGGATCCTTTATTTTGATGATCTGAACCGTTCATTATGTTTAAAACATGTTTTTAAGGGTACCTGCAAGAAATCGGCTCGAAATAATATCGAGAAGAGCTTGATCTAAACAGTTTTTGATAAATGCTGACAGGAACAGTTTTATGAAAAATTGAACGGATCAAAGACTTTCCGGATATTATTTTGAGCCGATCTCTTACGGGTACCCTTAAAAACACGTTTTAAACACATTGAACGGTTCAGATCATCATAATTTGATCAAGAAGTAGGAGGTCCACACCGTAGCAAAATAGGGGATCCCTTATTAGAAGCTCACTCATACATATATAGTCCGCGCTTCTAATGAGGGATCCTTTATTTTGATGATCTGAACCGTTCATTATGTTTAAAACATGTTTTTAAGGGTACCTGCAAGAAATCGGCTCGAAATAATATCGAGAAGAGCTTGATCTAAACAGTTTTTGATAAATGCTGACAGGAACAGTTTTATGAAAAATTGAACGGATCAAAGACTTTCCGGATATTATTTTGAGCCGATCTCTTACGGGTACCCTTAAAAACACGTTTTAAACACATTGAACGGTTCAGATCATCATAATTTGATCAAGAAGTAGGAGGTCCACACCGTAGCAAAATAGGGGATCCCTTATTAGAAGCTCACTCATACATATATAGTCCGCGCTTCTAATGAGGGATCCTTTATTTTGATGATCTGAACCGTTCATTATGTTTAAATCATGTTTTTAAGGGTACCTGCAAGAAATCGGCTCGAAATAATATCGAGAAGAGCTTGATCTAAACAGTTTTTGATAAATGCTGACAGGAACAGTTTTATGAAAAATTGAACGGATCAAAGACTTTCCGGATATTATTTTGAGCCGATCTCTTACGGGTACCCTTAAAAACACGTTTTAAACACATTGAACGGTTCAGATCATCATAATTTGATCAAGAAGTAGGAGGTCCACACCGTAGCAAAATAGGGGATCCCTTATTAGAAGCTCACTCATACATATATAGTCCGCGCTTCTAATGAGGGATCCTTTATTTTGATGATCTGAACCGTTCATTATGTTTAAAACATGTTTTTAAGGGTACCTGCAAGAAATCGGCTCGAAATAATATCGAGAAGAGCTTGATCTAAACAGTTTTTGATAAATGCTGACAGGAACAGTTTTATGAAAAATTGAACGGATCAAAGACTTTCCGGATATTATTTTGAGCCGATCTCTTACGGGTACCCTTAAAAACACGTTTTAAACACATTGAACGGTTCAGATCATCATAATTTGATCAAGAAGTAGGAGGTCCACACCGTAGCAAAATAGGGGATCCCTTATTAGAAGCTCACTCATACATATATAGTCCGCGCTTCTAATGAGGGATCCTTTATTTTGATGATCTGAACCGTTCATTATGTTTAAAACATGTTTTTAAGGGTACCTGCAAGAAATCGGCTCGAAATAATATCGAGAAGAGCTTGATCTAAACAGTTTTTGATAAATGCTGACAGGAACAGTTTTATGAAAAATTGAACGGATCAAAGACTTTCCGGATATTATTTTGAGCCGATCTCTTACGGGTACCCTTAAAAACACGTTTTAAACACATTGAACGGTTCAGATCATCATAATTTGATCAAGAAGTAGGAGGTCCACACCGTAGCAAAATAGGGGATCCCTTATTAGAAGCTCACTCATACATATATAGTCCGCGCTTCTAATGAGGGATCCTTTATTTTGATGATCTGAACCGTTCATTATGTTTAAAACATGTTTTTAAGGGTACCTGCAAGAAATCGGCTCGAAATAATATCGAGAAGAGCTTGATCTAAACAGTTTTTGATAAATGCTGACAGGAACAGTTTTATGAAAAATTGAACGGATCAAAGACTTTCCGGATATTATTTTGAGCCGATCTCTTACGGGTACCCTTAAAAACACGTTTTAAACACATTGAACGGTTCAGATCATCATAATTTGATCAAGAAGTAGGAGGTCCACACCGTAGCAAAATAGGGGATCCCTTATTAGAAGCTCACTCATACATATATAGTCCGCGCTTCTAATGAGGGATCCTTTATTTTGATGATCTGAACCGTTCATTATGTTTAAAACATGTTTTTAAGGGTACCTGCAAGAAATCGGCTCGAAATAATATCGAGAAGAGCTTGATCTAAACAGTTTTTGATAAATGCTGACAGGAACAGCTTTATGAAAAATTGAACGGATCAAAGACTTTCCGGATATTATTTTGAGCCGATCTCTTACGGGTACCCTTAAAAACACGTTTTAAACACATTGAACGGTTCAGATCATCATAATTTGATCAAGAAGTAGGAGGTCCACACCGTAGCAAAATAGGGGATCCCTTATTAGAAGCTCACTCATACATATATAGTCCGCGCTTCTAATGAGGGATCCTTTATTTTGATGATCTGAACCGTTCATTATGTTTAAAACATGTTTTTAAGGGTACCTGCAAGAAATCGGCTCGAAATAATATCGAGAAGAGCTTGATCTAAACAGTTTTTGATAAATGCTGACAGGAACAGCTTTATGAAAAATTGAACGGATCAAAGACTTTCCGGATATTATTTTGAGCCGATCTCTTACGGGTACCCTTAAAAACACGTTTTAAACACATTGAACGGTTCAGATCATCATAATTTGATCAAGAAGTAGGAGGTCCACACCGTAGCAAAATAGGGGATCCCTTATTAGAAGCTCACTCATACATATATAGTCCGCGCTTCTAATGAGGGATCCTTTATTTTGATGATCTGAACCGTTCATTATGTTTAAAACATGTTTTTAAGGGTACCTGCAAGAAATCGGCTCGAAATAATATCGAGAAGAGCTTGATCTAAACAGTTTTTGATAAATGCTGACAGGAACAGCTTTATGAAAAATTGAACGGATCAAAGACTTTCTGGATATTATTTTGAGCCGATCTCTTACGGGTACCCTTAAAAACACGTTTTAAACACATTGAACGGTTCAGATCATCATAATTTGATCAAGAAGTAGGAGGTCCACACCGTAGCAAAATAGGGGATCCCTTATTAGAAGCTCACTCATACATATATAGTCCGCGCTTCTAATGAGGGATCCTTTATTTTGATGATCTGAACCGTTCATTATGTTTAAAACATGTTTTTAAGGGTACCTGCAAGAAATCGGCTCGAAATAATATCGAGAAGAGCTTGATCTAAACAGTTTTTGATAAATGCTGACAGGAACAGCTTTATGAAAAATTGAACGGATCAAAGACTTTCCGGATATTATTTTGAGCCGATCTCTTATGGGTACCCTTAAAAACACGTTTTAAACACATTGAACGGTTCAGATCATCATAATTTGATCAAGAAGTAGGAGGTCCACACCGTAGCAAAATAGGGGATCCCTTATTAGAAGCTCACTCATACATATATAGTCCGCGCTTCTAATGAGGGATCCTTTATTTTGATGATCTGAACCGTTCATTATGTTTAAAACATGTTTTTAAGGGTACCTGCAAGAAATCGGCTCAAAATAATATCGAGAAGAGCTTGATCTAAACAGTTTTTGATAAATGCTGACAGGAACAGCTTTATGAAAAATTGAACGGATCAAAGACTTTCCGGATATTATTTTGAGCCGATCTCTTACGGGTACCCTTAAAAACACGTTTTAAACACATTGAACGGTTCAGATCATCATAATTTGATCAAGAAGTAGGAGGTCCACACCGTAGCAAAATAGGGGATCCCTTATTAGAAGCTCACTCATACATATATAGTCCGCGCTTCTAATGAGGGATCCTTTATTTTGATGATCTGAACCGTTCATTATGTTTAAAACATGTTTTTAAGGGTACCTGCAAGAAATCGGCTCGAAATAATATCGAGAAAAGCTTGATCTAAACAGTTTTTGATAAATGCTGACAGGAACAGCTTTATGAAAAATTGAACGGATCAAAGACTTTCCGGATATTATTTTGAGCCGATCTCTTACGGGTACCCTTAAAAACACGTTTTAAACACATTGAATGGTTCAGATCATCATAATTTGATCAAGAAGTAGGAGGTCCACACCGTAGCAAAATAGGGGATCCCTTATTAGAAGCTCACTCATACATATATAGTCCGCGCTTCTAATGAGGGATCCTTTATTTTGATGATCTGAACCGTTCATTATGTTTAAAACATGTTTTTAAGGGTACCTGCAAGAAATCGGCTCGAAATAATATCGAGAAGAGCTTGATCTAAACAGTTTTTGATAAATGCTGACAGGAACAGCTTTATGAAAAATTGAACGGATCAAAGACTTTCCGGATATTATTTTGAGCCGATCTCTTACGGGTACCCTTAAAAACACGTTTTAAACACATTGAATGGTTCAGATCATCATAATTTGATCAAGAAGTAGGAGGTCCACACCGTAGCAAAATAGGGGATCCCTTATTAGAAGCTCACTCATACATATATAGTCCGCGCTTCTAATGAGGGATCCTTTATTTTGATGATCTGAACCGTTCATTATGTTTAAAACATGTTTTTAAGGGTACCTGCAAGAAATCGGCTCGAAATAATATCGAGAAGAGCTTGATCTAAACAGTTTTTGATAAATGCTGACAGGAACAGCTTTATGAAAAATTGAACGGATCAAAGACTTTCCGGATATTATTTTGAGCTGATCTCTTACGGGTACCCTTAAAAACACGTTTTAAACACATTGAACGGTTCAGATCATCATAATTTGATCAAGAAGTAGGAGGTCCACACCGTAGCAAAATAGGGGATCCCTTATTAGAAGCTCACTCATACATATATAGTCCGCGCTTCTAATGAGGGATCCTTTATTTTGATGATCTGAACCGTTCATTATGTTTAAAACATGTTTTTAAGGGTACCTGCAATAAAAATCGGCTCGAAATAATATCGAGAAGAGCTTGATCTAAACAGTTTTTGATAAATGCTGACAGGAACAGCTTTATGAAAAATTGAACGGATCAAAGACTTTCCGGATATTATTTTGAGCCGATCTCTTACGGGTACCCTTAAAAACACGTTTTAAACACATTGAACGGTTCAGATCATCATAATTTGATCAAGAAGTAGGAGGTCCACACCGTAGCAAAATAGGGGATCCCTTATTAGAAGCTCACTCATACATATATAGTCCGCGCTTCTAATGAGGGATCCTTTATTTTGATGATCTGAACCGTTCATTATGTTTAAAACATGTTTTTAAGGGTACCTGCAATAAAAATCGGCTCGAAATAATATCGAGAAGAGCTTGATCTAAACAGTTTTTGATAAATGCTGACAGGAACAGCTTTATGAAAAATTGAACGGATCAAAGACTTTCCGGATATTATTTTGAGCCGATCTCTTACGGGTACCCTTAAAAACACGTTTTAAACACATTGAACGGTTCAGATCATCATAATTTGATCAAGAAGTAGGAGGTCCACACCGTAGCAAAATAGGGGATCCCTTATTAGAAGCTCACTCATACATATATAGTCCGCGCTTCTAATGAGGGATCCTTTATTTTGATGATCTGAACCGTTCATTATGTTTAAAACATGTTTTTAAGGGTACCTGCAATAAAAATCGGCTCGAAATAATATCGAGAAGAGCTTGATCTAAACAGTTTTTGATAAATGCTGACAGGAACAGCTTTATGAAAAATTGAACGGATCAAAGACTTTCCGGATATTATTTTGAGCCGATCTCTTACGGGTACCCTTAAAAACACGTTTTAAACACATTGAACGGTTCAGATCATCATAATTTGGTCAAGAAGTAGGAGGTCCACACCGTAGCAAAATAGGGGATCCCTTATTAGAAGCTCACTCATACATATATAGTCCGCGCTTCTAATGAGGGATCCTTTATTTTGATGATCTGAACCGTTCATTATGTTTAAAACATGTTTTTAAGGGTACCTGCAAGAAATCGGCTCGAAATAATATCGAGAAGAGCTTGATCTAAACAGTTTTTGATAAATGCTGACAGGAACAGCTTTATGAAAAATTGAACGGATCAAAGACTTTCCGGATATTATTTTGAGCCGATCTCTTACGGGTACCCTTAAAAACACGTTTTAAACACATTGAACGGTTCAGATCATCATAATTTGATCAAGAAGTAGGAGGTCCACACCGTAGCAAAATAGGGGATCCCTTATTAGAAGCTCACTCATACATATATAGTCCGCGCTTCTAATGAGGGATCCTTTATTTTGATGATCTGAACCGTTCATTATGTTTAAAACATGTTTTTAAGGGTACCTGCAAGAAATCGGCTCGAAATAATATCGAGAAGAGCTTGATCTAAACAGTTTTTGATAAATGCTGACAGGAACAGCTTTATGAAAAATTGAACGGATCAAAGACTTTCCGGATATTATTTTGAGCCGATCTCTTACGGGTACCCTTAAAAACACGTTTTAAACACATTGAATGGTTCAGATCATCATAATTTGATCAAGAAGTAGGAGGTCCACACCGTAGCAAAATAGGGGATCCCTTATTAGAACCTCACTCATACATATATAGTCCGCGCTTCTAATGAGGGATCCTTTATTTTGATGATCTGAACCGTTCATTATGTTTAAAACATGTTTTTAAGGGTACCTGCAAGAAATCGGCTCGAAATAATATCGAGAAGAGCTTGATCTAAACAGTTTTTGATAAATGCTGACAGGAACAGCTTTATGAAAAATTGAACGGATCAAAGACTTTCCGGATATTATTTTGAGCTGATCTCTTACGGGTACCCTTAAAAACACGTTTTAAACACATTGAACGGTTCAGATCATCATAATTTGATCAAGAAGTAGGAGGTCCACACCGTAGCAAAATAGGGGATCCCTTATTAGAAGCTCACTCATACATATATAGTCCGCGCTTCTAATGACGGATCCTTTATTTTGATGATCTGAACCGTTCATTATGTTTAAAACATGTTTTTAAGGGTACCTGCAATAAAAATCGGCTCGAAATAATATCGAGAAGAGCTTGATCTAAACAGTTTTTGATAAATGCTGACAGGAACAGCTTTATGAAAAATTGAACGGATCAAAGACTTTCCGGATATTATTTTGAGCCGATCTCTTACGGGTACCCTTAAAAACACGTTTTAAACACATTGAACGGTTCAGATCATCATAATTTGATCAAGAAGTAGGAGGTCCACACCGTAGCAAAATAGGGGATCCCTTATTAGAAGCTCACTCATACATATATAGTCCGCGCTTCTAATGAGGGATCCTTTATTTTGATGATCTGAACCGTTCATTATGTTTAAAACATGTTTTTAAGGGTACCTGCAATAAAAATCGGCTCGAAATAATATCGAGAAGAGCTTGATCTAAACAGTTTTTGATAAATGCTGACAGGAACAGCTTTATGAAAAATTGAACGGATCAAAGACTTTCCGGATATTATTTTGAGCCGATCTCTTACGGGTACCCTTAAAAACACGTTTTAAACACATTGAACGGTTCAGATCATCATAATTTGATCAAGAAGTAGGAGGTCCACACCGTAGCAAAATAGGGGATCCCTTATTAGAAGCTCACTCATACATATATAGTCCGCGCTTCTAATGAGGGATCCTTTATTTTGATGATCTGAACCGTTCATTATGTTTAAAACATGTTTTTAAGGGTACCTGCAATAAAAATCGGCTCGAAATAATATCGAGAAGAGCTTGATCTAAACAGTTTTTGATAAATGCTGACAGGAACAGCTTTATGAAAAATTGAACGGATCAAAGACTTTCCGGATATTATTTTGAGCCGATCTCTTACGGGTACCCTTAAAAACACGTTTTAAACACATTGAACGGTTCAGATCATCATAATTTGATCAAGAAGTAGGAGGTCCACACCGTAGCAAAATAGGGGATCCCTTATTAGAAGCTCACTCATACATATATAGTCCGCGCTTCTAATGAGGGATCCTTTATTTTGATGATCTGAACCGTTCATTATGTTTAAAACATGTTTTTAAGGGTACCTGCAAGAAATCGGCTCGAAATAATATCGAGAAGAGCTTGATCTAAACAGTTTTTGATAAATGCTGACAGGAACAGCTTTATGAAAAATTGAACGGATCAAAGACTTTCCGGATATTATTTTGAGCCGATCTCTTACGGGTACCCTTAAAAACACGTTTTAAACACATTGAACGGTTCAGATCATCATAATTTGATCAAGAAGTAGGAGGTCCACACCGTAGCAAAATAGGGGATCCCTTATTAGAAGCTCACTCATACATATATAGTCCGCGCTTCTAATGAGGGATCCTTTATTTTGATGATCTGAACCGTTCATTATGTTTAAAACATGTTTTTAAGGGTACCTGCAATAAAAATCGGCTCGAAATAATATCGAGAAGAGCTTGATCTAAACAGTTTTTGATAAATGCTGACAGGAATAGCTTTATGAAAAATTGAACGGATCAAAGACTTTCCGGATATTATTTTGAGCCGATCTCTTACGGGTACCCTTAAAAACACGTTTTAAACACATTGAACGGTTCAGATCATCATAATTTGATCAAGAAGTAGGAGGTCCACACCGTAGCAAAATAGGGGATCCCTTATTAGAAGCTCACTCATACATATATAGTCCGCGCTTCTAATGAGGGATCCTTTATTTTGATGATCTGAACCGTTCATTATGTTTAAAACATGTTTTTAAGGGTACCTGCAATAAAAATCGGCTCGAAATAATATCGAGAAGAGCTTGATCTAAACAGTTTTTGATAAATGCTGACAGGAACAGCTTTATGAAAAATTGAACGGATCAAAGACTTTCCGGATATTATTTTGAGCCGATCTCTTACGGATACCCTTAAAAACACGTTTTAAACACATTGAACGGTTCAGATCATCATAATTTGATCAAGAAGTAGGAGGTCCACACCGTAGCAAAATAGGGGATCCCTTATTAGAAGCTCACTCATACATATATAGTCCGCGCTTCTAATGAGGGATCCTTTATTTTGATGATCTGAACCGTTCATTATGTTTAAAACATGTTTTTAAGGGTACCTGCAAGAAATCGGCTCGAAATAATATCGAGAAGAGCTTGATCTAAACAGTTTTTGATAAATGCTGACAGGAACAGCTTTATGAAAAATTGAACGGATCAAAGACTTTCCGGATATTATTTTGAGCCGATCTCTTACGGGTACCCTTAAAAACACGTTTTAAACACATTGAACGGTTCAGATCATCATAATTTGATCAAGAAGTAGGAGGTCCACACCGTAGCAAAATAGGGGATCCCTTATTAGAAGCTCACTCATACATATATAGTCCGCGCTTCTAATGAGGGATCCTTTATTTTGATGATTTGAACCGTTCATTATGTTTAAAACATGTTTTTAAGGGTACCTGCAAGAAATCGGCTCGAAATAATATCGAGAAGAGCTTGATCTAAACAGTTTTTGATAAATGCTGACAGGAACAGCTTTATGAAAAATTGAACGGATCAAAGACTTTCCGGATATTATTTTGAGCCGATCTCTTACGGGTACCCTTAAAAACACGTTTTAAACACATTGAACGGTTCAGATCATCATAATTTGATCAAGAAGTAGGAGGTCCACACCGTAGCAAAATAGGGGATCCCTTATTAGAAGCTCACTCATACATATATAGTCCGCGCTTCTAATGAGGGATCCTTTATTTTGATGATCTGAACCGTTCATTATGTTTAAAACATGTTTTTAAGGGTACCTGCAATAAAAATCGGCTCAAAATAATATCGAGAAGAGCTTGATCTAAACAGTTTTTGATAAATGCTGACAGGAACAGCTTTATGAAAAATTGAACGGATCAAAGACTTTCCGGATATTATTTTGAGCCGATCTCTTACGGGTACCCTTAAAAACACGTTTTAAACACATTGAACGGTTCAGATCATCATAATTTGATCAAGAAGTAGGAGGTCCACACCGTAGCAAAATAGGGGATCCCTTATTAGAAGCTCACTCATACATATATAGTCCGCGCTTCTAATGAGGGATCCTTTATTTTGATGATCTGAACCGTTCATTATGTTTAAAACATGTTTTTAAGGGTACCTGCAAGAAATCGGCTCGAAATAATATCGAGAAGAGCTTGATCTAAACAGTTTTTGATAAATGCTGACAGGAACAGCTTTATGAAAAATTGAACGGATCAAAGACTTTCCGGATATTATTTTGAGCCGATCTCTTACGGGTACCCTTAAAAACACGTTTTAAACACATTGAACGGTTCAGATCATCATAATTTGATCAAGAAGTAGGAGGTCCACACCGTAGCAAAATAGGGGATCCCTTATTAGAAGCTCACTCATACATATATAGTCCGCGCTTCTAATGAGGGATCCTTTATTTTGATGATCTGAACCGTTCATTATGTTTAAAACATGTTTTTAAGGGTACCTGCAATAAAAATCGGCTCGAAATAATATCGAGAAGAGCTTGATCTAAACAGTTTTTGATAAATGCTGACAGGAACAGCTTTATGAAAAATTGAACGGATCAAAGACTTTCCGGATATTATTTTGAGCCGATCTCTTACGGGTACCCTTAAAAACACGTTTTAAACACATTGAACGGTTCAGATCATCATAATTTGATCAAGAAGTAGGAGGTCCACACCGTAGCAAAATAGGGGATCCCTTATTAGAAGCTCACTCATACATATATAGTCCGCGCTTCTAATGAGGGATCCTTTATTTTGATGATCTGAACCGTTCATTATGTTTAAAACATGTTTTTAAGGGTACCTGCAATAAAAATCGGCTCGAAATAATATCGAGAAGAGCTTGATCTAAACAGTTTTTGATAAATGCTGACAGGAACAGCTTTATGAAAAATTGAACGGATCAAAGACTTTCCGGATATTATTTTGAGCCGATCTCTTACGGGTACCCTTAAAAACACGTTTTAAACACATTGAACGGTTCAGATCATCATAATTTGATCAAGAAGTAGGAGGTCCACACCGTAGCAAAATAGGGGATCCCTTATTAGAAGCTCACTCATACATATATAGTCCGCGCTTCTAATGAGGGATCCTTTATTTTGATGATCTGAACCGTTCATTATGTTTAAAACATGTTTTTAAGGGTACCTGCAAGAAATCGGCTCGAAATAATATCGAGAAGAGCTTGATCTAAACAGTTTTTGATAAATGCTGACAGGAACAGCTTTATGAAAAATTGAACGGATCAAAGACTTTCCGGATATTATTTTGAGCCGATCTCTTACGGGTACCCTTAAAACCACGTTTTAAACACATTGAACGGTTCAGATCATCATAATTTGATCAAGAAGTAGGAGGTCCACACCGTAGCAAAATAGGGGATCCCTTATTAGAAGCTCACTCATACATATATAGTCCGCGCTTCTAATGAGGGATCCTTTATTTTGATGATCTGAACCGTTCATTATGTTTAAAACATGTTTTTAAGGGTACCTGCAAGAAAAATCGGCTCGAAATAATATCGAGAAGAGCTTGATCTAAACAGTTTTTGATAAATGCTGACAGGAACAGCTTTATGAAAAATTGAACGGATCAAAGACTTTCCGGATATTATTTTGAGCCGATCTCTTACGGGTACCCTTAAAAAAACGTTTTAAACACATTGAACGGTTCAGATCATCATAATTTGATCAAGAAGTAGGAGGTCCACACCGTAGCAAAATAGGGGATCCCTTATTAGAAGCTCACTCATACATATATAGTCCGCGCTTCTAATGAGGGATCCTTTATTTTGATGATCTGAACCGTTCATTATGTTTAAAACATGTTTTTAAGGGTACCTGCAAGAAATCGGCTCGAAATAATATCGAGAAGAGCTTGATCTAAACAGTTTTTGATAAATGCTGACAGGAACAGCTTTATGAAAAATTGAACGGATCAAAGACTTTCCGGATATTATTTTGAGCCGATCTCTTACGGGTACCCTCAAAAACACGTTTTAAACACATTGAACGGTTCAGATCATCATAATTTGATCAAGAAGTAGGAGGTCCACACCGTAGCAAAATAGGGGATCCCTTATTAGAAGCTCACTCATACATATATAGTCCGCGCTTCTAATGAGGGATCCTTTATTTTGATGATCTGAACCGTTCATTATGTTTAAAACATGTTTTTAAGGGTACCTGCAATAAAAATCGGCTCGAAATAATATCGAGAAGAGCTTGATCTAAACAGTTTTTGATAAATGCTGACAGGAACAGCTTTATGAAAAATTGAACGGATCAAAGACTTTCCGGATATTATTTTGAGCCGATCTCTTACGGGTACCCTTAAAAACACGTTTTAAACACATTGAACGGTTCAGATCATCATAATTTGATCAAGAAGTAGGAGGTCCACACCGTAGCAAAATAGGGGATCCCTTATTAGAAGCTCATTCATACATATATAGTCCGCGCTTCTAATGAGGGATCCTTTATTTTGATGATCTGAACCGTTCATTATGTTTAAAACATGTTTTTAAGGGTACCTGCAAGAAATCGGCTCGAAATAATATCGAGAAGAGCTTGATCTAAACAGTTTTTGATAAATGCTGACAGGAACAGCTTTATGAAAAATTGAACGGATCAAAGACTTTCCGGATATTATTTTGAGCCGATCTCTTACGGGTACCCTCAAAAACACGTTTTAAACACATTGAACGGTTCAGATCATCATAATTTGATCAAGAAGTAGGAGGTCCACACCGTAGCAAAATAGGGGATCCCTTATTAGAAGCTCACTCATACATATATAGTCCGCGCTTCTAATGAGGGATCCTTTATTTTGATGATCTGAACCGTTCATTATGTTTAAAACATGTTTTTAAGGGTACCTGCAATAAAAATCGGCTCGAAATAATATCGAGAAGAGCTTGATCTAAACAGTTTTTGATAAATGCTGACAGGAACAGCTTTATGAAAAATTGAACGGATCAAAGACTTTCCGGATATTATTTTGAGCCGATCTCTTACGGGTACCCTTAAAAACACGTTTTAAACACATTGAACGGTTCAGATCATCATAATTTGATCAAGAAGTAGGAGGTCCACACCGTAGCAAAATAGGGGATCCCTTATTAGAAGCTCACTCATACATATATAGTCCGCGCTTCTAATGAGGGATCCTTTATTTTGATGATCTGAACCGTTCATTATGTTTAAAACATGTTTTTAAGGGTACCTGCAAGAAATCGGCTCGAAATAATATCGAGAAGAGCTTGATCTAAACAGTTTTTGATAAATGCTGACAGGAACAGCTTTATGAAAAATTGAACGGATCAAAGACTTTCCGGATATTATTTTGAGCCGATCTCTTACGGGTACCCTTAAAAACACGTTTTAAACACATTGAACGGTTCAGATCATCATAATTTGATCAAGAAGTAGGAGGTCCACACCGTAGCAAAATAGGGGATCCCTTATTAGAAGCTCACTCATACATATATAGTCCGCGCTTCTAATGAGGGATCCTTTATTTTGATGATCTGAACCGTTCATTATGTTTAAAACATGTTTTTAAGGGTACCTGCAAGAAATCGGCTCGAAATAATATCGAGAAGAGCTTGATCTAAACAGTTTTTGATAAATGCTGACAGGAACAGCTTTATGAAAAATTGAACGGATCAAAGACTTTCCGGATATTATTTTGAGCCGATCTCTTACGGGTACCCTTAAAAACACGTTTTAAACACATTGAACGGTTCAGATCATCATAATTTGATCAAGAAGTAGGAGGTCCACACCGTAGCAAAATAGGGGATCCCTTATTAGAAGCTCACTCATACATATATAGTCCGCGCTTCTAATGAGGGATCCTTTATTTTGATGATCTGAACCGTTCATTATGTTTAAAACATGTTTTTAAGGGTACCTGCAATAAAAATCGGCTCAAAATAATATCGAGAAGAGCTTGATCTAAACAGTTTTTGATAAATGCTGACAGGAACAGCTTTATGAAAAATTGAACGGATCAAAGACTTTCCGGATATTATTTTGAGCCGATCTCTTACGGGTACCCTTAAAAACACGTTTTAAACACATTGAACGGTTCAGATCATCATAATTTGATCAAGAAGTAGGAGGTCCACACCGTAGCAAAATAGGGGATCCCTTATTAGAAGCTCACTCATACATATATAGTCCGCGCTTCTAATGAGGGATCCTTTATTTTGATGATCTGAACCGTTCATTATGTTTAAAACATGTTTTTAAGGGTACCTGCAAGAAATCGGCTCGAAATAATATCGAGAAGAGCTTTATCTAAACAGTTTTTGATAAATGCTGACAGGAACAGCTTTATGAAAAATTGAACGGATCAAAGACTTTCCGGATATTATTTTGAGCCGATCTCTTACGGGTACCCTTAAAAACACGTTTTAAACACATTGAACGGTTCAGATCATCATAATTTGATCAAGAAGTAGGAGGTCCACACCGTAGCAAAATAGGGGATCCCTTATTAGAAGCTCACTCATACATATATAGTCCGCGCTTCTAATGAGGGATCCTTTATTTTGATGATCTGAACCGTTCATTATGTTTAAAACATGTTTTTAAGGGTACCTGCAATAAAAATCGGCTCGAAATAATATCGAGAAGAGCTTGATCTAAACAGTTTTTGATAAATGCTGACAGGAACAGCTTTATGAAAAATTGAACGGATCAAAGACTTTCCGGATATTATTTTGAGCCGATCTCTTACGGGTACCCTTAAAAACACGTTTTAAACACATTGAACGGTTCAGATCATCATAATTTGATCAAGAAGTAGGAGGTCCACACCGTAGCAAAATAGGGGATCCCTTATTAGAAGCTCACTCATACATATATAGTCCGCGCTTCTAATGAGGGATCCTTTATTTTGATGATCTGAACCGTTCATTATGTTTAAAACATGTTTTTAAGGGTACCTGCAATAAAAATCGGCTCGAAATAATATCGAGAAGAGCTTGATCTAAACAGTTTTTGATAAATGCTGACAGGAACAGCTTTATGAAAAATTGAACGGATCAAAGACTTTCCGGATATTATTTTGAGCCGATCTCTTACGGGTACCCTTAAAAACACGTTTTAAACACATTGAACGGTTCAGATCATCATAATTTGATCAAGAAGTAGGAGGTCCACACCGTAGCAAAATAGGGGATCCCTTATTAGAAGCTCACTCATACATATATAGTCCGCGCTTCTAATGAGGGATCCTTTATTTTGATGATCTGAACCGTTCATTATGTTTAAAACATGTTTTTAAGGGTACCTGCAAGAAATCGGCTCGAAATAATATCGAGAAGAGCTTGATCTAAACAGTTTTTGATAAATGCTGACAGGAACAGCTTTATGAAAAATTGAACGGATCAAAGACTTTCCGGATATTATTTTGAGCCGATCTCTTA
Source organism: Arctostaphylos glauca (assembly GCA_019985065.2). Taxonomy (NCBI): domain Eukaryota; kingdom Viridiplantae; phylum Streptophyta; class Magnoliopsida; order Ericales; family Ericaceae; genus Arctostaphylos; species Arctostaphylos glauca. The sequence goes on along the minus strand of JAHSPW020000044.1, from coordinate 359,594 downwards.
CGGGTACCCTTAAAACCACGTTTTAAACACATTGAACGGTTCAGATCATCATAATTTGATCAAGAAGTAGGAGGTCCACACCGTAGCAAAATAGGGGATCCCTTATTAGAAGCTCACTCATACATATATAGTCCGCGCTTCTAATGAGGGATCCTTTATTTTGATGATCTGAACCGTTCATTATGTTTAAAACATGTTTTTAAGGGTACCTGCAAGAAAAATCGGCTCGAAATAATATCGAGAAGAGCTTGATCTAAACAGTTTTTGATAAATGCTGACAGGAACAGCTTTATGAAAAATTGAACGGATCAAAGACTTTCCGGATATTATTTTGAGCCGATCTCTTACGGGTACCCTTAAAAACACGTTTTAAACACATTGAACGGTTCAGATCATCATAATTTGATCAAGAAGTAGGAGGCCCACACCGTAGCAAAATAGGGGATCCCTTATTAGAAGCTCACTCATACATATATAGTCCGCGCTTCTAATGAGGGATCCTTTATTTTGATGATCTGAACCGTTCATTATGTTTAAAACATGTTTTTAAGGGTACCTGCAAGAAATCGGCTCGAAATAATATCGAGAAGAGCTTGATCTAAACAGTTTTTGATAAATGCTGACAGGAACAGCTTTATGAAAAATTGAACGGATCAAAGACTTTCCGGATATTATTTTGAGCCGATCTCTTACGGGTACCCTCAAAAACACGTTTTAAACACATTGAACGGTTCAGATCATCATAATTTGATCAAGAAGTAGGAGGTCCACACCGTAGCAAAATAGGGGATCCCTTATTAGAAGCTCACTCATACATATATAGTCCGCGCTTCTAATGAGGGATCCTTTATTTTGATGATCTGAACCGTTCATTATGTTTAAAACATGTTTTTAAGGGTACCTGCAATAAAAATCGGCTCGAAATAATATCGAGAAGAGCTTGATCTAAACAGTTTTTGATAAATGCTGACAGGAACAGCTTTATGAAAAATTGAACGGATCAAAGACTTTCCGGATATTATTTTGAGCCGATCTCTTACGGGTACCCTTAAAAACACGTTTTAAACACATTGAACGGTTCAGATCATCATAATTTGACCAAGAAGTAGGAGGTCCACACCGTAGCAAAATAGGGGATCCCTTATTAGAAGCTCACTCATACATATATAGTCCGCGCTTCTAATGAGGGATCCTTTATTTTGATGATCTGAACCGTTCATTATGTTTAAAACATGTTTTTAAGGGTACCTGCAAGAAATCGGCTCGAAATAATATCGAGAAGAGCTTGATCTAAACAGTTTTTGATAAATGCTGACAGGAACAGCTTTATGAAAAATTGAACGGATCAAAGACTTTCCGGATATTATTTTGAGCCGATGTCTTACGGGTACCCTTAAAAACACGTTTTAAACACATTGAACGGTTCAGATCATCATAATTTGATCAAGAAGTAGGAGGTCCACACCGTAGCAAAATAGGGGATCCCTTATTAGAAGCTCACTCATACATATATAGTCCGCGCTTCTAATGAGGGATCCTTTATTTTGATGATCTGAACCGTTCATTATGTTTAAAACATGTTTTTAAGGGTACCTGCAATAAAAATCGGCTCGAAATAATATCGAGAAGAGCTTGATCTAAACAGTTTTTGATAAATGCTGACAGGAACAGCTTTATGAAAAATTGAACGGATCAAAGACTTTCCGGATATTATTTTGAGCCGATCTCTTACGGGTACCCTTAAAAACACGTTTTAAACACATTGAACGGTTCAGATCATCATAATTTGATCAAGAAGTAGGAGGTCCACACCGTAGCAAAATAGGGGATCCCTTATTAGAAGCTCACTCATACATATATAGTCCGCGCTTCTAATGAGGGATCCTTTATTTTGATGATCTGAACCGTTCATTATGTTTAAAACATGTTTTTAAGGGTACCTGCAAGAAATCGGCTCGAAATAATATCGAGAAGAGCTTGATCTAAACAGTTTTTGATAAATGCTGACAGGAACAGCTTTATGAAAAATTGAACGGATCAAAGACTTTCCGGATATTATTTTGAGCCGATCTCTTACGGGTACCCTTAAAAACACGTTTTAAACACATTGAACGGTTCAGATCATCATAATTTGATCAAGAAGTAGGAGGTCCACACCGTAGCAAAATAGGGGATCCCTTATTAGAAGCTCACTCATACATATATAGTCCGCGCTTCTAATGAGGGATCCTTTATTTTGATGATCTGAACCGTTCATTATGTTTAAAACATGTTTTTAAGGGTACCTGCAAGAAATCGGCCCGAAATAATATCGAGAAGAGCTTGATCTAAACAGTTTTTGATAAATGCTGACAGGAACAGCTTTATGAAAAATTGAACGGATCAAAGACTTTCCGGATATTATTTTGAGCCGATCTCTTACGGGTACCCTTAAAAACACGTTTTAAACACATTGAACGGTTCAGATCATCATAATTTGATCAAGAAGTAGGAGGTCCACACCGTAGCAAAATAGGGGATCCCTTATTAGAAGCTCACTCATACATATATAGTCCGCGCTTCTAATGAGGGATCCTTTATTTTGATGATCTGAACCGTTCATTATGTTTAAAACATGTTTTTAAGGGTACCTGCAATAAAAATCGGCTCAAAATAATATCGAGAAGAGCTTGATCTAAACAGTTTTTGATAAATGCTGACAGGAACAGCTTTATGAAAAATTGAACGGATCAAAGACTTTCCGGATATTATTTTGAGCCGATCTCTTACGGGTACCCTTAAAAACACGTTTTAAACACATTGAACGGTTCAGATCATCATAATTTGATCAAGAAGTAGGAGGTCCACACCGTAGCAAAATAGGGGATCCCTTATTAGAAGCTCACTCATACATATATAGTCCGCGCTTCTAATGAGGGATCCTTTATTTTGATGATCTGAACCGTTCATTATGTTTAAAACATGTTTTTAAGGGTACCTGCAAGAAATCGGCTCGAAATAATATCGAGAAGAGCTTGATCTAAACAGTTTTTGATAAATGCTGACAGGAACAGCTTTATGAAAAATTGAACGGATCAAAGACTTTCCGGATATTATTTTGACCCGATCTCTTACGGGTACCCTTAAAAACACGTTTTAAACACATTGAACGGTTCAGATCATCATAATTTGATCAAGAAGTAGGAGGCCCACACCGTAGCAAAATAGGGGATCCCTTATTAGAAACTCACTCATACATATATAGTCCGCGCTTCTAATGAGGGATCCTTTATTTTGATGATCTGAACCGTTCATTATGTTTAAAACATGTTTTTAAGGGTACCTGCAAGAAATCGGCTCGAAATAATATCGAGAAGAGCTTGATCTAAACAGTTTTTGATAAATGCTGACAGGAACAGCTTTATGAAAAATTGAACGGATCAAAGACTTTCCGGATATTATTTTGAGCCGATCTCTTACGGGTACCCTCAAAAACACGTTTTAAACACATTGAACGGTTCAGATCATCATAATTTGATCAAGAAGTAGGAGGTCCACACCGTAGCAAAATAGGGGATCCCTTATTAGAAGCTCACTCATACATATATAGTCCGCGCTTCTAATGAGGGATCCTTTATTTTGATGATCTGAACCGTTCATTATGTTTAAAACATGTTTTTAAGGGTACCTGCAATAAAAATCGGCTCGAAGTAATATCGAGAAGAGCTTGATCTAAACAGTTTTTGATAAATGCTGACAGGAACAGCTTTATGAAAAATTGAACGGATCAAAGACTTTCCGGATATTATTTTGAGCCGATCTCTTACGGGTACCCTTAAAAACACGTTTTAAACACATTGAACGGTTCAGATCATCATAATTTGACCAAGAAGTAGGAGGTCCACACCGTAGCAAAATAGGGGATCCCTTATTAGAAGCTCACTCATACATATATAGTCCGCGCTTCTAATGAGGGATCCTTTATTTTGATGATCTGAACCGTTCATTATGTTTAAAACATGTTTTTAAGGGTACCTGCAAGAAATCGGCTCGAAATAATATCGAGAAGAGCTTGATCTAAACAGTTTTTGATAAATGCTGACAGGAACAGCTTTATGAAAAATTGAACGGATCAAAGACTTTCCGGATATTATTTTGAGCCGATGTCTTACGGGTACCCTTAAAAACACGTTTTAAACACATTGAACGGTTCAGATCATCATAATTTGATCAAGAAGTAGGAGGTCCACACCGTAGCAAAATAGGGGATCCCTTATTAGAAGCTCACTCATACATATATAGTCCGCGCTTCTAATGAGGGATCCTTTATTTTGATGATCTGAACCGTTCATTATGTTTAAAACATGTTTTTAAGGGTACCTGCAATAAAAATCGGCTCGAAATAATATCGAGAAGAGCTTGATCTAAACAGTTTTTGATAAATGCTGACAGGAACAGCTTTATGAAAAATTGAACGGATCAAAGACTTTCCGGATATTATTTTGAGCCGATCTCTTACGGGTACCCTTAAAAACACGTTTTAAACACATTGAACGGTTCAGATCATCATAATTTGATCAAGAAGTAGGAGGTCCACACCGTAGCAAAATAGGGGATCCCTTATTAGAAGCTCACTCATACATATATAGTCCGCGCTTCTAATGAGGGATCCTTTATTTTGATGATCTGAACCGTTCATTATGTTTAAAACATGTTTTTAAGGGTACCTGCAAGAAATCGGCTCGAAATAATATCGAGAAGAGCTTGATCTAAACAGTTTTTGATAAATGCTGACAGGAACAGCTTTATGAAAAATTGAACGGATCAAAGACTTTCCGGATATTATTTTGAGCCGATCTCTTACGGGTACCCTTAAAAACACGTTTTAAACACATTGAACGGTTCAGATCATCATAATTTGATCAAGAAGTAGGAGGTCCACACCGTAGCAAAATAGGGGATCCCTTATTAGAAGCTCACTCATACATATATAGTCCGCGCTTCTAATGAGGGATCCTTTATTTTGATGATCTGAACCGTTCATTATGTTTAAAACATGTTTTTAAGGGTACCTGCAAGAAATCGGCTCGAAATAATATCGAGAAGAGCTTGATCTAAACAGTTTTTGATAAATGCTGACAGGAACAGCTTTATGAAAAATTGAACGGATCAAAGACTTTCCGGATATTATTTTGAGCCGATCTCTTACGGGTACCCTTAAAAACACGTTTTAAACACATTGAACGGTTCAGATCATCATAATTTGATCAAGAAGTAGGAGGTCCACACCGTAGCAAAATAGGGGATCCCTTATTAGAAGCTCACTCATACATATATAGTCCGCGCTTCTAATGAGGGATCCTTTATTTTGATGATCTGAACCGTTCATTATGTTTAAAACATGTTTTTAAGGGTACCTGCAATAAAAATCGGCTCAAAATAATATCGAGAAGAGCTTGATCTAAACAGTTTTTGATAAATGCTGACAGGAACAGCTTTATGAAAAATTGAACGGATCAAAGACTTTCCGGATATTATTTTGAGCCGATCTCTTACGGGTACCCTTAAAAACACGTTTTAAACACATTGAACGGTTCAGATCATCATAATTTGATCAAGAAGTAGGAGGTCCACACCGTAGCAAAATAGGGGATCCCTTATTAGAAGCTCACTCATACATATATAGTCCGCGCTTCTAATGAGGGATCCTTTATTTTGATGATCTGAACCGTTCATTATGTTTAAAACATGTTTTTAAGGGTACCTGCAAGAAATCGGCTCGAAATAATATCGAGAAGAGCTTGATCTAAACAGTTTTTGATAAATGCTGACAGGAACAGCTTTATGAAAAATTGAACGGATCAAAGACTTTCCGGATATTATTTTGAGCCGATCTCTTACGGGTACCCTTAAAAACACGTTTTAAACACATTGAACGGTTCAGATCATCATAATTTGATCAAGAAGTAGGAGGTCCACACCGTAGCAAAATAGGGGATCCCTTATTAGAAGCTCACTCATACATATATAGTCCGCGCTTCTAATGAGGGATCCTTTATTTTGATGATCTGAACCGTTCATTATGTTTAAAACATGTTTTTAAGGGTACCTGCAATAAAAATCGGCTCGAAATAATATCGAGAAGAGCTTGATCTAAACAGTTTTTGATAAATGCTGACAGGAACAGCTTTATGAAAAATTGAACGGATCAAAGACTTTCCGGATATTATTTTGAGCCGATCTCTTACGGGTACCCTTAAAAACACGTTTTAAACACATTGAACGGTTCAGATCATCATAATTTGATCAAGAAGTAGGAGGTCCACACCGTAGCAAAATAGGGGATCCCTTATTAGAAGCTCACTCATACATATATAGTCCGCGCTTCTAATGAGGGATCCTTTATTTTGATGATCTGAACCGTTCATTATGTTTAAAACATGTTTTTAAGGGTACCTGCAATAAAAATCGGCTCGAAATAATATCGAGAAGAGCTTGATCTAAACAGTTTTTGATAAATGTTGACAGGAACAGCTTTATGAAAAATTGAACGGATCAAAGACTTTCCGGATATTATTTTGAGCCGATCTCTTACGGGTACCCTTAAAAACACGTTTTAAACACATTGAACGGTTCAGATCATCATAATTTGATCAAGAAGTAGGAGGTCCACACCGTAGCAAAATAGGGGATCCCTTATTAGAAGCTCACTCATACATATATAGTCCGCGCTTCTAATGAGGGATCCTTTATTTTGATGATCTGAACCGTTCATTATGTTTAAAACATGTTTTTAAGGGTACCTGCAAGAAATCGGCTCGAAATAATATCGAGAAGAGCTTGATCTAAACAGTTTTTGATAAATGCTGACAGGAACAGCTTTATGAAAAATTGAACGGATCAAAGACTTTCCGGATATTATTTTGAGCCGATCTCTTACGGGTACCCTTAAAACCACGTTTTAAACACATTGAACGGTTCAGATCATCATAATTTGATCAAGAAGTAGGAGGTCCACACCGTAGCAAAATAGGGGATCCCTTATTAGAAGCTCACTCATACATATATAGTCCGCGCTTCTAATGAGGGATCCTTTATTTTGATGATCTGAACCGTTCATTATGTTTAAAACATGTTTTTAAGGGTACCTGCAAGAAATCGGCTCGAAATAATATCGAGAAGAGCTTGATCTAAACAGTTTTTGATAAATGCTGACAGGAACAGCTTTATGAAAAATTGAACGGATCAAAGACTTTCCGGATATTATTTTTTATCCAATCTCTTACGGGTACCCTTAAAAACACGTTTTAAACACATTGAACGGTTCAGATCATCATAATTTGATCAAGAAGTAGGAGGTCCACACCGTAGCAAAATAGGGGATCCCTTATTAGAAGCTCACTCATACATATATAGTCCGCGCTTCTAATGAGGGATCCTTTATTTTGATGATCTGAACCGTTCATTATGTTTAAAACATGTTTTTAAGGGTACCTGCAAGAAATCGGCTCGAAATAATATCGAGAAGAGCTTGATCTAAACAGTTTTTGATAAATGCTGACAGGAACAGCTTTATGAAAAATTGAACGGATCAAAGACTTTCCGGATATTATTTTGAGCCGATGTCTTACGGGTACCCTTAAAAACACGTTTTAAACACATTGAACGGTTCAGATCATCATAATTTGATCAAGAAGTAGGAGGTCCACACCGTAGCAAAATAGGGGATCCCTTATTAGAAGCTCACTCATACATATATAGTCCGCGCTTCTAATGAGGGATCCTTTATTTTGATGATCTGAACCGTTCATTATGTTTAAAATATGTTTTTAAGGGTACCTGCAATAAAAATCGGCTCGAAATAATATCGAGAAGAGCTTGATCTAAACAGTTTTTGATAAATGCTGACAGGAACAGCTTTATGAAAAATTGAACGGATCAAAGACTTTCCGGATATTATTTTGAGCCGATCTCTTACGGGTACCCTTAAAAACACGTTTTAAACACATTGAACGGTTCAGATCATCATAATTTGATCAAGAAGTAGGAGGTCCACACCGTAGCAAAATAGGGGATCCCTTATTAGAAGCTCACTCATACATATATAGTCCGCGCTTCTAATGAGGGATCCTTTATTTTGATGATCTGAACCGTTCATTATGTTTAAAACATGTTTTTAAGGGTACCTGCAAGAAATCGGCTCGAAATAATATCGAGAAGAGCTTGATCTAAACAGTTTTTGATAAATGCTGACAGGAACAGCTTTATGAAAAATTGAACGGATCAAAGACTTTCCGGATATTATTTTGAGCCGATCTCTTACGGGTACCCTTAAAAACACGTTTTAAACACATTGAACGGTTCAGATCATCATAATTTGATCAAGAAGTAGGAGGTCCACACCGTAGCAAAATAGGGGATCCCTTATTAGAAGCTCACTCATACATATATAGTCCGCGCTTCTAATGAGGGATCCTTTATTTTGATGATCTGAACCGTTCATTATGTTTAAAACATGTTTTTAAGGGTACCTGCAAGAAATCGGCTCGAAATAATATCGAGAAGAGCTTGATCTAAACAGTTTTTGATAAATGCTGACAGGAACAGCTTTATGAAAAATTGAACGGATCAAAGACTTTCCGGATATTATTTTGAGCCGATCTCTTACGGGTACCCTTAAAAACACGTTTTAAACACATTGAACGGTTCAGATCATCATAATTTGATCAAGAAGTAGGAGGTCCACACCGTAGCAAAATAGGGGATCCCTTATTAGAAGCTCACTCATACATATATAGTCCGCGCTTCTAATGAGGGATCCTTTATTTTGATGATCTGAACCGTTCATTATGTTTAAAACATGTTTTTAAGGGTACCTGCAAGAAATCGGCTCGAATTAATATCGAGAAGAGCTTGATCTAAACAGTTTTTGATAAATGCTGACAGGAACAGCTTTATGAAAAATTGAACGGATCAAAGACTTTCCGGATATTATTTTGAGCCGATCTCTTACGGGTACCCTTAAAAACACGTTTTAAACACATTGAACGGTTCAGATCATCATAATTTGATCAAGAAGTAGGAGGTCCACACCGTAGCAAAATAGGGGATCCCTTATTAGAAGCTCACTCATACATATATAGTCCGCGCTTCTAATGAGGGATCCTTTATTTTGATGATCTGAACCGTTCATTATGTTTAAAACATGTTTTTAAGGGTACCTGCAAGAAATCGGCTCGAAATAATATCGAGAAGAGCTTGATCTAAACAGTTTTTGATAAATGCTGACAGGAACAGCTTTATGAAAAATTGAACGGATCAAAGACTTTCCGGATATTATTTTGAGCCGATCTCTTACGGGTACCCTTAAAAACACGTTTTAAACACATTGAACGGTTCAGATCATCATAATTTGATCAAGAAGTAGGAGGTCCACACCGTAGCAAAATAGGGGATCCCTTATTAGAAGCTCACTCATACATATATAGTCCGCGCTTCTAATGAGGGATCCTTTATTTTGATGATCTGAACCGTTCATTATGTTTAAAACATGTTTTTAAGGGTACCTGCAAGAAATCGGCTCGAAATAATATCGAGAAGAGCTTGATCTAAACAGTTTTTGATAAATGCTGACAGGAACAGCTTTATGAAAAATTGAACGGATCAAAGACTTTCCGGATATTATTTTGAGCCGATCTCTTACGGGTACCCTTAAAAACACGTTTTAAACACATTGAACGGTTCAGATCATCATAATTTGATCAAGAAGTAGGAGGTCCACACCGTAGCAAAATAGGGGATCCCTTATTAGAAGCTCACTCATACATATATAGTCCGCGCTTCTAATGAGGGATCCTTTATTTTGATGATCTGAACCGTTCATTATGTTTAAAACATGTTTTTAAGGGTACCTGCAAGAAATCGGCTCGAAATAATATCGAGAAGAGCTTGATCTAAACAGTTTTTGATAAATGCTGACAGGAACAGCTTTATGAAAAATTGAACGGATCAAAGACTTTCCGGATATTATTTTGAGCCGATCTCTTACGGGTACCCTTAAAAACACGTTTTAAACACATTGAACGGTTCAGATCATCATAATTTGATCAAGAAGTAGGAGGTCCACACCGTAGCAAAATAGGGGATCCCTTATTAGAAGCTCACTCATACATATATAGTCCGCGCTTCTAATGAGGGATCCTTTATTTTGATGATCTGAACCGTTCATTATGTTTAAAACATGTTTTTAAGGGTACCTGCAAGAAATCGGCTCGAAATAATATCGAGAAGAGCTTGATCTAAACAGTTTTTGATAAATGCTGACAGGAACAGCTTTATGAAAAATTGAACGGATCAAAGACTTTCCGGATATTATTTTGAGCCGATCTCTTACGGGTACCCTTAAAAACACGTTTTAAACACATTGAACGGTTCAGATCATCATAATTTGATCAAGAAGTAGGAGGTCCACACCGTAGCAAAAATAGGGGATCCCTTATTAGAAGCTCACTCATACATATATAGTCCGCGCTTCTAATGAGGGATCCTTTATTTTGATGATCTGAACCGTTCATTATGTTTAAAACATGTTTTTAAGGGTACCTGCAATAAAAATCGGCTCGAAATAATATCGAGAAGAGCTTGATCTAAACAGTTTTTGATAAATGCTGACAGGAACAGCTTTATGAAAAATTGAACGGATCAAAGACTTTCCGGATATTATTTTGAGCCGATCTCTTACGGGTACCCTTAAAAACACGTTTTAAACACATTGAACGGTTCAGATCATCATAATTTGATCAAGAAGTAGGAGGTCCACACCGTAGCAAAATAGGGGATCCCTTATTAGAAGCTCACTCATACATATATAGTCCGCGCTTCTAATGAGGGATCCTTTATTTTGATGATCTGAACCGTTCATTATGTTTAAAACATGTTTTTAAGGGTACCTGCAAGAAATCGGCTCGAAATAATATCGAGAAGAGCTTGATCTAAACAGTTTTTGATAAATGCTGACAGGAACAGCTTTATGAAAAATTGAACGGATCAAAGACTTTCCGGATATTATTTTGAGCCGATCTCTTACGGGTACCCTTAAAAACACGTTTTAAACACATTGAACGGTTCAGATCATCATAATTTGATCAAGAAGTAGGAGGTCCACACCGTAGCAAAATAGGGGATCCCTTATTAGAAGCTCACTCATACATATATAGTCCGCGCTTCTAATGAGGGATCCTTTATTTTGATGATCTGAACCGTTCATTATGTTTAAAACATGTTTTTAAGGGTACCTGCAAGAAATCGGCTCGAAATAATATCGAGAAGAGCTTGATCTAAACAGTTTTTGATAAATGCTGACAGGAACAGCTTTATGAAAAATTGAACGGATCAAAGACTTTCCGGATATTATTTTGAGCCGATCTCTTACGGGTACCCTTAAAAACACGTTTTAAACACATTGAACGGTTCAGATCATCATAATTTGATCAAGAAGTAGGAGGTCCACACCGTAGCAAAATAGGGGATCCCTTATTAGAAGCTCACTCATACATATATAGTCCGCGCTTCTAATGAGGGATCCTTTATTTTGATGATCTGAACCGTTCATTATGTTTAAAACATGTTTTTAAGGGTACCTGCAAGAAATCGGCTCGAAATAATATCGAGAAGAGCTTGATCTAAACAGTTTTTCATAAATGCTGACAGGAACAGCTTTATGAAAAATTGAACGGATCAAAGACTTTCCGGATATTATTTTGAGCCGATCTCTTACGGGTACCCTTAAAAACACGTTTTAAACACATTGAACGGTTCAGATCATCATAATTTGATCAAGAAGTAGGAGGTCCACACCGTAGCAAAATAGGGGATCCCTTATTAGAAGCTCACTCATACATATATAGTCCGCGCTTCTAATGAGGGATCCTTTATTTTGATGATCTGAACCGTTCATTATGTTTAAAACATGTTTTTAAGGGTACCTGCAAGAAATCGGCTCGAAATAATATCGAGAAGAGCTTGATCTAAACAGTTTTTGATAAATGCTGACAGGAACAGCTTTATGAAAAATTGAACGGATCAAAGACTTTCCGGATATTATTTTGAGCCGATCTCTTACGGGTACCCTTAAAAACACGTTTTAAACACATTGAACGGTTCAGATCATCATAATTTGATCAAGAGGTAGGAGGTCCACACCGTAGCAAAATAGGGGATCCCTTATTAGAAGCTCACTCATACATATATAGTCCGCGCTTCTAATGAGGGATCCTTTATTTTGATGATCTGAACCGTTCATTATGTTTAAAACATGTTTTTAAGGGCACCTGCAAGAAATCGGCTCGAAATAATATCGAGAAGAGCTTGATCTAAACAGTTTTTGATAAATGCTGACAGGAACAGCTTTATGAAAAATTGAACGGATCAAAGACTTTCCGGATATTATTTTGAGCCGATCTCTTACGGGTACCCTTAAAAACACGTTTTGAACACATTGAACGGTTCAGATCATCATAATTTGATCAAGAAGTAGGAGATCCACACCATAGCAAAATAGGGGATCCCTTATTAGAAGCTCACTCATACATATATAGTCCGCGCTTCTAATGAGGGATCCTTTATTTTGATGATCTGAACCGTTCATTATGTTTAAAACATGTTTTTAAGGGTACCTGCAAGAAATCGGCTCGAAATAATATCGAGAAGAGCTTGATCTAAACAGTTTTTCATAAATGCTGACAGGAACAGCTTTATGAAAAATTGAACGGATCAAAGACTTTCCGGATATTATTTTGAGCCGATCTCTTACGGGTACCCTTAAAAACACGTTTTAAACACATTGAACGGTTCAGATCATCATAATTTGATCAAGAAGTAGGAGGTCCACACCGTAGCAAAATAGGGGATCCCTTATTAGAAGCTCACTCATACATATATAGTCCGCGCTTCTAATGAGGGATCCTTTATTTTGATGATCTGAACCGTTCATTATGTTTAAAACATGTTTTTAAGGGTACCTGCAAGAAATCGGCTCGAAATAATATCGAGAAGAGCTTGATCTAAACAGTTTTTGATAAATGCTGACAGGAACAGCTTTATGAAAAATTGAACGGATCAAAGACTTTCCGGATATTATTTTGAGCCGATCTCTTACGGGTACCCTTAAAAACACGTTTTAAACACATTGAACGGTTCAGATCATCATAATTTGATCAAGAAGTAGGAGGTCCACACCGTAGCAAAATAGGGGATCCCTTATTAGAAGCTCACTCATACATATATAGTCCGCGCTTCTAATGAGGGATCCTTTATTTTGATGATCTGAACCGTTCATTATGTTTAAAACATGTTTTTAAGGGTACCTGCAAGAAATCGGCTCGAAATAATATCGAGAAGAGCTTGATCTAAACAGTTTTTGATAAATGCTGACAGGAACAGCTTTATGAAAAATTGAACGGATCAAAGACTTTCCGGATATTATTTTGAGCCGATCTCTTACGGGTACCCTTAAAAACACGTTTTAAACACATTGAACGGTTCAGATCATCATAATTTGATCAAGAAGTAGGAGGTCCACACCGTAGCAAAATAGGGGATCCCTTATTAGAAGCTCACTCATACATATATAGTCCGCGCTTCTAATGAGGGATCCTTTATTTTCATGATCTGAACTGTTCATTATGTTTAAAACATGTTTTTAAGGGTACCTGCAAGAAATCGGCTCGAAATAATATCGAGAAGAGCTTGATCTAAACAGTTTTTGATAAATGCTGACAGGAACAGCTTTATGAAAAATTGAACGGATCAAAGACTTTCCGGATATTATTTTGAGCCGATCTCTTACGGGTACCCTTAAAAACACGTTTTAAACACATTGAACGGTTCAGATCATCATAATTTGATCAAGAAGTAGGAGGTCCACACCGTAGCAAAATAGGGGATCCCTTATTAGAAGCTCACTCATACATATATAGTCCGCGCTTCTAATGAGGGATCCTTTATTTTGATGATCTGAACCGTTCATTATGTTTAAAACATGTTTTTAAGGCTACCTGCAAGAAATCGGCTCGAAATAATATCGAGAAGAGCTTGATCTAAACAGTTTTTGATAAATGCTGACAGGAACAGCTTTATGAAAAATTGAACGGATCAAAGACTTTCCGGATATTATTTTGAGCCGATCTCTTACGGGTACCCTTAAAAACACGTTTTAAACACATTGAACGGTTCAGATCATCATAATTTGATCAAGAAGTAGGAGGTCCACACCGTAGCAAAATAGGGGATCCCTTATTAGAAGCTCACTCATACATATATAGTCCGCGCTTCTAATGAGGGATCCTTTATTTTGATGATCTGAACCGTTCATTATGTTTAAAACATGTTTTTAAGGGTACCTGCAAGAAATCGGCTCGAAATAATATCGAGAAGAGCTTGATCTAAACAGTTTTTGATAAATGCTGACAGGAACAGCTTTATGAAAAATTGAACGGATCAAAGACTTTCCGGATATTATTTTGAGCCGATCTCTTACGGGTACCCTTAAAAACACGTTTTAAACACATTGAACGGTTCAGATCATCATAATTTGATCAAGAAGTAGGAGGTCCACACCGTAGCAAAATAGGGGATCCCTTATTAGAAGCTCACTCATACATATATAGTCCGCGCTTCTAATGAGGGATCCTTTATTTTGATGATCTGAACCGTTCATTATGTTTAAAACATGTTTTTAAGGGTACCTGCAAGAAATCGGCTCGAAATAATATCGAGAAGAGCTTGATCTAAACAGTTTTTGATAAATGCTGACAGGAACAGCTTTATGAAAAATTGAACGGATCAAAGACTTTCCGGATATTATTTTGAGCCGATCTCTTACGGGTACCCTTAGAAACACGTTTTAAACACATTGAACGGTTCAGATCATCATAATTTGATCAAGAAGTAGGAGGTCCACACCGTACCAAAATAGGGGATCCCTTATTAGAAGCTCACTCATACATATATAGTCCGCGCTTCTAATGAGGGATCCTTTATTTTGATGATCTGAACCGTTCATTATGTTTAAAACATGTTTTTAAGGGTACCTGCAAGAAATCGGCTCGAAATAATATCGAGAAGAGCTTGATCTAAACAGTTTTTGATAAATGCTGACAGGAACAACTTTATGAAAAATTGAACGGATCAAAGACTTTCCGGATATTATTTTGAGCCGATCTCTTACGGGTACCCTTAAAAACACGTTTTAAACACATTGAACGGTTCAGATCATCATAATTTGATCAAGAAGTAGGAGGTCCACACCGTAGCAAAATAGGGGATCCCTTATTAGAAGCTCACTCATACATATATAGTCCGCGCTTCTAATGAGGGATCCTTTATTTTGATGATCTGAACCGTTCATTATGTTTAAAACATGTTTTTAAGGGTACCTGCAAGAAATCGGCTCGAAATAATATCGAGAAGAGCTTGATCTAAACAGTTTTTGATAAATGCTGACAGGAACAGCTTTATGAAAAATTGAACGGATCAAAGACTTTCCGGATATTATTTTGAGCCGATCTCTTACGGGTACCCTTAAAAACACGTTTTAAACACATTGAACGGTTCAGATCATCATAATTTGATCAAGAAGTAGGAGGTCCACACCGTAGCAAAATAGGGGATCCCTTATTAGAAGCTCACTCATACATATATAGTCCGCGCTTCTAATGAGGGATCCCTTATTTTGATGATCTGAACCGTTCATTATGTTTAAAACATGTTTTTAAGGGTACCTGCAAGAAATCGGCTCGAAATAATATCGAGAAGAGCTTGATCTAAACAGTTTTTGATAAATGCTGACAGGAACAGCTTTATGAAAAATTGAACGGATCAAAGACTTTCCGGATATTATTTTGAGCCGATCTCTTACGGGTACCCTTAAAAACACGTTTTAAACACATTGAACGGTTCAGATCATCATAATTTGATCAAGAAGTAGGAGGTCCACACCGTAGCAAAATAGGGGATCCCTTATTAGAAGCTCACTCATACATATATAGTCCGCGCTTCTAATGAGGGATCCCTTATTTTGATGATCTGAACCGTTCATTATGTTTAAAACATGTTTTTAAGGGTACCTGCAAGAAATCGGCTCGAAATAATATCGAGAAGAGCTTGATCTAAACAGTTTTTGATAAATGCTGACAGGAACAGCTTTATGAAAAATTGAACGGATCAAAGACTTTCCGGATATTATTTTGAGCCGATCTCTTACGGGTACCCTTAAAAACACGTTTTAAACACATTGAACGGTTCAGATCATCATAATTTGATCAAGAAGTAGGAGGTCCACACCGTAGCAAAATAGGGGATCCCTTATTAGAAGCTCACTCATACATATATAGTCCGCGCTTCTAATGAGGGATCCCTTATTTTGATGATCTGAACCGTTCATTATGTTTAAAACATGTTTTTAAGGGTACCTGCAAGAAATCGGCTCGAAATAATATCGAGAAGAGCTTGATCTAAACAGTTTTTGATAAATGCTGACAGGAACAGCTTTATGAAAAATTGAACGGATCAAAGACTTTCCGGATATTATTTTGAGCCGATCTCTTACGGGTACCCTTAAAAACACGTTTTAAACACATTGAACGGTTCAGATCATCATAATTTGATCAAGAAGTAGGAGGTCCACACCGTAGCAAAATAGGGGATCCCTTATTAGAAGCTCACTCATACATATATAGTCCGCGCTTCTAATGAGGGATCCCTTATTTTGATGATCTGAACCGTTCATTATGTTTAAAACATGTTTTTAAGGGTACCTGCAAGAAATCGGCTCGAAATAATATCGAGAAGAGCTTGATCTAAACAGTTTTTGATAAATGCTGACAGGAACAGCTTTATGAAAAATTGAACGGATCAAAGACTTTCCGGATATTATTTTGAGCCGATCTCTTACGGGTACCCTTAAAAACACGTTTTAAACACATTGAACGGTTCAGATCATCATAATTTGATCAAGAAGTAGGAGGTCCACACCGTAGCAAAATAGGGGATCCCTTATTAGAAGCTCACTCATACATATATAGTCCGCGCTTCTAATGAGGGATCCCTTATTTTGATGATCTGAACCGTTCATTACGTTTAAAACATGTTTTTAAGGGTACCTGCAAGAAATCGGCTCGAAATAATATCGAGAAGAGCTTGATCTGAACAGTTTTTGATAAATGCTGACAGGAACAGCTTTATGAAAAATTGAACGGATCAAAGACTTTCCGGATATTATTTTGACCCGATCTCTTACGGGTACCCTTAAAAACACGTTTTAAACACATTGAACGGTTCAGATCATCATAATTTGATCAAGAAGTAGGAGGTCCACACCGTAGCAAAATAGGGGATCCCTTATTAGAAGCTCACTCATACATATATAGTCCGCGCTTCTAATGAGGGATCCCTTATTTTGATGATCTGAACCGTTCATTACGTTTAAAACATGTTTTTAAGGGTACCTGCAAGAAATCGGCTCGAAATAATATCGAGAAGAGCTTGATCTGAACAGTTTTTGATAAATGCTGACAGGAACAGCTTTATGAAAAATTGAACGGATCAAAGACTTTCCGGATATTATTTTGAGCCGATCTCTTACGGGTACCCTTAAAAACACGTTTTAAACACATTGAACGGTTCAGATCATCATAATTTGATCAAGAAGTAGGAGGTCCACACCGTAGCAAAATAGGGGATCCCTTATTAGAAGCTCACTCATACATATATAGTCCGCGCTTCTAATGAGGGATCCCTTATTTTGATGATCTGAACCGTTCATTACGTTTAAAACATGTTTTTAAGGGTACCTGCAAGAAATCGGCTCGAAATAATATCGAGAAGAGCTTGATCTGAACAGTTTTTGATAAATGCTGACAGGAACAGCTTTATGAAAAATTGAACGGATCAAAGACTTTCCGGATATTATTTTGAGCCGATCTCTTACGGGTACCCTTAAAAACACGTTTTAAACACATTGAACGGTTCAGATCATCATAATTTGATCAAGAAGTAGGAGGTCCACACCGTAGCAAAATAGGGGATCTCTTATTAGAAGCTCACTCATACATATATAGTCCGCGCTTCTAATGAGGGATCCCTTATTTTGATGATCTGAACCGTTCATTACGTTTAAAACATGTTTTTAAGGGTACCTGCAAGAAATCGGCTCGAAATAATATCGAGAAGAGCTTGATCTGAACAGTTTTTCATAAATGCTGACAGGAACAGCTTTATGAAAAATTGAACGGATCAAAGACTTTCCGGATATTATTTTGAGCCGATCTCTTACGGGTACCCTTAAAAACACGTTTTAAACACATTGAACGGTTCAGATCATCATAATTTGATCAAGAAGTAGGAGGTCCACACCGTAGCAAAATAGGGGATCCCTTATTAGAAGCTCACTCATACATATATAGTCCGCGCTTCTAATGAGGGATCCTTTATTTTGATGATCTGAACCGTTCATTACGTTTAAAACATGTTTTTAAGGGTACCTGCAAGAAATCGGCTCGAAATAATATCGAGAAGAGATTGATCTAAACAGTTTTTGATAAATGCTGACAGGAACAGCTTTATGAAAAATTGAACGGATCAAAGACTTTCCGGATATTATTTTGAGCCGATCTCTTACGGGTACCCTTAAAAACACGTTTTAAACACATTGAACGGTTCAGATCATCATAATTTGATCAAGAAGTAGGAGGTCCACACCGTAGCAAAATAGGGGATCCCTTATTAGAAGCTCACTCATACATATATAGTCCGCGCTTCTAATGAGGGATCCTTTATTTTGATGATCTGAACCGTTCATTACGTTTAAAACATGTTTTTAAGGGTACCTGCAAGAAATCGGCTCGAAATAATATCGAGAAGAGCTTGATCTAAACATTTTTTGATAAATGCTGACAGGAACAGCTTTATGAAAAATTGAACGGATCAAAGACTTTCCGGATATTATTTTGAGCCGATCTCTTACGGGTACCCTTAAAAACACGTTTTAAACACATTGAACGGTTCAGATCATCATAATTTGATCAAGAAGTAGGAGGTCCACACCGTAGCAAAATAGGGGATCCCTTATTAGAAGCTCACTCATACATATATAGTCCGCGCTTCTAATGAGGGATCCTTTATTTTGATGATCTGAACCGTTCATTACGTTTAAAACATGTTTTTAAGGGTACCTGCAAGAAATCGGCTCGAAATAATATCGAGAAGAGCTTGATCTAAACAGTTTTTGATAAATGCTGACAGGAACAGCTTTATGAAAAATTGAACGGATCAAAGACTTTCCGGATATTATTTTGAGCCGATCTCTTACGGGTACCCTTAAAAACACGTTTTAAACACATTGAACGGTTCAGATCATCATAATTTGATCAAGAAGTAGGAGGTCCACACCGTAGCAAAATAGGGGATCCCTTATTAGAAGCTCACTCATACATATATAGTCCGCGCTTCTAATGAGGGATCCTTTATTTTGATGATCTGAACCGTTCATTACGTTTAAAACATGTTTTTAAGGGTACCTGCAAGAAATCGGCTCGAAATAATATCGAGAAGAGCTTGATCTGAACAGTTTTTGATAAATGCTGACAGGAACAGCTTTATGAAAAATTGAACGGATCAAAGACTTTCCGGATATTATTTTGAGCCGATCTCTTACGGGTACCCTTAAAAACACGTTTTAAACACATTGAACGGTTCAGATCATCATAATTTGATCAAGAAGTAGGAGGTCCACACCGTAGCAAAATAGGGGATCCCTTATTAGAAGCCCACTCATACATATATAGTCCGCGCTTCTAATGAGGGATCCTTTATTTTGATGATCTGAACCGTTCATTATGTTTAAAACATGTTTTTAAGGGTACCTGCAAGAAATCGGCTCGAAATAATATCGAGAAGAGCTTGATCTGAACAGTTTTTGATAAATGCTGACAGGAACAGCTTTATGAAAAATTGAACGGATCAAAGACTTTCCGGATATTATTTTGAGCCGATCTCTTACGGGTACCCTTAAAAACACGTTTTAAACACATTGAACGGTTCAGATCATCATAATTTGATCAAGAAGTAGGAGGTCCACACCGTAGCAAAATAGGGGATCCCTTATTAGAAGCTCACTCATACATATATAGTCCGCGCTTCTAACGAGGGATCCTTTATTTTGATGATCTGAACCGTTCATTACGTTTAAAACATGTTTTTAAGGGTACCTGCAAGAAATCGGCTCGAAATAATATCGAGAAGAGCTTGATCTGAACAGTTTTTGATAAATGCTGACAGGAACAGCTTTATGAAAAATTGAACGGATCAAAGACTTTCCGGATATTATTTTGAGCCGATCTCTTACGGGTACCCTTAAAAACACGTTTTAAACACATTGAACGGTTCAGATCATCATAATTTGATCAAGAAGTAGGAGGTTCACACCGTAGCAAAATAGGGGATCCCTTATTAGAAGCTCACTCATACATATATAGTCCGCGCTTCTAATGAGGGATCCTTTATTTTGATGATCTGAACCGTTCATTACGTTTAAAACATGTTTTTAAGGGTACCTGCAAGAAATCGGCTCGAAATAATATCGAGAAGAGCTTGATCTAAACAGTTTTTGATAAATGCTGACAGGAACAGCTTTATGAAAAATTGAACGGATCAAAGACTTTCCGGATATTATTTTGAGCCGATCTCTTACGGGTACCCTTAAAAACACGTTTTAAACACATTGAACGGTTCAGATCATCATAATTTGATCAAGAAGTAGGAGGTCCACACCGTAGCAAAATAGGGGATCCCTTATTAGAAGCTCACTCATACATATATAGTCCGCGCTTCTAATGAGGGATCCTTTATTTTGATGATCTGAACCGTTCATTACGTTTAAAACATGTTTTTAAGGGTACCTGCAAGAAATCGGCTCGAAATAATATCGAGAAGAGCTTGATCTGAACAGTTTTTGATAAATGCTGACAGGAACAGCTTTATGAAAAATTGAACGGATCAAAGACTTTCCGGATATTATTTTGAGCCGATCTCTTACGGGTACCCTTAAAAACACGTTTTAAACACATTGAACGGTTCAGATCATCATAATTTGATCAAGAAGTAGGAGGTCCACACCGTAGCAAAATAGGGGATCCCTTATTAGAAGCTCACTCATACATATATAGTCCGCGCTTCTAATGAGGGATCCTTTATTTTGATGATCTGAACCGTTCATTACGTTTAAAACATGTTTTTAAGGGTACCTGCAAGAAATCGGCTCGAAATAATATTGAGAAGAGCTTGATCTGAACAGTTTTTGATAAATGCTGACAAGAACAGCTTTATGAAAAATTGAACGGATCAAAGACTTTCCGGATATTATTTTGAGCCGATCTCTTACGGGTACCCTTAAAAACACGTTTTAAACACATTGAACGGTTCAGATCATCATAATTTGATCAAGAAGTAGGAGGTCCACACCGTAGCAAAATAGGGGATCCCTTATTAGAAGCTCACTCATACATATATAGTCCGCGCTTCTAATGAGGGATCCTTTATTTTGATGATCTGAACCGTTCATTATGTTTAAAACATGTTTTTAAGGGTACCTGCAAGAAATCGGCTCGAAATAATATTGAGAAGAGCTTGATCTGAACAGTTTTTGATAAATGCTGACAGGAACAGCTTTATGAAAAATTGAACGGATCAAAGACTTTCCGGATATTATTTTGAGCCGATCTCTTACGGGTAACCTTAAAAACACGTTTTAAACACATTGAACGGTTCAGATCATCATAATTTGATCAAGAAGTAGGAGGTCCACACCGTAGCAAAATAGGGGATCCCTTATTAGAAGCTCACTCATACATATATAGTCCGCGCTTCTAATGAGGGATCCTTTATTTTGATGATCTGAACCGTTCATTATGTTTAAAACATGTTTTTAAGGGTACCTGCAAGAAATCGGCTCGAAATAATATCGAGAAGAGCTTGATCTGAACAGTTTTTGATAAATGCTGACAGGAACAGCTTTATGAAAAATTGAACGGATCAAAGACTTTCCGGATATTATTTTGAGCCGATCTCTTACGGGTACCCTTAAAAACACGTTTTAAACACATTGAACGGTTCAGATCATCATAATTTGATCAAGAAGTAGGAGGTCCACACCGTAGCAAAATAGGGGATCCCTTATTAGAAGCTCACTCATACATATATAGTCCGCGCTTCTAATGAGGGATCCTTTATTTTGATGATCTGAACCGTTCATTACGTTTAAAACATGTTTTTAAGGGTACCTGCAAGAAATCGGCTCGAAATAATATCGAGAAGAGCTTGATCTAAACAGTTTTTGATAAATGCTGACAGGAACAGCTTTATGAAAAATTGAACGGATCAAAGACTTTCCGGATATTATTTTGAGCCGATCTCTTACGGGTACCCTTAAAAACACGTTTTAAACACATTGAACGGTTCAGATCATCATAATTTGATCAAGAAGTAGGAGGTCCACACCGTAGCAAAATAGGGGATCCCTTATTAGAAGCTCACTCATACATATATAGTCCGCGCTTTTAATGAGGGATCCTTTATTTTGATGATCTGAACCGTTCATTACGTTTAAAACATGTTTTTAAGGGTACCTGCAAGAAATCGGCTCGAAATAATATCGAGAAGAGCTTGATCTAAACAGTTTTTGATAAATGCTGACAGGAACAGCTTTATGAAAAATTGAACGGATCAAAGTCTTTCCGGATATTATTTTGAGCCGATCTCTTACGGGTACCCTTAAAAACACGTTTTAAACACATTGAACGGTTCAGATCATCATAATTTGATCAAGAAGTAGGAGGTCCACACCGTAGCAAAATAGGGGATCCCTTATTAGAAGCTCACTCATACATATATAGTCCGCGCTTCTAATGAGGGATCCTTTATTTTGATGATCTGAACCGTTCATTACGTTTAAAACATGTTTTTAAGGGTACCTGCAAGAAATCGGCTCGAAATAATATCGAGAAGAGCTTGATCTAAACAGTTTTTGATAAATGCTGACAGGAACAGCTTTATGAAAAATTGAACGGATCAAAGACTTTCCGGATATTATTTTGAGCCGATCTCTTACGGGTACCCTTAAAAACACGTTTTAAACACATTGAACGGTTCAGATCATCATAATTTGATCAAGAAGTAGGAGGTCCACACCGTAGCAAAATAGGGGATCCCTTATTAGAAGCTCACTCATACATATATAGTCCGCGCTTCTAATGAGGGATCCTTTATTTTGATGATCTGAACCGTTCATTACGTTTAAAACATGTTTTTAAGGGTACCTGCAAGAAATCGGCTCGAAATAATATCGAGAAGAGCTTGATCTAAACAGTTTTTGATAAATGCTGACAGGAACAGCTTTATGAAAAATTGAACGGATCAAAGACTTTCCGGATATTATTTTGAGCCGATCTCTTACGGGTACCCTTAAAAACACGTTTTAAACACATTGAACGGTTCAGATCATCATAATTTGATCAAGAAGTAGGAGGTCCACACCGTAGCAAAATAGGGGATCCCTTATTAGAAGCTCACTCATACATATATAGTCCGCGCTTCTAATGAGGGATCCTTTATTTTGATGATCTGAACCGTTCATTACGTTTAAAACATGTTTTTAAGGGTACCTGCAAGAAATCGGCTCGAAATAATATCGAGAAGAGCTTGATCTAAACAGTTTTTGATAAATGCTGACAGGAACAGCTTTATGAAAAATTGAACGGATCAAAGACTTTCCGGATATTATTTTGAGCCGATCTCTTACGGGTACCCTTAAAAACACGTTTTAAACACATTGAACGGTTCAGATCATCATAATTTGATCAAGAAGTAGGAGGTCCACACCGTAGCAAAATAGGGGATCCCTTATTAGAAGCTCACTCATACATATATAGTCCGCGCTTCTAATGAGGGATCCTTTATTTTGATGATCTGAACCGTTCATTATGTTTAAAACATGTTTTTAAGGGTACCTGCAAGAAATCGGCTCGAAATAATATCGAGAAGAGCTTGATCTAAACAGTTTTTGATAAATGCTGACAGGAACAGCTTTATGAAAAATTCAACGGATCAAAGACTTTCCGGATATTATTTTGAGCCGATCTCTTACGGGTACCCTTAAAAACACGTTTTAAACACATTGAACGGTTCAGATCATCATAATTTGATCAAGAAGTAGGAGGTCCACACCGTAGCAAAATAGGGGATCCCTTATTAGAAGCTCACTCATACATATATAGTCCGCGCTTCTAATGAGGGATCCTTTATTTTGATGATCTGAACCGTTCATTATGTTTAAAACATGTTTTTAAGGGTACCTGCAAGAAATCGGCTCGAAATAATATCGAGAAGAGCTTGATCTAAACAGTTTTTGATAAATGCTGACAGGAACAGCTTTATGAAAAATTGAACGGATCAAAGACTTTCCGGATATTATTTTGAGCCGATCTCTTACGGGTACCCTTAAAAACACGTTTTAAACACATTGAACGGTTCAGATCATCATAATTTGATCAAGAAGTAGGAGGTCCACACCGTAGCAAAATAGGGGATCCCTTATTAGAAGCTCACTCATACATATATAGTCCGCGCTTCTAATGAGGGATCCTTTATTTTGATGATCTGAACCGTTCATTATGTTTAAAACATGTTTTTAAGGGTACCTGCAAGAAATCGGCTCGAGATAATATCGAGAAGAGCTTGATCTAAACAGTTTTTGATAAATGCTGACAGGAACAGCTTTATGAAAAATTGAACGGATCAAAGACTTTCCGGATATTATTTTGAGCCGATCTCTTACGGGTACCCTTAAAAACACGTTTTAAACACATTGAACGGTTCAGATCATCATAATTTGATCAAGAAGTAGGAGGTCCACACCGTAGCAAAATAGGGGATCCCTTATTAGAAGCTCACTCATACATATATAGTCCGCGCTTCTAATGAGGGATCTTTTATTTTGATGATCTGAACCGTTCATTATGTTTAAAACATGTTTTTAAGGGTACCTGCAAGAAATCGGCTCGAAATAATATCGAGAAGAGCTTGATCTAAACAGTTTTTGATAAATGCTGACAGGAACAGCTTTATGAAAAATTGAACGGATCAAAGACTTTCCGGATATTATTTTGAGCCGATCTCTTACGGGTACCCTTAAAAACACGTTTTAAACACATTGAACGGTTCAGATCATCATAATTTGATCAAGAAGTAGGAGGTCCACACCGTAGCAAAATAGGGGATCCCTTATTAGAAGCTCACTCATACATATATAGTCCGCGCTTCTAATGAGGGATCCTTTATTTTGATGATCTGAACCGTTCATTATGTTTAAAACATGTTTTTAAGGGTACCTGCAAGAAATCGGCTCGAAATAATATCGAGAAGAGCTTGATCTAAACAGTTTTTGATAAATGCTGACAGGAACAGCTTTATGAAAAATTGAACGGATCAAAGACTTTCCGGATATTATTTTGAGCCGATCTCTTACGGGTACCCTTAAAAACACGTTTTAAACACATTGAACGGTTCAGATCATCATAATTTGATCAAGAAGTAGGAGGTCCACACCGTAGCAAAATAGGGGATCCCTTATTAGAAGCTCACTCATACATATATAGTCCGCGCTTCTAATGAGGGATCCTTTATTTTGATGATCTGAACCGTTCATTATGTTTAAAACATGTTTTTAAGGGTACCTGCAAGAAATCGGCTCGAGATAATATCGAGAAGAGCTTGATCTAAACAGTTTTTGATAAATGCTGACAGGAACAGCTTTATGAAAAATTGAACGGATCAAAGACTTTCCGGATA
The DNA here is from genome assembly GCA_019985065.2 of Arctostaphylos glauca. Lineage (NCBI taxonomy): Eukaryota > Viridiplantae > Streptophyta > Magnoliopsida > Ericales > Ericaceae > Arctostaphylos > Arctostaphylos glauca. The sequence goes on along the minus strand of JAHSPW020000044.1, from coordinate 333,716 downwards.
TTATTTTGAGCCGATCTCTTACGGGTACCCTTAAAAACACGTTTTAAACACATTGAACGGTTCAGATCATCATAATTTGATCAAGAAGTAGGAGGTCCACACCGTAGCAAAATAGGGGATCCCTTATTAGAAGCTCACTCATACATATATAGTCCGCGCTTCTAATGAGGGATCCTTTATTTTGATGATCTGAACCGTTCATTATGTTTAAAACATGTTTTTAAGGGTACCTGCAAGAAATCGGCTCGAGATAATATCGAGAAGAGCTTGATCTAAACAGTTTTTGATAAATGCTGACAGGAACAGCTTTATGAAAAATTGAACGGATCAAAGACTTTCCGGATATTATTTTGAGCCGATCTCTTACGGGTACCCTTAAAAACACGTTTTAAACACATTGAACGGTTCAGATCATCATAATTTGATCAAGAAGTAGGAGGTCCACACCGTAGCAAAATAGGGGATCCCTTATTAGAAGCTCACTCATACATATATAGTCCGCGCTTCTAATGAGGGATCCTTTATTTTGATGATCTGAACCGTTCATTATGTTTAAAACATGTTTTTAAGGGTACCTGCAAGAAATCGGCTCGAAATAATATCGAGAAGAGCTTGATCTAAACAGTTTTTGATAAATGCTGACAGGAACAGCTTTATGAAAAATTGAACGGATCAAAGACTTTCCGGATATTATTTTGAGCCGATCTCTTACGGGTACCCTTAAAAACACGTTTTAAACACATTGAACGGTTCAGATCATCATAATTTGATCAAGAAGTAGGAGGTCCACACCGTAGCAAAATAGGGGATCCCTTATTAGAAGCTCACTCATACATATATAGTCCGCGCTTCTAATGAGGGATCCTTTATTTTGATGATCTGAACCGTTCATTATGTTTAAAACATGTTTTTAAGGGTACCTGCAAGAAATCGGCTCGAAATAATATCGAGAAGAGCTTGATCTAAACAGTTTTTGATAAATGCTGACAGGAACAGCTTTATGAAAAATTGAACGGATCAAAGACTTTCCGGATATTATTTTGAGCCGATCTCTTACGGGTACCCTTAAAAACACGTTTTAAACACATTGAACGGTTCAGATCATCATAATTTGATCAAGAAGTAGGAGGTCCACACCGTAGCAAAATAGGGGATCCCTTATTAGAAGCTCACTCATACATATATAGTCCGCGCTTCTAATGAGGGATCCTTTATTTTGATGATCTGAACCGTTCATTATGTTTAAAACATGTTTTTAAGGGTACCTGCAAGAAATCGGCTCGAAATAATATCGAGAAGAGCTTGATCTAAACAGTTTTTGATAAATGCTGACAGGAACAGCTTTATGAAAAATTGAACGGATCAAAGACTTTCCGGATATTATTTTGAGCCGATCTCTTACGGGTACCCTTAAAAACACGTTTTAAACACATTGAACGGTTCAGATCATCATAATTTGATCAAGAAGTAGGAGGTCCACACCGTAGCAAAATAGGGGATCCCTTATTAGAAGCTCACTCATACATATATAGTCCGCGCTTCTAATGAGGGATCCTTTATTTTGATGATCTGAACCGTTCATTATGTTTAAAACATGTTTTTAAGGGTACCTGCAAGAAATCGGCTCGAAATAATATCGAGAAGAGCTTGATCTAAACAGTTTTTGATAAATGCTGACAGGAACAGCTTTATGAAAAATTGAACGGATCCAAGACTTTCCGGATATTATTTTGAGCCGATCTCTTACGGGTACCCTTAAAAACACGTTTTAAACACATTGAACGGTTCAGATCATCATAATTTGATCAAGAAGTAGGAGGTCCACACCGTAGCAAAATAGGGGATCCCTTATTAGAAGCTCACTCATACATATATAGTCCGCGCTTCTAATGAGGGATCCTTTATTTTGATGATCTGAACCGTTCATTATGTTTAAAACATGTTTTTAAGGGTACCTGCAAGAAATCGGCTCGAAATAATATCGAGAAGAGCTTGATCTAAACAGTTTTTGATAAATGCTGACAGGAACAGCTTTATGAAAAATTGAACGGATCAAAGACTTTCCGGATATTATTTTGAGCCGATCTCTTACGGGTACCCTTAAAAACACGTTTTAAACACATTGAACGGTTCAGATCATCATAATTTGATCAAGAAGTAGGAGGTCCACACCGTAGCAAAATAGGGGATCCCTTATTAGAAGCTCACTCATACATATATAGTCCGCGCTTCTAATGAGGGATCCTTTATTTTGATGATCTGAACCGTTCATTATGTTTAAAACATGTTTTTAAGGGTACCTGCAAGAAATCGGCTCGAAATAATATCGAGAAGAGCTTGATCTAAACAGTTTTTGATAAATGCTGACAGGAACAGCTTTATGAAAAATTGAACGGATCAAAGACTTTCCGGATATTATTTTGAGCCGATCTCTTACGGGTACCCTTAAAAACACGTTTTAAACACATTGAACGGTTCAGATCATCATAATTTGATCAAGAAGTAGGAGGTCCACACCGTAGCAAAATAGGGGATCCCTTATTAGAAGCTCACTCATACATATATAGTCCGCGCTTCTAATGAGGGATCCTTTATTTTGATGATCTGAACCGTTCATTATGTTTAAAACATGTTTTTAAGGGTACCTGCAAGAAATCGGCTCGAAATAATATCGAGAAGAGCTTGATCTAAACAGTTTTTGATAAATGCTGACAGGAACAGCTTTATGAAAAATTGAACGGATCAAAGACTTTCCGGATATTATTTTGAGCCGATCTCTTACGGGTACCCTTAAAAACACGTTTTAAACACATTGAACGGTTCAGATCATCATAATTTGATCAAGAAGTAGGAGGTCCACACCGTAGCAAAATAGGGGATCCCTTATTAGAAGCTCACTCATACATATATAGTCCGCGCTTCTAATGAGGGATCCTTTATTTTGATGATCTGAACCGTTCATTATGTTTAAAACATGTTTTTAAGGGTACCTGCAAGAAATCGGCTCGAAATAATATCGAGAAGAGCTTGATCTAAACAGTTTTTGATAAATGCTGACAGGAACAGCTTTATGAAAAATTGAACGGATCAAAGACTTTCCGGATATTATTTTGAGCCGATCTCTTACGGGTACCCTTAAAAACACGTTTTAAACACATTGAACGGTTCAGATCATCATAATTTGATCAAGAAGTAGGAGGTCCACACCGTAGCAAAATAGGGGATCCCTTATTAGAAGCTCACTCATACATATATAGTCCGCGCTTCTAATGAGGGATCCTTTATTTTGATGATCTGAACCGTTCATTATGTTTAAAACATGTTTTTAAGGGTACCTGCAAGAAATCGGCTCGAAATAATATCGAGAAGAGCTTGATCTAAACAGTTTTTGATAAATGCTGACAGGAACAGCTTTATGAAAAATTGAACGGATCAAAGACTTTCCGGATATTATTTTGAGCCGATCTCTTACGGGTACCCTTAAAAACACGTTTTAAACACATTGAACGGTTCAGATCATCATAATTTGATCAAGAAGTAGGAGGTCCACACCGTAGCAAAATAGGGGATCCCTTATTAGAAGCTCACTCATACATATATAGTCCGCGCTTCTAATGAGGGATCCTTTATTTTGATGATCTGAACCGTTCATTATGTTTAAAACATGTTTTTAAGGGTACCTGCAAGAAATCGGCTCGAGATAATATCGAGAAGAGCTTGATCTAAACAGTTTTTGATAAATGCTGACAGGAACAGCTTTATGAAAAATTGAACGGATCAAAGACTTTCCGGATATTATTTTGAGCCGATCTCTTACGGGTACCCTTAAAAACACGTTTTAAACACATTGAACGGTTCAGATCATCATAATTTGATCAAGAAGTAGGAGGTCCACACCGTAGCAAAATAGGGGATCCCTTATTAGAAGCTCACTCATACATATATAGTCCGCGCTTCTAATGAGGGATCCTTTATTTTGATGATCTGAACCGTTCATTATGTTTAAAACATGTTTTTAAGGGTACCTGCAAGAAATCGGCTCGAGATAATATCGAGAAGAGCTTGATCTAAACAGTTTTTGATAAATGCTGACAGGAACAGCTTTATGAAAAATTGAACGGATCAAAGACTTTCCGGATATTATTTTGAGCCGATCTCTTACGGGTACCCTTAAAAACACGTTTTAAACACATTGAACGGTTCAGATCATCATAATTTGATCAAGAAGTAGGAGGTCCACACCGTAGCAAAATAGGGGATCCCTTATTAGAAGCTCACTCATACATATATAGTCCGCGCTTCTAATGAGGGATCCTTTATTTTGATGATCTGAACCGTTCATTATGTTTAAAACATGTTTTTAAGGGTACCTGCAAGAAATCGGCTCGAAATAATATCGAGAAGAGCTTGATCTAAACAGTTTTTGATAAATGCTGACAGGAACAGCTTTATGAAAAATTGAACGGATCAAAGACTTTCCGGATATTATTTTGAGCCGATCTCTTACGGGTACCCTTAAAAACACGTTTTAAACACATTGAACGGTTCAGATCATCATAATTTGATCAAGAAGTAGGAGGTCCACACCGTAGCAAAATAGGGGATCCCTTATTAGAAGCTCACTCATACATATATAGTCCGCGCTTCTAATGAGGGATCCTTTATTTTGATGATCTGAACCGTTCATTATGTTTAAAACATGTTTTTAAGGGTACCTGCAAGAAATCGGCTCGAAATAATATCGAGAAGAGCTTGATCTAAACAGTTTTTGATAAATGCTGACAGGAACAGCTTTATGAAAAATTGAACGGATCAAAGACTTTCCGGATATTATTTTGAGCCGATCTCTTACGGGTACCCTTAAAAACACGTTTTAAACACATTGAACGGTTCAGATCATCATAATTTGATCAAGAAGTAGGAGGTCCACACCGTAGCAAAATAGGGGATCCCTTATTAGAAGCTCACTCATACATATATAGTCCGCGCTTCTAATGAGGGATCCTTTATTTTGATGATCTGAACCGTTCATTATGTTTAAAACATGTTTTTAAGGGTACCTGCAAGAAATCGGCTCGAAATAATATCGAGAAGAGCTTGATCTAAACAGTTTTTGATAAATGCTGACAGGAACAGCTTTATGAAAAATTGAACGGATCAAAGACTTTCCGGATATTATTTTGAGCCGATCTCGTACGGGTACCCTTAAAAACACGTTTTAAACACATTGAACGGTTCAGATCATCATAATTTGATCAAGAAGTAGGAGGTCCACACCGTAGCAAAATAGGGGATCCCTTATTAGAAGCTCACTCATACATATATAGTCCGCGCTTCTAATGAGGGATCCTTTATTTTGATGATCTGAACCGTTCATTATGTTTAAAACATGTTTTTAAGGGTACCTGCAAGAAATCGGCTCGAAATAATATCGAGAAGAGCTTGATCTAAACAGTTTTTGATAAATGCTGACAGGAACAGCTTTATGAAAAATTGAACGGATCAAAGACTTTCCGGATATTATTTTGAGCCGATCTCTTACGGGTACCCTTAAAAACACGTTTTAAACACATTGAACGGTTCAGATCATCATAATTTGATCAAGAAGTAGGAGGTCCACACCGTAGCAAAATAGGGGATCCCTTATTAGAAGCTCACTCATACATATATAGTCCGCGCTTCTAATGAGGGATCCTTTATTTTGATGATCTGAACCGTTCATTATGTTTAAAACATGTTTTTAAGGGTACCTGCAAGAAATCGGCTCGAAATAATATCGAGAAGAGCTTGATCTAAACAGTTTTTGATAAATGCTGACAGGAACAGCTTTATGAAAAATTGAACGGATCAAAGACTTTCCGGATATTATTTTGAGCCGATCTCTTACGGGTACCCTTAAAAACACGTTTTAAACACATTGAACGGTTCAGATCATCATAATTTGATCAAGAAGTAGGAGGTCCACACCGTAGCAAAATAGGGGATCCCTTATTAGAAGCTCACTCATACATATATAGTCCGCGCTTCTAATGAGGGATCCTTTATTTTGATGATCTGAACCGTTCATTATGTTTAAAACATGTTTTTAAGGGTACCTGCAAGAAATCGGCTCGAAATAATATCGAGAAGAGCTTGATCTAAACAGTTTTTGATAAATGCTGACAGGAACAGCTTTATGAAAAATTGAACGGATCAAAGACTTTCCGGATATTATTTTGAGCCGATCTCTTACGGGTACCCTTAAAAACACGTTTTAAACACATTGAACGGTTCAGATCATCATAATTTGATCAAGAAGTAGGAGGTCCACACCGTAGCAAAATAGGGGATCCCTTATTAGAAGCTCACTCATACATATATAGTCCGCGCTTCTAATGAGGGATCCTTTATTTTGATGATCTGAACCGTTCATTATGTTTAAAACATGTTTTTAAGGGTACCTGCAAGAAATCGGCTCGAAATAATATCGAGAAGAGCTTGATCTAAACAGTTTTTGATAAATGCTGACAGGAACAGCTTTATGAAAAATTGAACGGATCAAAGACTTTCCGGATATTATTTTGAGCCGATCTCTTACGGGTACCCTTAAAAACACGTTTTAAACACATTGAACGGTTCAGATCATCATAATTTGATCAAGAAGTAGGAGGTCCACACCGTAGCAAAATAGGGGATCCCTTATTAGAAGCTCACTCATACATATATAGTCCGCGCTTCTAATGAGGGATCCTTTATTTTGATGATCTGAACCGTTCATTATGTTTAAAACATGTTTTTAAGGGTACCTGCAAGAAATCGGCTCGAAATAATATCGAGAAGAGCTTGATCTAAACAGTTTTTGATAAATGCTGACAGGAACAGCTTTATGAAAAATTGAACGGATCCAAGACTTTCCGGATATTATTTTGAGCCGATCTCTTACGGGTACCCTTAAAAACACGTTTTAAACACATTGAACGGTTCAGATCATCATAATTTGATCAAGAAGTAGGAGGTCCACACCGTAGCAAAATAGGGGATCCCTTATTAGAAGCTCACTCATACATATATAGTCCGCGCTTCTAATGAGGGATCCTTTATTTTGATGATCTGAACCGTTCATTATGTTTAAAACATGTTTTTAAGGGTACCTGCAAGAAATCGGCTCGAAATAATATCGAGAAGAGCTTGATCTAAACAGTTTTTGATAAATGCTGACAGGAACAGCTTTATGAAAAATTGAACGGATCAAAGACTTTCCGGATATTATTTTGAGCCGATCTCTTACGGGTACCCTTAAAAACACGTTTTAAACACATTGAACGGTTCAGATCATCATAATTTGATCAAGAAATAGGAGGTCCACACCGTAGCAAAATAGGGGATCCCTTATTAGAAGCTCACTCATACATATATAGTCCGCGCTTCTAATGAGGGATCCTTTATTTTGATGATCTGAACCGTTCATTATGTTTAAAACATGTTTTTAAGGGTACCTGCAAGAAATCGGCTCGAAATAATATCGAGAAGAGCTTGATCTAAACAGTTTTTGATAAATGCTGACAGGAACAGCTTTATGAAAAATTGAACGGATCAAAGACTTTCCGGATATTATTTTGAGCCGATCTCTTACGGGTACCCTTAAAAACACGTTTTAAACACATTGAACGGTTCAGATCATCATAATTTGATCAAGAAGTAGGAGGTCCACACCGTAGCAAAATAGGGGATCCCTTATTAGAAGCTCACTCATACATATATAGTCCGCGCTTCTAATGAGGGATCCTTTATTTTGATGATCTGAACCGTTCATTATGTTTAAAACATGTTTTTAAGGGTACCTGCAAGAAATCGGCTCGAAATAATATCGAGAAGAGCTTGATCTAAACAGTTTTTGATAAATGCTGACAGGAACAGCTTTATGAAAAATTGAACGGATCAAAGACTTTCCGGATATTATTTTGAGCCCATCTCTTACGGGTACCCTTAAAAACACGTTTTAAACACATTGAACGGTTCAGATCATCATAATTTGATCAAGAAGTAGGAGGTCCACACCGTAGCAAAATAGGGGATCCCTTATTAGAAGCTCACTCATACATATATAGTCCGCGCTTCTAATGAGGGATCCTTTATTTTGATGATCTGAACCGTTCATTATGTTTAAAACATGTTTTTAAGGGTACCTGCAAGAAATCGGCTCGAAATAATATCGAGAAGAGCTTGATCTAAACAGTTTTTGATAAATGCTGACAGGAACAGCTTTATGAAAAATTGAACGGATCAAAGACTTTCCGGATATTATTTTGAGCCGATCTCTTACGGGTACCCTTAGAAACACGTTTTAAACACATTGAACGGTTCAGATCATCATAATTTGATCAAGAAGTAGGAGGTCCACACCGTAGCAAAATAGGGGATCCCTTATTAGAAGCTCACTCATACATATATAGTCCGCGCTTCTAATGAGGGATCCTTTATTTTGATGATCTGAACCGTTCATTATGTTTAAAACATGTTTTTAAGGGTACCTGCAAAAAATCGGCTCGAAATAATATCGAGAAGAGCTTGATCTAAACAGTTTTTGATAAATGCTGACAGGAACAGCTTTATGAAAAATTGAACGGATCAAAGACTTTCCGGATATTATTTTGAGCCGATCTCTTACGGGTACCCTTAAAAACACGTTTTAAACACATTGAACGGTTCAGATCATCATAATTTGATCAAGAAGTAGGAGGTCCACACCGTAGCAAAATAGGGGATCCCTTATTAGAAGCTCACTCATACATATATAGTCCGCGCTTCTAATGAGGGATCCTTTATTTTGATGATCTGAACCGTTCATTATGTTTAAAACATGTTTTTAAGGGTACCTGCAAGAAATCGGCTCGAAATAATATCGAGAAGAGCTTGATCTAAACAGTTTTTGATAAATGCTGACAGGAACAGCTTTATGAAAAATTGAACGGATCCAAGACTTTCCGGATATTATTTTGAGCCGATCTCTTACGGGTACCCTTAAAAACACGTTTTAAACACATTGAACGGTTCAGATCATCATAATTTGATCAAGAAGTAGGAGGTCCACACCGTAACAAAATAGGGGATCCCTTATTAGAAGCTCACTCATACATATATAGTCCGCGCTTCTAATGAGGGATCCTTTATTTTGATGATCTGAACCGTTCATTATGTTTAAAACATGTTTTTAAGGGTACCTGCAAGAAATCGGCTCGAAATAATATCGAGAAGAGCTTGATCTAAACAGTTTTTGATAAATGCTGACAGGAACAGCTTTATGAAAAATTGAACGGATCAAAGACATTCCGGATATTATTTTGAGCCGATCTCTTACGGGTACCCTTAAAAACACGTTTTAAACACATTGAACGGTTCAGATCATCATAATTTGATCAAGAAGTAGGAGGTCCACACCGTAGCAAAATAGGGGATCCCTTATTAGAAGCTCACTCATACATATATAGTCCGCGCTTCTAATGAGGGATCCTTTATTTTGATGATCTGAACCGTTCATTATGTTTAAAACATGTTTTTAAGGGTACCTGCAAGAAATCGGCTCGAAATAATATCGAGAAGAGCTTGATCTAAACAGTTTTTGATAAATGCTGACAGGAACAGCTTTATGAAAAATTGAACGGATCAAAGACTTTCCGGATATTATTTTGAGCCGATCTCTTACGGGTACCCTTAAAAACACGTTTTAAACACATTGAACGGTTCAGATCATCATAATTTGATCAAGAAGTAGGAGGTCCACACCGTAGCAAAATAGGGGATCCCTTATTAGAAGCTCACTCATACATATATAGTCCGCGCTTCTAATGAGGGATCCTTTATTTTGATGATCTGAACCGTTCATTATGTTTAAAACATGTTTTTAAGGGTACCTGCAAGAAATCGGCTCGAAATAATATCGAGAAGAGCTTGATCTAAACAGTTTTTGATAAATGCTGACAGGAACAGCTTTATGAAAAATTGAACGGATCAAAGACTTTCCGGATATTATTTTGAGCCCATCTCTTACGGGTACCCTTAAAAACACGTTTTAAACACATTGAACGGTTCAGATCATCATAATTTGATCAAGAAGTAGGAGGTCCACACCGTAGCAAAATAGGGGATCCCTTATTAGAAGCTCACTCATACATATATAGTCCGCGCTTCTAATGAGGGATCCTTTATTTTGATGATCTGAACCGTTCATTATGTTTAAAACATGTTTTTAAGGGTACCTGCAAGAAATCGGCTCGAAATAATATCGAGAAGAGCTTGATCTAAACAGTTTTTGATAAATGCTGACAGGAACAGCTTTATGAAAAATTGAACGGATCAAAGACTTTCCGGATATTATTTTGAGCCGATCTCTTACGGGTACCCTTAGAAACACGTTTTAAACACATTGAACGGTTCAGATCATCATAATTTGATCAAGAAGTAGGAGGTCCACACCGTAGCAAAATAGGGGATCCCTTATTAGAAGCTCACTCATACATATATAGTCCGCGCTTCTAATGAGGGATCCTTTATTTTGATGATCTGAACCGTTCATTATGTTTAAAACATGTTTTTAAGGGTACCTGCAAGAAATCGGCTCGAAATAATATCGAGAAGAGCTTGATCTAAACAGTTTTTGATAAATGCTGACAGGAACAGCTTTATGAAAAATTGAACGGATCAAAAACTTTCCGGATATTATTTTGAGCCGATCTCTTACGGGTACCCTTAGAAACACGTTTTAAACACATTGAACGGTTCAGATCATCATAATTTGATCAAGAAGTAGGAGGTCCACACCGTAGCAAAATAGGGGATCCCTTATTAGAAGCTCACTCATACATATATAGTCCGCGCTTCTAATGAGGGATCCTTTATTTTGATGATCTGAACCATTCATTATGTTTAAAACATGTTTTTAAGGGTACCTGCAAGAAATCGGCTCGAAATAATATCGAGAAGAGCTTGATCTAAACAGTTTTTGATAAATGCTGACAGGAACAGCTTTATGAAAAATTGAACGGATCAAAGACTTTCCGGATATTATTTTGAGCCGATCTCTTACGGGTACCCTTAGAAACACGTTTTAAACACATTGAACGGTTCAGATCATCATAATTTGATCAAGAAGTAGGAGGTCCACACCGTAGCAAAATAGGGGATCCCTTATTAGAAGCTCACTCATACATATATAGTCCGCGCTTCTAATGAGGGATCCTTTATTTTGATGATCTGAACCGTTCATTATGTTTAAAACATGTTTTTAAGGGTACCTGCAAGAAATCGGCTCGAAATAATATCGAGAAGAGCTTGATCTAAACAGTTTTTGATAAATGCTGACAGGAACAGCTTTATGAAAAATTGAACGGATCAAAGACTTTCCGGATATTATTTTGAGCCGATCTCTTACGGGTACCCTTAGAAACACGTTTTAAACACATTGAACGGTTCAGATCATCATAATTTGATCAAGAAGTAGGAGGTCCACACCGTAGCAAAATAGGGGATCCCTTATTAGAAGCTCACTCATACATATATAGTCCGCGCTTCTAATGAGGGATCCTTTATTTTGATGATCTGAACCGTTCATTATGTTTAAAACATGTTTTTAAGGGTACCTGCAAGAAATCGGCTCGAAATAATATCGAGAAGAGCTTGATCTAAACAGTTTTTGATAAATGCTGACAGGAACAGCTTTATGAAAAATTGAACGGATCAAAGACTTTCCGGATATTATTTTGAGCCGATCTCTTACGGGTACCCTTAAAAACACGTTTTAAACACATTGAACGGTTCAGATCATCATAATTTGATCAAGAAGTAGGAGGTCCACACCGTAGCAAAATAGGGGATCCCTTATTAGAAGCTCACTCATACATATATAGTCCACGCTTCTAATGAGGGATCCTTTATTTTGATGATCTGAACCGTTCATTATGTTTAAAACATGTTTTTAAGGGTACCTGCAAGAAATCGGCTCGAAATAATATCGAGAAGAGCTTGATCTAAACAGTTTTTGATAAATGCTGACAGGAACAGCTTTATGAAAAATTGAACGGATCAAAGACTTTCCGGATATTATTTTGAGCCGATCTCTTACGGGTACCCTTAAAAACACGTTTTAAACACATTGAACGGTTCAGATCATCATAATTTGATCAAGAAGTAGGAGGTCCACACCGTAGCAAAATAGGGGATCCCTTATTAGAAGCTCACTCATACATATATAGTCCGCGCTTCTAATGAGGGATCCTTTATTTTGATGATCTGAACCGTTCATTATGTTTAAAACATGTTTTTAAGGGTACCTGCAAGAAATCGGCTCGAAATAATATCGAGAAGAGCTTGATCTAAACAGTTTTTGATAAATGCTGACAGGAACAGCTTTATGAAAAATTGAACGGATCAAAGACTTTCCGGATATTATTTTGAGCCGATCTCTTACGGGTACCCTTAGAAACACGTTTTAAACACATTGAACGGTTCAGATCATCATAATTTGATCAAGAAGTAGGAGGTCCACACCGTAACAAAATAGGGGATCCCTTATTAGAAGCTCACTCATACATATATAGTCCACGCTTCTAATGAGGGATCCTTTATTTTGATGATCTGAACCGTTCATTATGTTTAAAACATGTTTTTAAGGGTACCTGCAAGAAATCGGCTCGAAATAATATCGAGAAGAGCTTGATCTAAACAGTTTTTGATAAATGCTGACAGGAACAGCTTTATGAAAAATTGAACGGATCAAAGACTTTCCGGATATTATTTTGAGCCGATCTCTTACGGGTACCCTTAGAAACACGTTTTAAACACATTGAACGGTTCAGATCATCATAATTTGATCAAGAAGTAGGAGGTCCACACCGTAGCAAAATAGGGGATCCCTTATTAGAAGCTCACTCATACATATATAGTCCGCGCTTCTAATGAGGGATCCTTTATTTTGATGATCTGAACCGTTCATTATGTTTAAAACATGTTTTTAAGGGTACCTGCAAGAAATCGGCTCGAAATAATATCGAGAAGAGCTTGATCTAAACAGTTTTTGATAAATGCTGACAGGAACAGCTTTATGAAAAATTGAACGGATCGAAGACTTTCCGGATATTATTTTGAGCCGATCTCTTACGGGTACCCTTAGAAACACGTTTTAAACACATTGAACGGTTCAGATCATCATAATTTGATCAAGAAGTAGGAGGTCCACACCGTAGCAAAATAGGGGATCCCTTATTAGAAGCTCACTCATACATATATAGTCCGCGCTTCTAATGAGGGATCCTTTATTTTGATGATCTGAACCGTTCATTATGTTTAAAACATGTTTTTAAGGGTACCTGCAAGAAATCGGCTCGAAATAATATCGAGAAGAGCTTGATCTAAACAGTTTTTGATAAATGCTGACAGGAACAGCTTTATGAAAAATTGAACGGATCAAAGACTTTCCGGATATTATTTTGAGCCGATCTCTTACGGGTACCCTTAAAAACATGTTTTAAACACATTGAACGGTTCAGATCATCATAATTTGATCAAGAAGTAGGAGGTCCACACCGTAGCAAAATAGGGGATCCCTTATTAGAAGCTCACTCATACATATATAGTCCACGCTTCTAATGAGGGATCCTTTATTTTGATGATCTGAACCGTTCATTATGTTTAAAACATGTTTTTAAGGGTACCTGCAAGAAATCGGCTCGAAATAATATCGAGAAGAGCTTGATCTAAACAGTTTTTGATAAATGCTGACAGGAACAGCTTTATGAAAAATTGAACGGATCAAAGACTTTCCGGATATTATTTTGAGCCGATCTCTTACGGGTACCCTTAAAAACACGTTTTAAACACATTGAACGGTTCAGATCATCATAATTTGATCAAGAAGTAGGAGGTCCACACCGTAGCAAAATAGAGGATCCCTTATTAGAAGCTCACTCATACATATATAGTCCGCGCTTCTAATGAGGTATCCTTTATTTTGATGATCTGAACCGTTCATTATGTTTAAAACATGTTTTTAAGGGTACCTGCAAGAAATCGGCTCGAAATAATATCGAGAAGAGCTTGATCTAAACAGTTTTTGATAAATGCTGACAGGAACAGCTTTATGAAAAATTGAACGGATCAAAGACTTTCCGGATATTATTTTGAGCCGATCTCTTACGGGTACCCTTAAAAATACGTTTTAAACACATTGAACGGTTCAGATCATCATAATTTGATCAAGAAGTAGGAGGTCCACACCGTAGCAAAATAGGGGATCCCTTATTAGAAGCTCACTCATACATATATAGTCCGCGCTTCTAATGAGGGATCCTTTATTTTGATGATCTGAACCGTTCATTATGTTTAAAACATGTTTTTAAGGGTACCTGCAAGAAATCGGCTCGAAATAATATCGAGAAGAGCTTGATCTAAACAGTTTTTGATAAATGCTGACAGGAACAGCTTTATGAAAAATTGAACGGATCAAAGACTTTCCGGATATTATTTTGAGCCGATCTCTTACGGGTACCCTTAAAAACACGTTTTAAACACATTGAACGGTTCAGATCATCATAATTTGATCAAGAAGTAGGAGGTCCACACCGTAGCAAAATAGGGGATCCCTTATTAGAAGCTCACTCATACATATATAGTCCGCGCTTCTAATGAGGGATCCTTTATTTTGATGATCTGAACCGTTCATTATGTTTAAAACATGTTTTTAAGGGTACCTGCAAGAAATCGGCTCGAAATAATATCGAGAAGAGCTTGATCTAAACAGTTTTTGATAAATGCTGACAGGAACAGCTTTATGAAAAATTGAACGGATCAAAGACTTTCCGGATATTATTTTGAGCCGATCTCTTACGGGTACCCTTAAAAACACGTTTTAAACACATTGAACGGTTCAGATCATCATAATTTGATCAAGAAGTAGGAGGTCCACACCGTAGCAAAATAGGGGATCCCTTATTAGAAGCTCACTCATACATATATAGTCCGCGCTTCTAATGAGGGATCCTTTATTTTGATGATCTGAACCGTTCATTATGTTTAAAACATGTTTTTAAGGGTACCTGCAAGAAATCGGCTCGAAATAATATCGAGAAGAGCTTGATCTAAACAGTTTTTGATAAATGCTGACAGGAACAGCTTTATGAAAAATTGAACGGATCAAAGACTTTCCGGATATTATTTTGAGCCGATCTCTTACGGGTACCCTTAAAAACACGTTTTAAACACATTGAACGGTTCAGATCATCATAATTTGATCAAGAAGTAGGAGGTCCACACCGTAGCAAAATAGGGGATCCCTTATTAGAAGCTCACTCATACATATATAGTCCGCGCTTCTAATGAGGGATCTTTTATTTTGATGATCTGAACCGTTCATTATGTTTAAAACATGTTTTTAAGGGTACCTGCAAGAAATCGGCTCGAAATAATATCGAGAAGAGCTTGATCTAAACAGTTTTTGATAAATGCTGACAGGAACAGCTTTATGAAAAATTGAACGGATCAAAGACTTTCCGGATATTATTTTGAGCCGATCTCTTACGGGTACCCTTAGAAACACGTTTTAAACACATTGAACGGTTCAGATCATCATAATTTGATCAAGAAGTAGGAGGTCCACACCGTAGCAAAATAGGGGATCCCTTATTAGAAGCTCACTCATACATATATAGTCCGCGCTTCTAATGAGGGATCCTTTATTTTGATGATCTGAACCGTTCATTATGTTTAAAACATGTTTTTAAGGGTATCTGCAAGAAATCGGCTCGAAATAATATCGAGAAGAGCTTGATCTAAACAGTTTTTGATAAATGCTGACAGGAACAGCTTTATGAAAAATTGAACGGATCAAAGACTTTCCGGATATTATTTTGAGCCGATCTCTTACGGGTACCCTTAAAAACACGTTTTAAACACATTGAACGGTTCAGATCATCATAATTTGATCAAGAAGTAGGAGGTCCACACCGTAGCAAAATAGGGGATCCCTTATTAGAAGCTCACTCATACATATATAGTCCGCGCTTCTAATGTGGGATCCTTTATTTTGATGATCTGAACCGTTCATTATGTTTAAAACATGTTTTTAAGGGTACCTGCAAGAAATCGGCTCGAAATAATATCGAGAAGAGCTTGATCTAAACAGTTTTTGATAAATGCTGACAGGAACAGCTTTATGAAAAATTGAACGGATCCAAGACTTTCCGGATATTATTTTGAGCCGATCTCTTACGGGTACCCTTAAAAACACGTTTTAAACACATTGAACGGTTCAGATCATCATAATTTGATCAAGAAGTAGGAGGTCCACACCGTAACAAAATAGGGGATCCCTTATTAGAAGCTCACTCATACATATATAGTCAGCGCTTCTAATGAGGGATCCTTTATTTTGATGATCTGAACCGTTCATTATGTTTAAAACATGTTTTTAAGGGTACCTGCAAGAAATCGGCTCGAAATAATATCGAGAAGAGCTTGATCTAAACAGTTTTTGATAAATGCTGACAGGAACAGCTTTATGAAAAATTGAACGGATCAAAGACTTTTCGGATATTATTTTGAGCCGATCTCTTACGGGTACCCTTAAAAACACGTTTTAAACACATTGAACGGTTCAGATCATCATAATTTGATCAAGAAGTAGGAGGTCCACACCGTAGCAAAATAGGGGATCCCTTATTAGAAGCTCACTCATACATATATAGTCCGCGCTTCTAATGAGGGATCCTTTATTTTGATGATCTGAACCGTTCATTATGTTTAAAACTTGTTTTTAAGGGTACCTGCAAGAAATCGGCTCGAAATAATATCGAGAAGAGCTTGATCTAAACAGTTTTTGATAAATGCTGACAGGAACAGCTTTATGAAAAATTGAACGGATCAAAGACTTTCCGGATATTATTTTGAGCCGATCTCTTACGGGTACCCTTAAAAACACGTTTTAAACACATTGAACGGTTCAGATCATCATAATTTGATCAAGAAGTAGGAGGTCCACACCGTAGCAAAATAGGGGATCCCTTATTAGAAGCTCACTCATACATATATAGTCCGCGCTTCTAATGAGGGATCCTTTATTTTGATGATCTGAACCGTTCATTATGTTTAAAACATGTTTTTAAGGGTACCTGCAAGAAATCGGCTCGAAATAATATCGAGAAGAGCTTGATCTAAACAGTTTTTGATAAATGCTGACAGGAACAGCTTTATGAAAAATTGAACGGATCAAAGACTTTCCGGATATTATTTTGAGCCGATCTCTTACGGGTACCCTTAAAAACACGTTTTAAACACATTGAACGGTTCAGATCATCATAATTTGATCAAGAAGTAGGAGGTCCACACCGTAGCAAAATAGGGGATCCCTTATTAGAAGCTCACTCATACATATATAGTCCGCGCTTCTAATGAGGGATCCTTTATTTTGATGATCTGAACCGTTCATTATGTTTAAAACATGTTTTTAAGGGTACCTGCAAGAAATCGGCTCGAAATAATATCGAGAAGAGCTTGATCTAAACAGTTTTTGATAAATGCTGACAGGAACAGCTTTATGAAAAATTGAACGGATCAAAGACTTTCCGGATATTATTTTGAGCCGATCTCTTACGGGTACCCTTAGAAACACGTTTTAAACACATTGAACGGTTCAGATCATCATAATTTGATCAAGAAGTAGGAGGTCCACACCGTAGCAAAATAGGGGATCCCTTATTAGAAGCTCACTCATACATATATAGTCCGCGCTTCTAATGAGGGATCCTTTATTTTGATGATCTGAACCGTTCATTATGTTTAAAACATGTTTTTAAGGGTACCTGCAAGAAATCGGCTCGAAATAATATCGAGAAGAGCTTGATCTAAACAGTTTTTGATAAATGCTGACAGGAACAGCTTTATGAAAAATTGAACGGATCAAAAACTTTCCGGATATTATTTTGAGCCAATCTCTTACGGGTACCCTTAGAAACACGTTTTAAACACATTGAACGGTTCAGATCATCATAATTTGATCAAGAAGTAGGAGGTCCACACCGTAGCAAAATAGGGGATCCCTTATTAGAAGCTCACTCATACATATATAGTCCGCGCTTCTAATGAGGGATCCTTTATTTTGATGATCTGAACCGTTCATTATGTTTAAAACATGTTTTTAAGGGTACCTGCAAGAAATCGGCTCGAAATAATATCGAGAAGAGCTTGATCTAAACAGTTTTTGATAAATGCTGACAGGAACAGCTTTATGAAAAATTGAACGGATCAAAGACTTTCCGGATATTATTTTGAGCCGATCTCTTACGGGTACCCTTAGAAACACGTTTTAAACACATTGAACGGTTCAGATCATCATAATTTGATCAAGAAGTAGGAGGTCCACACCGTAGCAAAATAGGGGATCCCTTATTAGAAGCTCACTCATACATATATAGTCCGCGCTTCTAATGAGGGATCCTTTATTTTGATGATCTGAACCGTTCATTATGTTTAAAACATGTTTTTAAGGGTACCTGCAAGAAATCGGCTCGAAATAATATCGAGAAGAGCTTGATCTAAACAGTTTTTGATAAATGCTGACAGGAACAGCTTTATGAAAAATTGAACGGATCAAAGACTTTCCGGATATTATTTTGAGCCGATCTCTTACGGGTACCCTTAGAAACACGTTTTAAACACATTGAACGGTTCAGATCATCATAATTTGATCAAGAAGTAGGAGGTCCACACCGTAGCAAAATAGGGGATCCCTTATTAGAAGCTCACTCATACATATATAGTCCGCGCTTCTAATGAGGGATCCTTTATTTTGATGATCTGAACCGTTCATTATGTTTAAAACATGTTTTTAAGGGTACCTGCAAGAAATCGGCTCGAAATAATATCGAGAAGAGCTTGATCTAAACAGTTTTTGATAAATGCTGACAGGAACAGCTTTATGAAAAATTGAACGGATCAAAGACTTTCCGGATATTATTTTGAGCCGATCTCTTACGGGTACCCTTAAAAACACGTTTTAAACACATTGAACGGTTCAGATCATCATAATTTGATCAAGAAGTAGGAGGTCCACACCGTAGCAAAATAGGGGATCCCTTATTAGAAGCTCACTCATACATATATAGTCCACGCTTCTAATGAGGGATCCTTTATTTTGATGATCTGAACCGTTCATTATGTTTAAAACATGTTTTTAAGGGTACCTGCAAGAAATCGGCTCGAAATAATATCGAGAAGAGCTTGATCTAAACAGTTTTTGATAAATGCTGACAGGAACAGCTTTATGAAAAATTGAACGGATCAAAGACTTTCCGGATATTATTTTGAGCCGATCTCTTACGGGTACCCTTAAAAACACGTTTTAAACACATTGAACGGTTCAGATCATCATAATTTGATCAAGAAGTAGGAGGTCCACACCGTAGCAAAATAGGGGATCCCTTATTAGAAGCTCACTCATACATATATAGTCCGCGCTTCTAATGAGGGATCCTTTATTTTGATGATCTGAACCGTTCATTATGTTTAAAACATGTTTTTAAGGGTACCTGCAAGAAATCGGCTCGAAATAATATCGAGAAGAGCTTGATCTAAACAGTTTTTGATAAATGTTGACAGGAACAGCTTTATGAAAAATTGAACGGATCAAAGACTTTCCGGATATTATTTTGAGCCGATCTCTTACGGGTACCCTTAGAAACACGTTTTAAACACATTGAACGGTTCAGATCATCATAATTTGATCAAGAAGTAGGAGGTCCACACCGTAGCAAAATAGGGGATCCCTTATTAGAAGCTCACTCATACAAATATAGTCCACGCTTCTAATGAGGGATCCTTTATTTTGATGATCTGAACCGTTGATTATGTTTAAAACATGTTTTTAAGGGTACCTGCAAGAAATCGGCTCGAAATAATATCGAGAAGAGCTTGATCTAAACAGTTTTTGATAAATGCTGACAGGAACAGCTTTATGAAAAATTGAACGGATCAAAGACTTTCCGGATATTATTTTGAGCCGATCTCTTACGGGTACCCTTAGAAACACGTTTTAAACACATTGAACGGTTCAGATCATCATAATTTGATCAAGAAGTAGGAGGTCCACACCGTAGCAAAATAGGGGATCCCTTATTAGAAGCTCACTCATACATATATAGTCCGCGCTTCTAATGAGGGATCCTTTATTTTGATGATCTGAACCGTTCATTATGTTTAAAACATGTTTTTAAGGGTACCTGCAAGAAATCGGCTCGAAATAATATCGAGAAGAGCTTGATCTAAACAGTTTTTGATAAATGCTGACAGGAACAGCTTTATGAAAAATTGAACGGATCGAAGACTTTCCGGATATTATTTTGAGCCGATCTCTTACGGGTACCCTTAGAAACACGTTTTAAACACATTGAACGGTTCAGATCATCATAATTTGATCAAGAAGTAGGAGGTCCACACCGTAGCAAAATAGGGGATCCCTTATTAGAAGCTCACTCATACATATATAGTCCGCGCTTCTAATGAGGGATCCTTTATTTTGATGATCTGAACCGTTCATTATGTTTAAAACATGTTTTTAAGGGTACCTGCAAGAAATCGGCTCGAAATAATATCGAGAAGAGCTTGATCTAAACAGTTTTTGATAAATGCTGACAGGAACAGCTTTATGAAAAATTGAACGGATCAAAGACTTTCCGGATATTATTTTGAGCCGATCTCTTACGGGTACCCTTAAAAACATGTTTTAAACACATTGAACGGTTCAGATCATCATAATTTGATCAAGAAGTAGGAGGTCCACACCGTAGCAAAATAGGGGATCCCTTATTAGAAGCTCACTCATACATATATAGTCCACGCTTCTAATGAGGGATCCTTTATTTTGATGATCTGAACCGTTCATTATGTTTAAAACATGTTTTTAAGGGTACCTGCAAGAAATCGGCTCGAAATAATATCGAGAAGAGCTTGATCTAAACAGTTTTTGATAAATGCTGACAGGAACAGCTTTATGAAAAATTGAACGGATCAAAGACTTTCCGGATATTATTTTGAGCCGATCTCTTACGGGTACCCTTAAAAACACGTTTTAAACACATTGAACGGTTCAGATCATCATAATTTGATCAAGAAGTAGGAGGTCCACACCGTAGCAAAATAGGGGATCCCTTATTAGAAGCTCACTCATACATATATAGTCCGCGCTTCTAATGAGGTATCCTTTATTTTGATGATCTGAACCGTTCATTATGTTTAAAACATGTTTTTAAGGGTACCTGCAAGAAATCGGCTCGAAATAATATCGAGAAGAGCTTGATCTAAACAGTTTTTGATAAATGCTGACAGGAACAGCTTTATGAAAAATTGAACGGATCAAAGACTTTCCGGATATTATTTTGAGCCGATCTCTTACGGGTACCCTTAAAAACACGTTTTAAACACATTGAACGGTTCAGATCATCATAATTTGATCAAGAAGTAGGAGGTCCACACCGTAGCAAAATAGGGGATCCCTTATTAGAAGCTCACTCATACATATATAGTCCGCGCTTCTAATGAGGGATCCTTTATTTTGATGATCTGAACCGTTCATTATGTTTAAAACATGTTTTTAAGGGTACCTGCAAGAAATCGGCTCGAAATAATATCGAGAAGAGCTTGATCTAAACAGTTTTTGATAAATGCTGACAGGAACAGCTTTATGAAAAATTGAACGGATCAAAGACTTTCCGGATATTATTTTGAGCCGATCTCTTACGGGTACCCTTAGAAACACGTTTTAAACACATTGAACGGTTCAGATCATCATAATTTGATCAAGAAGTAGGAGGTCCACACCGTAGCAAAATAGGGGATCCCTTATTAGAAGCTCACTCATACATATATAGTCCGCGCTTCTAATGAGGGATCCTTTATTTTGATGATCTGAACCGTTCATTATGTTTAAAACATGTTTTTAAGGGTACCTGCAAGAAATCGGCTCGAAATAATATCGAGAAGAGCTTGATCTAAACAGTTTTTGATAAATGCTGACAGGAACAGCTTTATGAAAAATTGAACGGATCGAAGACTTTCCGGATATTATTTTGAGCCGATCTCTTACGGGTACCCTTAGAAACACGTTTTAAACACATTGAACGGTTCAGATCATCATAATTTGATCAAGAAGTAGGAGGTCCACACCGTAGCAAAATAGGGGATCCCTTATTAGAAGCTCACTCATACATATATAGTCCGCGCTTCTAATGAGGGATCCTTTATTTTGATGATCTGAACCGTTCATTATGTTTAAAACATGTTTTTAAGGGTACCTGCAAGAAATCGGCTCGAAATAATATCGAGAAGAGCTTGATCTAAACAGTTTTTGATAAATGCTGACAGGAACAGCTTTATGAAAAATTGAACGGATCAAAAACTTTCCGGATATTATTTTGAGCCAATCTCTTACGGGTACCCTTAGAAACACGTTTTAAACACATTGAACGGTTCAGATCATCATAATTTGATCAAGAAGTAGGAGGTCCACACCGTAGCAAAATAGGGGATCCCTTATTAGAAGCTCACTCATACATATATAGTCCGCGCTTCTAATGAGGGATCCTTTATTTTGATGATCTGAACCGTTCATTATGTTTAAAACATGTTTTTAAGGGTACCTGCAAGAAATCGGCTCGAAATAATATCGAGAAGAGCTTGATCTAAACAGTTTTTGATAAATGCTGACAGGAACAGCTTTATGAAAAATTGAACGGATCAAAGACTTTCCGGATATTATTTTGAGCCGATCTCTTACGGGTACCCTTAGAAACACGTTTTAAACACATTGAACGGTTCAGATCATCATAATTTGATCAAGAAGTAGGAGGTCCACACCGTAGCAAAATAGGGGATCCCTTATTAGAAGCTCACTCATACATATATAGTCCGCGCTTCTAATGAGGGATCCTTTATTTTGATGATCTGAACCGTTCATTATGTTTAAAACATGTTTTTAAGGGTACCTGCAAGAAATCGGCTCGAAATAATATCGAGAAGAGCTTGATCTAAACAGTTTTTGATAAATGCTGACAGGAACAGCTTTATGAAAAATTGAACGGATCAAAAACTTTCCGGATATTATTTTGAGCCAATCTCTTACGGGTACCCTTAGAAACACGTTTTAAACACATTGAACGGTTCAGATCATCATAATTTGATCAAGAAGTAGGAGGTCCACACCGTAGCAAAATAGGGGATCCCTTATTAGAAGCTCACTCATACATATATAGTCCGCGCTTCTAATGAGGGATCCTTTATTTTGATGATCTGAACCGTTCATTATGTTTAAAACATGTTTTTAAGGGTACCTGCAAGAAATCGGCTCGAAATAATATCGAGAAGAGCTTGATCTAAACAGTTTTTGATAAATGCTGACAGGAACAGCTTTATGAAAAATTGAACGGATCAAAGACTTTCCGGATATTATTTTGAGCCGATCTCTTACGGGTACCCTTAGAAACACGTTTTAAACACATTGAACGGTTCAGATCATCATAATTTGATCAAGAAGTAGGAGGTCCACACCGTAGCAAAATAGGGGATCCCTTATTAGAAGCTCACTCATACATATATAGTCCGCGCTTCTAATGAGGGATCCTTTATTTTGATGATCTGAACCGTTCATTATGTTTAAAACATGTTTTTAAGGGTACCTGCAAGAAATCGGCTCGAAATAATATCGAGAAGAGCTTGATCTAAACAGTTTTTGATAAATGCTGACAGGAACAGCTTTATGAAAAATTGAACGGATCAAAGACTTTCCGGATATTATTTTGAGCCGATCTCTTACGGGTACCCTTAGAAACACGTTTTAAACACATTGAACGGTTCAGATCATCATAATTTGATCAAGAAGTAGGAGGTCCACACCGTAGCAAAATAGGGGATCCCTTATTAGAAGCTCACTCATACATATATAGTCCGCGCTTCTAATGAGGGATCCTTTATTTTGATGATCTGAACCGTTCATTATGTTTAAAACATGTTTTTAAGGGTACCTGCAAGAAATCGGCTCGAAATAATATCGAGAAGAGCTTGATCTAAACAGTTTTTGATAAATGCTGACAGGAACAGCTTTATGAAAAATTGAACGGATCAAAGACTTTCCGGATATTATTTTGAGCCGATCTCTTACGGGTACCCTTAAAAACACGTTTTAAACACATTGAACGGTTCAGATCATCATAATTTGATCAAGAAGTAGGAGGTCCACACCGTAGCAAAATAGGGGATCCCTTATTAGAAGCTCACTCATACATATATAGTCCACGCTTCTAATGAGGGATCCTTTATTTTGATGATCTGAACCGTTCATTATGTTTAAAACATGTTTTTAAGGGTACCTGCAAGAAATCGGCTCGAAATAATATCGAGAAGAGCTTGATCTAAACAGTTTTTGATAAATGCTGACAGGAACAGCTTTATGAAAAATTGAACGGATCAAAGACTTTCCGGATATTATTTTGAGCCGATCTCTTACGGGTACCCTTAAAAACACGTTTTAAACACATTGAACGGTTCAGATCATCATAATTTGATCAAGAAGTAGGAGGTCCACACCGTAGCAAAATAGGGGATCCCTTATTAGAAGCTCACTCATACATATATAGTCCGCGCTTCTAATGAGGGATCCTTTATTTTGATGATCTGAACCGTTCATTATGTTTAAAACATGTTTTTAAGGGTACCTGCAAGAAATCGGCTCGAAATAATATCGAGAAGAGCTTGATCTAAACAGTTTTTGATAAATGTTGACAGGAACAGCTTTATGAAAAATTGAACGGATCAAAGACTTTCCGGATATTATTTTGAGCCGATCTCTTACGGGTACCCTTAGAAACACGTTTTAAACACATTGAACGGTTCAGATCATCATAATTTGATCAAGAAGTAGGAGGTCCACACCGTAGCAAAATAGGGGATCCCTTATTAGAAGCTCACTCATACATATATAGTCCACGCTTCTAATGAGGGATCCTTTATTTTGATGATCTGAACCGTTGATTATGTTTAAAACATGTTTTTAAGGGTACCTGCAAGAAATCGGCTCGAAATAATATCGAGAAGAGCTTGATCTAAACAGTTTTTGATAAATGCTGACAGGAACAGCTTTATGAAAAATTGAACGGATCAAAGACTTTCCGGATATTATTTTGAGCCGATCTCTTACGGGTACCCTTAGAAACACGTTTTAAACACATTGAACGGTTCAGATCATCATAATTTGATCAAGAAGTAGGAGGTCCACACCGTAGCAAAATAGGGGATCCCTTATTAGAAGCTCACTCATACATATATAGTCCGCGCTTCTAATGAGGGATCCTTTATTTTGATGATCTGAACCGTTCATTATGTTTAAAACATGTTTTTAAGGGTACCTGCAAGAAATCGGCTCGAAATAATATCGAGAAGAGCTTGATCTAAACAGTTTTTGATAAATGCTGACAGGAACAGCTTTATGAAAAATTGAACGGATCGAAGACTTTCCGGATATTATTTTGAGCCGATCTCTTACGGGTACCCTTAGAAACACGTTTTAAACACATTGAACGGTTCAGATCATCATAATTTGATCAAGAAGTAGGAGGTCCACACCGTAGCAAAATAGGGGATCCCTTATTAGAAGCTCACTCATACATATATAGTCCGCGCTTCTAATGAGGGATCCTTTATTTTGATGATCTGAACCGTTCATTATGTTTAAAACATGTTTTTAAGGGTACCTGCAAGAAATCGGCTCGAAATAATATCGAGAAGAGCTTGATCTAAACAGTTTTTGATAAATGCTGACAGGAACAGCTTTATGAAAAATTGAACGGATCAAAGACTTTCCGGATATTATTTTGAGCCGATCTCTTACGGGTACCCTTAAAAACATGTTTTAAACACATTGAACGGTTCAGATCATCATAATTTGATCAAGAAGTAGGAGGTCCACACCGTAGCAAAATAGGGGATCCCTTATTAGAAGCTCACTCATACATATATAGTCCACGCTTCTAATGAGGGATCCTTTATTTTGATGATCTGAACCGTTCATTATGTTTAAAACATGTTTTTAAGGGTACCTGCAAGAAATCGGCTCGAAATAATATCGAGAAGAGCTTGATCTAAACAGTTTTTGATAAATGCTGACAGGAACAGTTTTATGAAAAATTGAACGGATCAAAGACTTTCCGGATATTATTTTGAGCCGATCTCTTACGGGTACCCTTAAAAACACGTTTTAAACACATTGAACGGTTCAGATCATCATAATTTGATCAAGAAGTAGGAGGTCCACACCGTAGCAAAATAGGGGATCCCTTATTAGAAGCTCACTCATACATATATAGTCCGCGCTTCTAATGAGGTATCCTTTATTTTGATGATCTGAACCGTTCATTATGTTTAAAACATGTTTTTAAGGGTACCTGCAAGAAATCGGCTCGAAATAATATCGAGAAGAGCTTGATCTAAACAGTTTTTGATAAATGCTGACAGGAACAGCTTTATGAAAAATTGAACGGATCAAAGACTTTCCGGATATTATTTTGAGCCGATCTCTTACGGGTACCCTTAAAAACACGTTTTAAACACATTGAACGGTTCAGATCATCATAATTTGATCAAGAAGTAGGAGGTCCACACCGTAGCAAAATAGGGGATCCCTTATTAGAAGCTCACTCATACATATATAGTCCGCGCTTCTAATGAGGGATCCTTTATTTTGATGATCTGAACCGTTCATTATGTTTAAAACATGTTTTTAAGGGTACCTGCAAGAAATCGGCTCGAAATAATATCGAGAAGAGCTTGATCTAAACAGTTTTTGATAAATGCTGACAGGAACAGCTTTATGAAAAATTGAACGGATCAAAGACTTTCCGGATATTATTTTGAGCCGATCTCTTACGGGTACCCTTAGAAACACGTTTTAAACACATTGAACGGTTCAGATCATCATAATTTGATCAAGAAGTAGGAGGTCCACACCGTAGCAAAATAGGGGATCCCTTATTAGAAGCTCACTCATACATATATAGTCCGCGCTTCTAATGAGGGATCCTTTATTTTGATGATCTGAACCGTTCATTATGTTTAAAACATGTTTTTAAGGGTACCTGCAAGAAATCGGCTCGAAATAATATCGAGAAGAGCTTGATCTAAACAGTTTTTGATAAATGCTGACAGGAACAGCTTTATGAAAAATTGAACGGATCGAAGACTTTCCGGATATTATTTTGAGCCGATCTCTTACGGGTACCCTTAGAAACACGTTTTAAACACATTGAACGGTTCAGATCATCATAATTTGATCAAGAAGTAGGAGGTCCACACCGTAGCAAAATAGGGGATCCCTTATTAGAAGCTCACTCATACATATATAGTCCGCGCTTCTAATGAGGGATCCTTTATTTTGATGATCTGAACCGTTCATTATGTTTAAAACATGTTTTTAAGGGTACCTGCAAGAAATCGGCTCGAAATAATATCGAGAAGAGTTTGATCTAAACAGTTTTTGATAAATGCTGACAGGAACAGCTTTATGAAAAATTGAACGGATCAAAGACTTTCCGGATATTATTTTGAGCCGATCTCTTACGGGTACCCTTAAAAACACGTTTTAAACACATTGAACGGTTCAGATCATCATAATTTGATCAAGAAGTAGGAGGTCCACACCGTAGCAAAATAGGGGATCCCTTATTAGAAGCTCACTCATACATATATAGTCCACGCTTCTAATGAGGGATCCTTTATTTTGATGATCTGAACCGTTCATTATGTTTAAAACATGTTTTTAAGGGTACCTGCAAGAAATCGGCTCGAAATAATATCGAGAAGAGCTTGATCTAAACAGTTTTTGATAAATGCTGACAGGAACAGCTTTATGAAAAATTGAACGGATCAAAGACTTTCCGGATATTATTTTGAGCCGATCTCTTACGGGTACCCTTAAAAACACGTTTTAAACACATTGAACGGTTCAGATCATCATAATTTGATCAAGAAGTAGGAGGTCCACACCGTAGCAAAATAGGGGATCCCTTATTAGAAGCTCACTCATACATATATAGTCCGCGCTTCTAATGAGGGATCCTTTATTTTGATGATCTGAACCGTTCATTATGTTTAAAACATGTTTTTAAGGGTACCTGCAAGAAATCGGCTCGAAATAATATCGAGAAGAGCTTGATCTAAACAGTTTTTGATAAATGCTGACAGGAACAGCTTTATGAAAAATTGAACGGATCAAAGACTTTCCGGATATTATTTTGAGCCGATCTCTTACGGGTACCCTTAGAAACACGTTTTAAACACATTGAACGGTTCAGATCATCATAATTTGATCAAGAAGTAGGAGGTCCACACCGTAGCAAAATAGGGGATCCCTTATTAGAAGCTCACTCATACATATATAGTCCACGCTTCTAATGAGGGATCCTTTATTTTGATGATCTGAACCGTTCATTATGTTTAAAACATGTTTTTAAGGGTACCTGCAAGAAATCGGCTCGAAATAATATCGAGAAGAGCTTGATCTAAACAGTTTTTGATAAATGCTGACAAGAACAGCTTTATGAAAAATTGAACGGATCAAAGACTTTCCGGATATTATTTTGAGCCGATCTCTTACGGGTACCCTTAGAAACACGTTTTAAACACATTGAACGGTTCAGATCATCATAATTTGATCAAGAAGTAGGAGGTCCACACCGTAGCAAAATAGGGGATCCCTTATTAGAAGCTCACTCATACATATATAGTCCGCGCTTCTAATGAGGGATCCTTTATTTTGATGATCTGAACCGTTCATTATGTTTAAAACATGTTTTTAAGGGTACCTGCAAGAAATCGGCTCGAAATAATATCGAGAAGAGCTTGATCTAAACAGTTTTTGATAAATGCTGACAGGAACAGCTTTATGAAAAATTGAACGAATCGAAGACTTTCCGGATATTATTTTGAGCCGATCTCTTACGGGTACCCTTAGAAACACGTTTTAAACACATTGAACGGTTCAGATCATCATAATTTGATCAAGAAGTAGGAGGTCCACACCGTAGCAAAATAGGGGATCCCTTATTAGAAGCTCACTCATACATATATAGTCCGCGCTTCTAATGAGGGATCCTTTATTTTGATGATCTGAACCGTTCATTATGTTTAAAACATGTTTTTAAGGGTACCTGCAAGAAATCGGCTCGAAATAATATCGAGAAGAGCTTGATCTAAACAGTTTTTGATAAATGCTGACAGGAACAGCTTTATGAAAAATTGAACGGATCAAAGACTTTCCGGATATTATTTTGAGCCGATCTCTTACGGGTACCCTTAGAAACACGTTTTAAACACATTGAACGGTTCAGATCATCATAATTTGATCAAGAAGTAGGAGGTCCACACCGTAGCAAAATAGGGGATCCCTTATTAGAAGCTCACTCATACATATATAGTCCGCGCTTCTAATGAGGGATCCTTTATTTTGATGATCTGAACCGTTCATTATGTTTAAAACATGTTTTTAAGGGTACCTGCAAGAAATCGGCTCGAAATAATATCGAGAAGAGCTTGATCTAAACAGTTTTTGATAAATGCTGACAGGAACAGCTTTATGAAAAATTGAACGGATCAAAGACTTTCCGGATATTATTTTGAGCCGATCTCTTACGGGTACCCTTAGAAACACGTTTTAAACACATTGAACGGTTCAGATCATCATAATTTGATCAAGAAGTAGGAGGTCCACACCGTAGCAAAATAGGGGATCACTTATTAGAAGCTCACTCATACATATATAGTCCGCGCTTCTAATGAGGGATCCTTTATTTTGATGATCTGAACCGTTCATTATGTTTAAAACATGTTTTTAAGGGTACCTGCAAGAAATCGGCTCGAAATAATATCGAGAAGAGCTTGATCTAAACAGTTTTTGATAAATGCTGACAGGAACAGCTTTATGAAAAATTGAACGGATCAAAGACTTTCCGGATATTATTTTGAGCCGATCTCTTACGGGTACCCTTAAAAACACGTTTTAAACACATTGAACGGTTCAGATCATCATAATTTGATCAAGAAGTAGGAGGTCCACACCGTAGCAAAATAGGGGATCCCTTATTAGAAGCTCACTCATACATATATAGTCCGCGCTTCTAATGAGGGATCCTTTATTTTGATGATCTGAACCGTTCATTATGTTTAAAACATGTTTTTAAGGGTACCTGCAAGAAATCGGCTCGAAATAATATCGAGAAGAGCTTGATCTAAACAGTTTTTGATAAATGCTGACAGGAACAGCTTTATGAAAAATTGAACGGATCAAAGACTTTCCGGATATTATTTTGAGCCGATCTCTTACGGGTACCCTTAAAAACACGTTTTAAACACATTGAACGGTTCAGATCATCATAATTTGATCAAGAAGTAGGAGGTCCACACCGTAGCAAAATAGGGGATCCCTTATTAGAAGCTCACTCATACATATATAGTCCGCGCTTCTAATGAGGGATCCTTTATTTTGATGATCTGAACCGTTCATTATGTTTAAAACATGTTTTTAAGGGTACCTGCAAGAAATCGGCTCGAAATAATATCGAGAAGAGCTTGATCTAAACAGTTTTTGATAAATGCTGACAGGAACAGCTTTATGAAAAATTGAACGGATCAAAGACTTTCCGGATATTATTTTGAGCCGATCTCTTACGGGTACCCTTAAAAACACGTTTTAAACACATTGAACGGTTCAGATCATCATAATTTGATCAAGAAGTAGGAGGTCCACACCGTAGCAAAATAGGGGATCCCTTATTAGAAGCTCACTCATACATATATTGTCCGCGCTTCTAATGAGGGATCCTTTATTTTGATGATCTGAACCGTTCATTATGTTTAAAACATGTTTTTAAGGGTACCTGCAAGAAATCGGCTCGAAATAATATCGAGAAGAGCTTGATCTAAACAGTTTTTGATAAATGCTGACAGGAACAGCTTTATGAAAAATTGAACGGATCAAAGACTTTCCGGATATTATTTTGAGCCGATCTCTTACGGGTACCCTTAAAAACACGTTTTAAACACATTGAACGGTTCAGATCATCATAATTTGATCAAGAAGTAGGAGGTCCACACCGTAGCAAAATAGGGGATCCCTTATTAGAAGCTCACTCATACATATATAGTCCGCGCTTCTAATGAGGGATCCTTTATTTTGATGATCTGAACCGTTCATTATGTTTAAAACATGTTTTTAAGGGTACCTGCAAGAAATCGGCTCGAAATAATATCGAGAAGAGCTTGATCTAAACAGTTTTTGATAAATGCTGACAGGAACAGCTTTATGAAAAATTGAACGGATCAAAGACTTTCCGGATGTTATTTTGAGCCGATCTCTTACGGGTACCCTTAAAAACACGTTTTAAACACATTGAACGGTTCAGATCATCATAATTTGATCAAGAAGTAGGAGGTCCACACCGTAGCAAAATAGGGGATCCCTTATTAGAAGCTCACTCATACATATATAGTCCGCGCTTCTAATGAGGGATCCTTTATTTTGATGATCTGAACCGTTCATTATGTTTAAAACATGTTTTTAAGGGTACCTGCAAGAAATCGGCTCGAAATAATATCGAGAAGAGCTTGATCTAAACAGTTTTTGATAAATGCTGACAGGAACAGCTTTATGAAAAATTGAACGGATCAAAGACTTTCCGGATATTATTTTGAGCCGATCTCTTACGGGTACCCTTAGAAACACGTTTTAAACACATTGAACGGTTCAGATCATCATAATTTGATCAAGAAGTAGGAGGTCCACACCGTAGCAAAATAGGGGATCCCTTATTAGAAGCTCACTCATACATATATAGTCCGCGCTTCTAATGAGGGATCCTTTATTTTGATGATCTGAACCGTTCATTATGTTTAAAACATGTTTTTAAGGGTACCTGCAAGAAATCGGCTCGAAATAATATCGAGAAGAGCTTGATCTAAACAGTTTTTGATAAATGCTGACAGGAACAGCTTTATGAAAAATTGAACGGATCAAAGACTTTCCGGATATTATTTTGAGCCGATCTCTTACGGGTACCCTTAGAAACACGTTTTAAACACATTGAACGGTTCAGATCATCATAATTTGATCAAGAAGTAGGAGGTCCACACCGTAGCAAAATAGGGGATCCCTTATTAGAAGCTCACTCATACATATATAGTCCGCGCTTCTAATGAGGGATCCTTTATTTTGATGATCTGAACCGTTCATTATGTTTAAAACATGTTTTTAAGGGTACCTGCAAGAAATCGGCTCGAAATAATATCGAGAAGAGCTTGATCTAAACAGTTTTTGATAAATGCTGACAGGAACAGCTTTATGAAAAATTGAACGGATCAAAGACTTTCCGGATATTATTTTGAGCCGATCTCTTACGGGTACCCTTAGAAACACGTTTTAAACACATTGAACGGTTCAGATCATCATAATTTGATCAAGAAGTAGGAGGTCCACACCGTAGCAAAATAGGGGATCCCTTATTAGAAGCTCACTCATACATATATAGTCCGCGCTTCTAATGAGGGATCCTTTATTTTGATGATCTGAACCGTTCAGTATGTTTAAAACATGTTTTTAAGGGTACCTGCAAGAAATCGGCTCGAAATAATATCGAGAAGAGCTTGATCTAAACAGTTTTTGATAAATGCTGACAGGAACAGCTTTATGAAAAATTGAACGGATCAAAGACTTTCCGGATATTATTTTGAGCCGATCTCTTACGGGTACCCTTAGAAACACGTTTTAAACACATTGAACGGTTCAGATCATCATAATTTGATCAAGAAGTAGGAGGTCCACACCGTAGCAAAATAGGGGATCCCTTATTAGAAGCTCACTCATACATATATAGTCCGCGCTTCTAATGAGGGATCCTTTATTTTGATGATCTGAACCGTTCATTATGTTTAAAACATGTTTTTAAGGGTACCTGCAAGAAATCGGCTCGAAATAATATCGAGAAGAGCTTGATCTAAACAGTTTTTGATAAATGCTGACAGGAACAGCTTTATGAAAAATTGAACGGATCAAAGACTTTCCGGATATTATTTTGAGCCGATCTCTTACGGGTACCCTTAGAAACACGTTTTAAACACATTGAACGGTTCAGATCATCATAATTTGATCAAGAAGTAGGAGGTCCACACCGTAGCAAAATAGGGGATCCCTTATTAGAAGCTCACTCATACATATATAGTCCGCGCTTCTAATGAGGGATCCTTTATTTTGATGATCTGAACCGTTCATTATGTTTAAAACATGTTTTTAAGGGTACCTGCAAGAAATCGGCTCGAAATAATATCGAGAAGAGCTTGATCTAAACAGTTTTTGATAAATGCTGACAGGAACAGCTTTATGAAAAATTGAACGGATCAAAGACTTTCCGGATATTATTTTGAGCCGATCTCTTACGGGTACCCTTAGAAACACGTTTTAAACACATTGAACGGTTCAGATCATCATAATTTGATCAAGAAGTAGGAGGTCCACACCGTAGCAAAATAGGGGATCCCTTATTAGAAGCTCACTCATACATATATAGTCCGCGCTTCTAATGAGGGATCCTTTATTTTGATGATCTGAACCGTTCATTATGTTTAAAACATGTTTTTAAGGGTACCTGCAAGAAATCGGCTCGAAATAATATCGAGAAGAGCTTGATCTAAACAGTTTTTGATAAATGCTGACAGGAACAGCTTTATGAAAAATTGAACGGATCAAAGACTTTCCGGATATTATTTTGAGCCGATCTCTTACGGGTACCCTTAGAAACACGTTTTAAACACATTGAACGGTTCAGATCATCATAATTTGATCAAGAAGTAGGAGGTCCACACCGTAGCAAAATAGGGGATCCCTTATTAGAAGCTCACTCATACATATATAGTCCGCGCTTCTAATGAGGGATCCTTTATTTTGATGATCTGAACCGTTCATTATGTTTAAAACATGTTTTTAAGGGTACCTGCAAGAAATCGGCTCGAAATAATATCGAGAAGAGCTTGATCTAAACAGTTTTTGATAAATGCTGACAGGAACAGCTTTATGAAAAATTGAACGGATCAAAGACTTTCCGGATATTATTTTGAGCCGATCTCTTACGGGTACCCTTAGAAACACGTTTTAAACACATTGAACGGTTCAGATCATCATAATTTGATCAAGAAGTAGGAGGTCCACACCGTAGCAAAATAGGGGATCCCTTATTAGAAGCTCACTCATACATATATAGTCCGCGCTTCTAATGAGGGATCCTTTATTTTGATGATCTGAACCGTTCATTATGTTTAAAACATGTTTTTAAGGGTACCTGCAAGAAATCGGCTCGAAATAATATCGAGAAGAGCTTGATCTAAACAGTTTTTGATAAATGCTGACAGGAACAGCTTTATGAAAAATTGAACGGATCAAAGACTTTCCGGATATTATTTTGAGCCGATCTCTTACGGGTACCCTTAGAAACACGTTTTAAACACATTGAACGGTTCAGATCATCATAATTTGATCAAGAAGTAGGAGGTCCACACCGTAGCAAAATAGGGGATCCCTTATTAGAAGCTCACTCATACATATATAGTCCGCGCTTCTAATGAGGGATCCTTTATTTTGATGATCTGAACCGTTCATTATGTTTAAAACATGTTTTTAAGGGTACCTGCAAGAAATCGGCTCGAAATAATATCGAGAAGAGCTTGATCTAAACAGTTTTTGATAAATGCTGACAGGAACAGCTTTATGAAAAATTGAACGGATCAAAGACTTTCCGGATATTATTTTGAGCCGATCTCTTACGGGTACCCTTAGAAACACGTTTTAAACACATTGAACGGTTCAGATCATCATAATTTGATCAAGAAGTAGGAGGTCCACACCGTAGCAAAATAGGGGATCCCTTATTAGAAGCTCACTCATACATATATAGTCCGCGCTTCTAATGAGGGATCCTTTATTTTGATGATCTGAACCGTTCATTATGTTTAAAACATGTTTTTAAGGGTACCTGCAAGAAATCGGCTCGAAATAATATCGAGAAGAGCTTGATCTAAACAGTTTTTGATAAATGCTGACAGGAACAGCTTTATGAAAAATTGAACGGATGAAAGACTTTCCGGATATTATTTTGAGCCGATCTCTTACGGGTACCCTTAGAAACACGTTTTAAACACATTGAACGGTTCAGATCATCATAATTTGATCAAGAAGTAGGAGGTCCACACCGTAGCAAAATAGGGGATCCCTTATTAGAAGCTCACTCATACATATATAGTCCGCGCTTCTAATGAGGGATCCTTTATTTTGATGATCTGAACCGTTCATTATGTTTAAAACATGTTTTTAAGGGTACCTGCAAGAAATCGGCTCGAAATAATATCGAGAAGAGCTTGATCTAAACAGTTTTTGATAAATGCTGACAGGAACAGCTTTATGAAAAATTGAACGGATTAAAGACTTTCCGGATATTATTTTGAGCCGATCTCTTACGGGTACCCTTAGAAACACGTTTTAAACACATTGAACGGTTCAGATCATCATAATTTGATCAAGAAGTAGGAGGTCCACACCGTAGCAAAATAGGGGATCCCTTATTAGAAGCTCACTCATACATATATAGTCCGCGCTTCTAATGAGGGATCCTTTATTTTGATGATCTGAACCGTTCATTATGTTTAAAACATGTTTTTAAGGGTACCTGCAAGAAATCGGCTCGAAATAATATCGAGAAGAGCTTGATCTAAACAGTTTTTGATAAATGCTGACAGGAACAGCTTTATGAAAAATTAAACGGATCAAAGACTTTCCGGATATTATTTTGAGCCGATCTCTTACGGGTACCCTTAGAAACACGTTTTAAACA
Source organism: Arctostaphylos glauca (assembly GCA_019985065.2). Lineage (NCBI taxonomy): Eukaryota > Viridiplantae > Streptophyta > Magnoliopsida > Ericales > Ericaceae > Arctostaphylos > Arctostaphylos glauca. The sequence goes on along the minus strand of JAHSPW020000044.1, from coordinate 297,786 downwards.
CATTGAACGGTTCAGATCATCATAATTTGATCAAGAAGTAGGAGGTCCACACCGTAGCAAAATAGGGGATCCCTTATTAGAAGCTCACTCATACATATATAGTCCGCGCTTCTAATGAGGGATCCTTTATTTTGATGATCTGAACCGTTCATTATGTTTAAAACATGTTTTTAAGGGTACCTGCAAGAAATCGGCTCGAAATAATATCGAGAAGAGCTTGATCTAAACAGTTTTTGATAAATGCTGACAGGAACAGCTTTATGAAAAATTGAACGGATCAAAGACTTTCCGGATATTATTTTGAGCCGATCTCTTACGGGTACCCTTAGAAACACGTTTTAAACACATTGAACGGTTCAGATCATCATAATTTGATCAAGAAGTAGGAGGTCCACACCGTAGCAAAATAGGGGATCCCTTATTAGAAGCTCACTCATACATATATAGTCCGCGCTTCTAATGAGGGATCCTTTATTTTGATGATCTGAACCGTTCATTATGTTTAAAACATGTTTTTAAGGGTACCTGCAAGAAATCGGCTCGAAATAATATCGAGAAGAGCTTGATCTAAACAGTTTTTGATAAATGCTGACAGGAACAGCTTTATGAAAAATTGAACGGATCAAAGACTTTCCGGATATTATTTTGAGCCGATCTCTTACGGGTACCCTTAGAAACACGTTTTAAACACATTGAACGGTTCAGATCATCATAATTTGATCAAGAAGTAGGAGGTCCACACCGTAGCAAAATAGGGGATCCCTTATTAGAAGCTCACTCATACATATATAGTCCGCGCTTCTAATGAGGGATCCTTTATTTTGATGATCTGAACCGTTCATTATGTTTAAAACATGTTTTTAAGGGTACCTGCAAGAAATCGGCTCGAAATAATATCGAGAAGACAGTTTTTGATAAATGCTGACAGGAACAGCTTTATGAAAAATTGAACGGATCAAAGACTTTCCGGATATTATTTTGAGCCGATCTCTTACGGGTACCCTTAGAAACACGTTTTAAACACATTGAACGGTTCAGATCATCATAATTTGATCAAGAAGTAGGAGGTCCACACCGTAGCAAAATAGGGGATCCCTTATTAGAAGCTCACTCATACATATATAGTCCGCGCTTCTAATGAGGGATCCTTTATTTTGATGATCTGAACCGTTCATTATGTTTAAAACATGTTTTTAAGGGTACCTGCAAGAAATCGGCTCGAAATAATATCGAGAAGAGCTTGATCTAAACAGTTTTTGATAAATGCTGACAGGAACAGCTTTATGAAAAATTGAACGGATCAAAGACTTTCCGGATATTATTTTGAGCCGATCTCTTACGGGTACCCTTAGAAACACGTTTTAAACACATTGAACGGTTCAGATCATCATAATTTGATCAAGAAGTAGGAGGTCCACACCGTAGCAAAATAGGGGATCCCTTATTAGAAGCTCACTCATACATATATAGTCCGCGCTTCTAATGAGGGATCCTTTATTTTGATGATCTGAACCGTTCATTATGTTTAAAACATGTTTTTAAGGGTACCTGCAAGAAATCGGCTCGAAATAATATCGAGAAGAGCTTGATCTAAACAGTTTTTGATAAATGCTGACAGGAACAGCTTTATGAAAAATTGAACGGATCAAAGACTTTCCGGATATTATTTTGAGCCGATCTCTTACGGGTACCCTTAAAAACACGTTTTAAACACATTGAACGGTTCAGATCATCATAATTTGATCAAGAAGTAGGAGGTCCACACCGTAGCAAAATAGGGGATCCCTTATTAGAAGCTCACTCATACATATATAGTCCGCGCTTCTAATGAGGGATCCTTTATTTTGATGATCTGAACCGTTCATTATGTTTAAAACATGTTTTTAAGGGTACCTGCAAGAAATCGGCTCGAAATAATATCGAGAAGAGCTTGATCTAAACAGTTTTTGATAAATGCTGACAGGAACAGCTTTATGAAAAATTGAACGGATCAAAGACTTTCCGGATATTATTTTGAGCCGATCTCTTACGGGTACCCTTAGAAACACGTTTTAAACACATTGAACGGTTCAGATCATCATAATTTGATCAAGAAGTAGGAGGTCCACACCGTAGCAAAATAGGGGATCCCTTATTAGAAGCTCACTCATACATATATAGTCCGCGCTTCTAATGAGGGATCCTTTATTTTGATGATCTGAACCGTTCATTATGTTTAAAACATGTTTTTAAGGGTACCTGCAAGAAATCGGCTCGAAATAATATCGAGAAGAGCTTGATCTAAACAGTTTTTGATAAATGCTGACAGGAACAGCTTTATGAAAAATTGAACGGATCAAAGACTTTCCGGATATTATTTTGAGCCGATCTCTTACGGGTACCCTTAGAAACACGTTTTAAACACATTGAACGGTTCAGATCATCATAATTTGATCAAGAAGTAGGAGGTCCACACCGTAGCAAAATAGGGGATCCCTTATTAGAAGCTCACTCATACATATATAGTCCGCGCTTCTAATGAGGGATCCTTTATTTTGATGATCTGAACCGTTCATTATGTTTAAAACATGTTTTTAAGGGTACCTGCAAGAAATCGGCTCGAAATAATATCGAGAAGAGCTTGATCTAAACAGTTTTTGATAAATGCTGACAGGAACAGCTTTATGAAAAATTGAACGGATCAAAGACTTTCCGGATATTATTTTGAGCCGATCTCTTACGGGTACCCTTAAAAACACGTTTTAAACACATTGAACGGTTCAGATCATCATAATTTGATCAAGAAGTAGGAGGTCCACACCGTAGCAAAATAGGGGATCCCTTATTAGAAACTCACTCATACATATATAGTCCGCGCTTCTAATGAGGGATCCTTTATTTTGATGATCTGAACCGTTCATTATGTTTAAAACATGTTTTTAAGGGTACCTGCAAGAAATCGGCTCGAAATAATATCGAGAAGAGCTTGATCTAAACAGTTTTTGATAAATGCTGACAGGAACAGCTTTATGAAAAATTGAACGGATCAAAGACTTTCCGGATATTATTTTGAGCCGATCTCTTACGGGTACCCTTAAAAACACGTTTTAAACACATTGAACGGTTCAGATCATCATAATTTGATCAAGAAGTAGGAGGTCCACACCGTAGCAAAATAGGGGATCCCTTATTAGAAGCTCACTCATACATATATAGTCCGCGCTTCTAATGAGGGATCCTTTATTTTGATGATCTGAACCGTTCATTATGTTTAAAACATGTTTTTAAGGGTACCTGCAAGAAATCGGCTCGAAATAATATCGAGAAGAGCTTGATCTAAACAGTTTTTGATAAATGCTGACAGGAACAGCTTTATGAAAAATTGAACGGATCAAAGACTTTCCGGATATTATTTTGAGCCGATCTCTTACGGGTACCCTTAGAAACACGTTTTAAACACATTGAACGGTTCAGATCATCATAATTTGATCAAGAAGTAGGAGGTCCACACCGTAGCAAAATAGGGGATCCCTTATTAGAAGCTCACTCATACATATATAGTCCGCGCTTCTAATGAGGGATCCTTTATTTTGATGATCTGAACCGTTCATTATGTTTAAAACATGTTTTTAAGGGTACCTGCAAGAAATCGGCTCGAAATAATATCGAGAAGAGCTTGATCTAAACAGTTTTTGATAAATGCTGACAGGAACAGCTTTATGAAAAATTGAACGGATCAAAGACTTTCCGGATATTATTTTGAGCCGATCTCTTACGGGTACCCTTAAAAACACGTTTTAAACACATTGAACGGTTCAGATCATCATAATTTGATCAAGAAGTAGGAGGTCCACACCGTAGCAAAATAGGGGATCCCTTATTAGAAGCTCACTCATACATATATAGTCCGCGCTTCTAATGAGGGATCCTTTATTTTGATGATCTGAACCGTTCATTATGTTTAAAACATGTTTTTAAGGGTACCTGCAAGAAATCGGCTCAAAATAATATCGAGAAGAGCTTGATCTAAACAGTTTTTGATAAATGCTGACAGGAACAGCTTTATGAAAAATTGAACGGATCAAAGACTTTCCGGATATTATTTTGAGCCGATCTCTTACGGGTACCCTTAAAAACACGTTTTAAACACATTGAACGGTTCAGATCATCATAATTTGATCAAGAAGTAGGAGGTCCACACCGTAGCAAAATAGGGGATCCCTTATTAGAAGCTCACTCATACATATATAGTCCGCGCATCTAATGAGGGATCCTTTATTTTCATGATCTGAACCGTTCATTATGTTTAAAACATGTTTTTAAGGGTACCTGCAAGAAATCGGCTCGAAATAATATCGAGAAGAGCTTGATCTAAACAGTTTTTGATAAATGCTGACAGGAACAGCTTTATGAAAAATTGAACGGATCAAAGACTTTCCGGATATTATTTTGAGCCGATCTCTTACGGGTACCCTTAAAAACACGTTTTAAACACATTGAACGGTTCAGATCATCATAATTTGATCAAGAAGTAGGAGGTCCACACCGTAGCAAAATAGGGGATCCCTTATTAGAAGCTCACTCATACATATATAGTCCGCGCTTCTAATGAGGGATCCTTTATTTTGATGATCTGAACCGTTCATTATGTTTAAAACATGTTTTTAAGGGTACCTGCAAGAAATCGGCTCGAAATAATATCGAGAAGAGCTTGATCTAAACAGTTTTTGATAAATGCTGACAGGAACAGCTTTATGAAAAATTGAACGGATCAAAGACTTTCCGGATATTATTTTGAGCCGATCTCTTACGGGTACCCTTAAAAACACGTTTTAAACACATTGAACGGTTCAGATCATCATAATTTGATCAAGAAGTAGGAGGTCCACACCGTAGCAAAATAGGGGATCCCTTATTAGAAGCTCACTCATACATATATAGTCCGCGCTTCTAATGAGGGATCCTTTATTTTGATGATCTGAACCGTTCATTATGTTTAAAACATGTTTTTAAGGGTACCTGTAAGAAATCGGCTCGAAATAATATCGAGAAGACAGTTTTTGATAAATGCTGACAGGAACAGCTTTATGAAAAATTGAACGGATCAAAGACTTTCCGGATATTATTTTGAGCCGATCTCTTACGGGTACCCTTAAAAACACGTTTTAAACACATTGAACGGTTCAGATCATCATAATTTGATCAAGAAGTAGGAGGTCCACACCGTAGCAAAATAGGGGATCCCTTATTAGAAGCTCACTCATACATATATAGTCTGCGCATCTAATGAGGGATCCTTTATTTTGATGATCTGAACCGTTCATTATGTTTAAAACATGTTTTTAAGGGTACCTGCAAGAAATCGGCTCGAAATAATATCGAGAAGAGCTTGATCTAAACAGTTTTTGATAAATGCTGACAGGAACAGCTTTATGAAAAATTGAACGGATCAAAGACTTTCCGGATATTATTTTGAGTCGATCTCTTACGGGTACCCTTAGAAACACGTTTTAAACACATTGAACGGTTCAGATCATCATAATTTGATCAAGAAGTAGGAGGTCCACACCGTAGCAAAATAGGGGATCCCTTATTAGAAGCTCACTCATACATATATAGTCCGCGCTTCTAATGAGGGATCCTTTATTTTGATGATCTGAACCGTTCATTATGTTTAAAACATGTTTTTAAGGGTACCTGCAAGAAATCGGCTCGAAATAATATCGAGAAGAGCTTGATCTAAACAGTTTTTGATAAATGCTGACAGGAACAGCTTTATGAAAAATTGAACGGATCAAAGACTTTCCGGATATTATTTTGAGCCGATCTCTTACGGGTACCCTTAGAAACACGTTTTAAACACATTGAACGGTTCAGATCATCATAATTTGATCAAGAAGTAGGAGGTCCACACCGTAGCAAAATAGGGGATCCCTTATTAGAAGCTCACTCATACATATATAGTCCGCGCATCTAATGAGGGATCCTTTATTTTGATGATCTGAACCGTTCATTATGTTTAAAACATGTTTTTAAGGGTACCTGCAAGAAATCGGCTCGAAATAATATCGAGAAGAGCTTGATCTAAACAGTTTTTGATAAATGCTGACAGGAACAGCTTTATGAAAAATTGAACGGATCAAAGACTTTCCGGATATTATTTTGAGTCGATCTCTTACGGGTACCCTTAGAAACACGTTTTAAACACATTGAACGGTTCAGATCATCATAATTTGATCAAGAAGTAGGAGGTCCACACCGTAGCAAAATAGGGGATCCCTTATTAGAAGCTCACTCATACATATATAGTCCGCGCTTCTAATGAGGGATCCTTTATTTTGATGATCTGAACCGTTCATTATGTTTAAAACATGTTTTTAAGGGTACCTGCAAGAAATCGGCTCGAAATAATATCGAGAAGAGCTTGATCTAAACAGTTTTTGATAAATGCTGACAGGAACAGCTTTATGAAAAATTGAACGGATCAAAGACTTTCCGGATATTATTTTGAGCCGATCTCTTACGGGTACCCTTAAAAACACGTTTTAAACACATTGAACGGTTCAGATCATCATAATTTGATCAAGAAGTAGGAGGTCCACACCGTAGCAAAATAGGGGATCCCTTATTAGAAGCTCACTCATACATATATAGTCCGCGCATCTAATGAGGGATCCTTTATTTTGATGATCTGAACCGTTCATTATGTTTAAAACATGTTTTTAAGGGTACCTGCAAGAAATCGGCTCGAAATAATATCGAGAAGAGCTTGATCTAAACAGTTTTTGATAAATGCTGACAGGAACAGCTTTATGAAAAATTGAACGGATCAAAGACTTTCCGGATATTATTTTGAGCCGATCTCTTACGGGTACCCTTAAAAACACGTTTTAAACACATTGAACGGTTCAGATCATCATAATTTGATCAAGAAGTAGGAGGTCCACACCGTAGCAAAATAGGGGATCCCTTATTAGAAGCTCACTCATACATATATAGTCCGCGCTTCTAATGAGGGATCCTTTATTTTGATGATCTGAACCGTTCATTATGTTTAAAACATGTTTTTAAGGGTACCTGCAAGAAATCGGCTCGAAATAATATCGAGAAGAGCTTGATCTAAACAGTTTTTGATAAATGCTGAAAGGAACAGCTTTATGAAAAATTGAACGGATCAAAGACTTTCCGGATATTATTTTGAGCCGATCTGTTACGGGTACCCTTAAAAACACGTTTTAAACACATTGAACGGTTCAGATCATCATAATTTGATCAAGAAGTAGGAGGTCCACACCGTAGCAAAATAGGGGATCCCTTATTAGAAGCTCACTCATACATATATAGTCCGCGCTTCTAACGAGGGATCCTTTATTTTGATGATCTGAACCGTTCATTATGTTTAAAACATGTTTTTAAGGGTACCTGCAAGAAATCGGCTCGAAATAATATCGAGAAGAGCTTGATCTAAACAGTTTTTGATAAATGCTGACAGGAACAGCTTTATGAAAAATTGAACGGATCAAAGACTTTCCGGATATTATTTTGAGCCGATCTCTTACGGGTACCCTTAGAAACACGTTTTAAACACATTGAACGGTTCAGATCATCATAATTTGATCAAGAAGTAGGAGGTCCACACCGTAGCAAAATAGGGGATCCCTTATTAGAAGCTCACTCATACATATATAGTCCGCGCTTCTAATGAGGGATGCTTTATTTTGATGATCTGAACCGTTCATTATGTTTAAAACATGTTTTTAAGGGTACCTGCAAGAAATCGGCTCGAAATAATATCGAGAAGAGCTTGATCTAAACAGTTTTTGATAAATGCTGACAGGAACAGCTTTATGAAAAATTGAACGGATCAAAGACTTTCCGGATATTATTTTGAGCCGATCTCTTACGGGTACCCTTAGAAACACGTTTTAAACACATTGAACGGTTCAGATCATCATAATTTGATCAAGAAGTAGGAGGTCCACACCGTAGCAAAATAGGGGATCCCTTATTAGAAGCTCACTCATACATATATAGTCCGCGCTTCTAATGAGGGATCCTTTATTTTGATGATCTGAACCGTTCATTATGTTTAAAACATGTTTTTAAGGGTACCTGCAAGAAATCGGCTCGAAATAATATCGAGAAGAGCTTGATCTAAACAGTTTTTGATAAATGCTGACAGGAACAGCTTTATGAAAAATTGAACGGATCAAAGACTTTCCGGATATTATTTTGAGCCGATCTCTTACGGGTACCCTTAGAAACACGTTTTAAACACATTGAACGGTTCAGATCATCATAATTTGATCAAGAAGTAGGAGGTCCACACCGTAGCAAAATAGGGGATCCCTTATTAGAAGCTCACTCATACATATATAGTCCGCGCTTCTAATGAGGGATCCTTTATTTTGATGATCTGAACCGTTCATTATGTTTAAAACATGTTTTTAAGGGTACCTGCAAGAAATCGGCTCGAAATAATATCGAGAAGAGCTTGATCTAAACAGTTTTTGATAAATGCTGACAGGAACAGCTTTATGAAAAATTGAACGGATCAAAGACTTTCCGGATATTATTTTGAGCCGATCTCTTACGGGTACCCTTAGAAACACGTTTTAAACACATTGAACGGTTCAGATCATCATAATTTGATCAAGAAGTAGGAGGTCCACACCGTAGCAAAATAGGGGATCCCTTATTAGAAGCTCACTCATACATATATAGTCCGCGCTTCTAATGAGGGATCCTTTATTTTGATGATCTGAACCGTTCATTATGTTTAAAACATGTTTTTAAGGGTACCTGCAAGAAATCGGCTCGAAATAATATCGAGAAGAGCTTGATCTAAACAGTTTTTGATAAATGCTGACAGGAACAGCTTTATGAAAAATTGAACGGATCAAAGACTTTCCGGATATTATTTTGAGCCGATCTCTTACGGGTACCCTTAGAAACACGTTTTAAACACATTGAACGGTTCAGATCATCATAATTTGATCAAGAAGTAGGAGGTCCACACCGTAGCAAAATAGGGGATCCCTTATTAGAAGCTCACTCATACATATATAGTCCGCGCTTCTAATGAGGGATCCTTTATTTTGATGATCTGAACCGTTCATTATGTTTAAAACATGTTTTTAAGGGTACCTGCAAGAAATCGGCTCGAAATAATATCGAGAAGAGCTTGATCTAAACAGTTTTTGATAAATGCTGACAGGAACAGCTTTATGAAAAATTGAACGGATCAAAGACTTTCCGGATATTATTTTGAGCCGATCTCTTACGGGTACCCTTAGAAACACGTTTTAAACACATTGAACGGTTCAGATCATCATAATTTGATCAAGAAGTAGGAGGTCCACACCGTAGCAAAATAGGGGATCCCTTATTAGAAGCTCACTCATACATATATAGTCCGCGCTTCTAATGAGGGATCCTTTATTTTGATGATCTGAACCGTTCATTATGTTTAAAACATGTTTTTAAGGGTACCTGCAAGAAATCGGCTCGAAATAATATCGAGAAGAGCTTGATCTAAACAGTTTTTGATAAATGCTGACAGGAACAGCTTTATGAAAAATTGAACGGATCAAAGACTTTCCGGATATTATTTTGAGCCGATCTCTTACGGGTACCCTTAGAAACACGTTTTAAACACATTGAACGGTTCAGATCATCATAATTTGATCAAGAAGTAGGAGGTCCACACCGTAGCAAAATAGGGGATCCCTTATTAGAAGCTCACTCATACATATATAGTCCGCGCTTCTAATGAGGGATCCTTTATTTTGATGATCTGAACCGTTCATTATGTTTAAAACATGTTTTTAAGGGTACCTGCAAGAAATCGGCTCGAAATAATATCGAGAAGAGCTTGATCTAAACAGTTTTTGATAAATGCTGACAGGAACAGCTTTATGAAAAATTGAACGGATCAAAGACTTTCCGGATATTATTTTGAGCCGATCTCTTACGGGTACCCTTAGAAACACGTTTTAAACACATTGAACGGTTCAGATCATCATAATTTGATCAAGAAGTAGGAGGTCCACACCGTAGCAAAATAGGGGATCCCTTATTAGAAGCTCACTCATACATATATAGTCCGCGCTTCTAATGAGGGATCCTTTATTTTGATGATCTGAACCGTTCATTATGTTTAAAACATGTTTTTAAGGGTACCTGCAAGAAATCGGCTCGAAATAATATCGAGAAGAGCTTGATCTAAACAGTTTTTGATAAATGCTGACAGGAACAGCTTTATGAAAAATTGAACGGATCAAAGACTTTCCGGATATTATTTTGAGCCGATCTCTTACGGGTACCCTTAGAAACACGTTTTAAACACATTGAACGGTTCAGATCATCATAATTTGATCAAGAAGTAGGAGGTCCACACCGTAGCAAAATAGAGGATCCCTTATTAGAAGCTCACTCATACATATATAGTCCGCGCTTCTAATGAGGGATCCTTTATTTTGATGATCTGAACCGTTCATTATGTTTAAAACATGTTTTTAAGGGTACCTGCAAGAAATCGGCTCGAAATAATATCGAGAAGAGCTTGATCTAAACAGTTTTTGATAAATGCTGACAGGAACAGCTTTATGAAAAATTGAACGGATCAAAGACTTTCCGGATATTATTTTGAGCCGATCTCTTACGGGTACCCTTAGAAACACGTTTTAAACACATTGAACGGTTCAGATCATCATAATTTGATCAAGAAGTAGGAGGTCCACACCGTAGCAAAATAGGGGATCCCTTATTAGAAGCTCACTCATACATATATAGTCCGCGCTTCTAATGAGGGATCCTTTATTTTGATGATCTGAACCGTTCATTATGTTTAAAACATGTTTTTAAGGGTACCTGCAAGAAATCGGCTCGAAATAATATCGAGAAGAGCTTGATCTAAACAGTTTTTGATAAATGCTGACAGGAACAGCTTTATGAAAAATTGAACGGATCAAAGACTTTCCGGATATTATTTTGAGCCGATCTCTTACGGGTACCCTTAGAAACACGTTTTAAACACATTGAACGGTTCAGATCATCATAATTTGATCAAGAAGTAGGAGGTCCACACCGTAGCAAAATAGGGGATCCCTTATTAGAAGCTCACTCATACATATATAGTCCGCGCTTCTAATGAGGGATCCTTTATTTTGATGATCTGAACCGTTCATTATGTTTAAAAGATGTTTTTAAGGGTACCTGCAAGAAATCGGCTCGAAATAATATCGAGAAGAGCTTGATCTAAACAGTTTTTGATAAATGCTGACAGGAACAGCTTTATGAAAAATTGAACGGATCAAAGACTTTCCGGATATTATTTTGAGCCGATCTCTTACGGGTACCCTTAGAAACACGTTTTAAACACATTGAACGGTTCAGATCATCATAATTTGATCAAGAAGTAGGAGGTCCACACCGTAGCAAAATAGGGGATCCCTTATTAGAAGCTCACTCATACATATATAGTCCGCGCTTCTAATGAGGGATCCTTTATTTTGATGATCTGAACCGTTCATTATGTTTAAAACATGTTTTTAAGGGTACCTGCAAGAAATCGGCTCGAAATAATATCGAGAAGAGCTTGATCTAAACAGTTTTTGATAAATGCTGACAGGAACAGCTTTATGAAAAATTGAACGGATCAAAGACTTTCCGGATATTATTTTGAGCCGATCTCTTACGGGTACCCTTAGAAACACGTTTTAAACACATTGAACGGTTCAGATCATCATAATTTGATCAAGAAGTAGGAGGTCCACACCGTAGCAAAATAGGGGATCCCTTATTAGAAGCTCACTCATACATATATAGTCCGCGCTTCTAATGAGGGATCCTTTATTTTGATGATCTGAACCGTTCATTATGTTTAAAACATGTTTTTAAGGGTACCTGCAAGAAATCGGCTCGAAATAATATCGAGAAGAGCTTGATCTAAACAGTTTTTGATAAATGCTGACAGGAACAGCTTTATGAAAAATTGAACGGATCAAAGACTTTCCGGATATTATTTTGAGCCGATCTCTTACGGGTACCCTTAGAAACACGTTTTAAACACATTGAACGGTTCAGATCATCATAATTTGATCAAGAAGTAGGAGGTCCACACCGTAGCAAAATAGGGGATCCCTTATTAGAAGCTCACTCATACATATATAGTCCGCGCTTCTAATGAGGGATCCTTTATTTTGATGATCTGAACCGTTCATTATGTTTAAAACATGTTTTTAAGGGTACCTGCAAGAAATCGGCTCGAAATAATATCGAGAAGAGCTTGATCTAAACAGTTTTTGATAAATGCTGACAGGAACAGCTTTATGAAAAATTGAACGGATCAAAGACTTTCCGGATATTATTTTGAGCCGATCTCTTACGGGTACCCTTAGAAACACGTTTTAAACACATTGAACGGTTCAGATCATCATAATTTGATCAAGAAGTAGGAGGTCCACACCGTAGCAAAATAGGGGATCCCTTATTAGAAGCTCACTCATACATATATAGTCCGCGCTTCTAATGAGGGATCCTTTATTTTGATGATCTGAACCGTTCATTATGTTTAAAACATGTTTTTAAGGGTACCTGCAAGAAATCGGCTCGAAATAATATCGAGAAGAGCTTGATCTAAACAGTTTTTGATAAATGCTGACAGGAACAGCTTTATGAAAAATTGAACGGATCAAAGACTTTCCGGATATTATTTTGAGCCGATCTCTTACGGGTACCCTTAGAAACACGTTTTAAACACATTGAACGGTTCAGATCATCATAATTTGATCAAGAAGTAGGAGGTCCACACCGTAGCAAAATAGGGGATCCCTTATTAGAAGCTCACTCATACATATATAGTCCGCGCTTCTAATGAGGGATCCTTTATTTTGATGATCTGAACCGTTCATTATGTTTAAAACATGTTTTTAAGGGTACCTGCAAGAAATCGGCTCGAAATAATATCGAGAAGAGCTTGATCTAAACAGTTTTTGATAAATGCTGACAGGAACAGCTTTATGAAAAATTGAACGGATCAAAGACTTTCCGGATATTATTTTGAGCCGATCTCTTACGGGTACCCTTAGAAACACGTTTTAAACACATTGAACGGTTCAGATCATCATAATTTGATCAAGAAGTAGGAGGTCCACACCGTAGCAAAATAGGGGATCCCTTATTAGAAGCTCACTCATACATATATAGTCCGCGCTTCTAATGAGGGATCCTTTATTTTGATGATCTGAACCGTTCATTATGTTTAAAACATGTTTTTAAGGGTACCTGCAAGAAATCGGCTCGAAATAATATCGAGAAGAGCTTGATCTAAACAGTTTTTGATAAATGCTGACAGGAACAGCTTTATGAAAAATTGAACGGATCAAAGACTTTCCGGATATTATTTTGAGCCGATCTCTTACGGGTACCCTTAGAAACACGTTTTAAACACATTGAACGGTTCAGATCATCATAATTTGATCAAGAAGTAGGAGGTCCACACCGTAGCAAAATAGGGGATCCCTTATTAGAAGCTCACTCATACATATATAGTCCGCGCTTCTAATGAGGGATCCTTTATTTTGATGATCTGAACCGTTCATTATGTTTAAAACATGTTTTTAAGGGTACCTGCAAGAAATCGGCTCGAAATAATATCGAGAAGAGCTTGATCTAAACAGTTTTTGATAAATGCTGACAGGAACAGCTTTATGAAAAATTGAACGGATCAAAGACTTTCCGGATATTATTTTGAGCCGATCTCTTACGGGTACCCTTAGAAACACGTTTTAAACACATTGAACGGTTCAGATCATCATAATTTGATCAAGAAGTAGGAGGTCCACACCGTAGCAAAATAGGGGATCCCTTATTAGAAGCTCACTCATACATATATAGTCCGCGCTTCTAATGAGGGATCCTTTATTTTGATGATCTGAACCGTTCATTATGTTTAAAACATGTTTTTAAGGGTACCTGCAAGAAATCGGCTCGAAATAATATCGAGAAGAGCTTGATCTAAACAGTTTTTGATAAATGCTGACAGGAACAGCTTTATGAAAAATTGAACGGATCAAAGACTTTCCGGATATTATTTTGAGCCGATCTCTTACGGGTACCCTTAGAAACACGTTTTAAACACATTGAACGGTTCAGATCATCATAATTTGATCAAGAAGTAGGAGGTCCACACCGTAGCAAAATAGGGGATCCCTTATTAGAAGCTCACTCATACATATATAGTCCGCGCTTCTAATGAGGGATCCTTTATTTTGATGATCTGAACCGTTCATTATGTTTAAAACATGTTTTTAAGGGTACCTGCAAGAAATCGGCTCGAAATAATATCGAGAAGAGCTTGATCTAAACAGTTTTTGATAAATGCTGACAGGAACAGCTTTATGAAAAATTGAACGGATCAAAGACTTTCCGGATATTATTTTGAGCCGATCTCTTACGGGTACCCTTAGAAACACGTTTTAAACACATTGAACGGTTCAGATCATCATAATTTGATCAAGAAGTAGGAGGTCCACACCGTAGCAAAATAGGGGATCCCTTATTAGAAGCTCACTCATACATATATAGTCCGCGCTTCTAATGAGGGATCCTTTATTTTGATGATCTGAACCGTTCATTATGTTTAAAACATGTTTTTAAGGGTACCTGCAAGAAATCGGCTCGAAATAATATCGAGAAGAGCTTGATCTAAACAGTTTTTGATAAATGCTGACAGGAACAGCTTTATGAAAAATTGAACGGATCAAAGACTTTCCGGATATTATTTTGAGCCGATCTCTTACGGGTACCCTTAGAAACACGTTTTAAACACATTGAACGGTTCAGATCATCATAATTTGATCAAGAAGTAGGAGGTCCACACCGTAGCAAAATAGGGGATCCCTTATTAGAAGCTCACTCATACATATATAGTCCGCGCTTCTAATGAGGGATCCTTTATTTTGATGATCTGAACCGTTCATTATGTTTAAAACATGTTTTTAAGGGTACCTGCAAGAAATCGGCTCGAAATAATATCGAGAAGAGCTTGATCTAAACAGTTTTTGATAAATGCTGACAGGAACAGCTTTATGAAAAATTGAACGGATCAAAGACTTTCCGGATATTATTTTGAGCCGATCTCTTACGGGTACCCTTAGAAACACGTTTTAAACACATTGAACGGTTCAGATCATCATAATTTGATCAAGAAGTAGGAGGTCCACACCGTAGCAAAATAGGGGATCCCTTATTAGAAGCTCACTCATACATATATAGTCCGCGCTTCTAATGAGGGATCCTTTATTTTGATGATCTGAACCGTTCATTATGTTTAAAACATGTTTTTAAGGGTACCTGCAAGAAATCGGCTCGAAATAATATCGAGAAGAGCTTGATCTAAACAGTTTTTGATAAATGCTGACAGGAACAGCTTTATGAAAAATTGAACGGATCAAAGACTTTCCGGATATTATTTTGAGCCGATCTCTTACGGGTACCCTTAGAAACACGTTTTAAACACATTGAACGGTTCAGATCATCATAATTTGATCAAGAAGTAGGAGGTCCACACCGTAGCAAAATAGGGGATCCCTTATTAGAAGCTCACTCATACATATATAGTCCGCGCTTCTAATGAGGGATCCTTTATTTTGATGATCTGAACCGTTCATTATGTTTAAAACATGTTTTTAAGGGTACCTGCAAGAAATCGGCTCGAAATAATATCGAGAAGAGCTTGATCTAAACAGTTTTTGATAAATGCTGACAGGAACAGCTTTATGAAAAATTGAACGGATCAAAGACTTTCCGGATATTATTTTGAGCCGATCTCTTACGGGTACCCTTAGAAACACGTTTTAAACACATTGAACGGTTCAGATCATCATAATTTGATCAAGAAGTAGGAGGTCCACACCGTAGCAAAATAGGGGATCCCTTATTAGAAGCTCACTCATACATATATAGTCCGCGCTTCTAATGAGGGATCCTTTATTTTGATGATCTGAACCGTTCATTATGTTTAAAACATGTTTTTAAGGGTACCTGCAAGAAATCGGCTCGAAATAATATCGAGAAGAGCTTGATCTAAACAGTTTTTGATAAATGCTGACAGGAACAGCTTTATGAAAAATTGAACGGATCAAAGACTTTCCGGATATTATTTTGAGCCGATCTCTTACGGGTACCCTTAGAAACACGTTTTAAACACATTGAACGGTTCAGATCATCATAATTTGATCAAGAAGTAGGAGGTCCACACCGTAGCAAAATAGGGGATCCCTTATTAGAAGCTCACTCATACATATATAGTCCGCGCTTCTAATGAGGGATCCTTTATTTTGATGATCTGAACCGTTCATTATGTTTAAAACATGTTTTTAAGGGTACCTGCAAGAAATCGGCTCGAAATAATATCGAGAAGAGCTTGATCTAAACAGTTTTTGATAAATGCTGACAGGAACAGCTTTATGAAAAATTGAACGGATCAAAGACTTTCCGGATATTATTTTGAGCCGATCTCTTACGGGTACCCTTAGAAACACGTTTTAAACACATTGAACGGTTCAGATCATCATAATTTGATCAAGAAGTAGGAGGTCCACACCGTAGCAAAATAGGGGATCCCTTATTAGAAGCTCACTCATACATATATAGTCCGCGCTTCTAATGAGGGATCCTTTATTTTGATGATCTGAACCGTTCATTATGTTTAAAACATGTTTTTAAGGGTACCTGCAAGAAATCGGCTCGAAATAATATCGAGAAGAGCTTGATCTAAACAGTTTTTGATAAATGCTGACAGGAACAGCTTTATGAAAAATTGAACGGATCAAAGACTTTCCGGATATTATTTTGAGCCGATCTCTTACGGGTACCCTTAGAAACACGTTTTAAACACATTGAACGGTTCAGATCATCATAATTTGATCAAGAAGTAGGAGGTCCACACCGTAGCAAAATAGGGGATCCCTTATTAGAAGCTCACTCATACATATATAGTCCGCGCTTCTAATGAGGGATCCTTTATTTTGATGATCTGAACCGTTCATTATGTTTAAAACATGTTTTTAAGGGTACCTGCAAGAAATCGGCTCGAAATAATATCGAGAAGAGCTTGATCTAAACAGTTTTTGATAAATGCTGACAGGAACAGCTTTATGAAAAATTGAACGGATCAAAGACTTTCCGGATATTATTTTGAGCCGATCTCTTACGGGTACCCTTAGAAACACGTTTTAAACACATTGAACGGTTCAGATCATCATAATTTGATCAAGAAGTAGGAGGTCCACACCGTAGCAAAATAGGGGATCCCTTATTAGAAGCTCACTCATACATATATAGTCCGCGCTTCTAATGAGGGATCCTTTATTTTGATGATCTGAACCGTTCATTATGTTTAAAACATGTTTTTAAGGGTACCTGCAAGAAATCGGCTCGAAATAATATCGAGAAGAGCTTGATCTAAACAGTTTTTGATAAATGCTGACAGGAACAGCTTTATGAAAAATTGAACGGATCAAAGACTTTCCGGATATTATTTTGAGCCGATCTCTTACGGGTACCCTTAGAAACACGTTTTAAACACATTGAACGGTTCAGATCATCATAATTTGATCAAGAAGTAGGAGGTCCACACCGTAGCAAAATAGGGGATCCCTTATTAGAAGCTCACTCATACATATATAGTCCGCGCTTCTAATGAGGGATCCTTTATTTTGATGATCTGAACCGTTCATTATGTTTAAAACATGTTTTTAAGGGTACCTGCAAGAAATCGGCTCGAAATAATATCGAGAAGAGCTTGATCTAAACAGTTTTTGATAAATGCTGACAGGAACAGCTTTATGAAAAATTGAACGGATCAAAGACTTTCCGGATATTATTTTGAGCCGATCTCTTACGGGTACCCTTAGAAACACGTTTTAAACACATTGAACGGTTCAGATCATCATAATTTGATCAAGAAGTAGGAGGTCCACACCGTAGCAAAATAGGGGATCCCTTATTAGAAGCTCACTCATACATATATAGTCCGCGCTTCTAATGAGGGATCCTTTATTTTGATGATCTGAACCGTTCATTATGTTTAAAACATGTTTTTAAGGGTACCTGCAAGAAATCGGCTCGAAATAATATCGAGAAGAGGTTGATCTAAACAGTTTTTGATAAATGCTGACAGGAACAGCTTTATGAAAAATTGAACGGATCAAAGACTTTCCGGATATTATTTTGAGCCGATCTCTTACGGGTACCCTTAGAAACACGTTTTAAACACATTGAACGGTTCAGATCATGATAATTTGATCAAGAAGTAGGAGGTCCACACCGTAGCAAAATAGGGGATCCCTTATTAGAAGCTCACTCATACATATATAGTCCGCGCTTCTAATGAGGGATCCTTTATTTTGATGATCTGAACCGTTCATTATGTTTAAAACATGTTTTTAAGGGTACCTGCAAGAAATCGGCTCGAAATAATATCGAGAAGAGCTTGATCTAAACAGTTTTTGATAAATGCTGACAGGAACAGCTTTATGAAAAATTGAACGGATCAAAGACTTTCCGGATATTATTTTGAGCCGATCTCTTACGGGTACCCTTAGAAACACGTTTTAAACACATTGAACGGTTCAGATCATCATAATTTGATCAAGAAGTAGGAGGTCCACACCGTAGCAAAATAGGGGATCCCTTATTAGAAGCTCACTCATACATATATAGTCCGCGCTTCTAATGAGGGATCCTTTATTTTGATGATCTGAACCGTTCATTATGTTTAAAACATGTTTTTAAGGGTACCTGCAAGAAATCGGCTCGAAATAATATCGAGAAGAGCTTGATCTAAACAGTTTTTGATAAATGCTGACAGGAACAGTTTTATGAAAAATTGAACGGATCAAAGACTTTCCGGATATTATTTTGAGCCGATCTCTTACGGGTACCCTTAGAAACACGTTTTAAACACATTGAACGGTTCAGATCATCATAATTTGATCAAGAAGTAGGAGGTCCACACCGTAGCAAAATAGGGGATCCCTTATTAGAAGCTCACTCATACATATATAGTCCGCGCTTCTAATGAGGGATCCTTTATTTTGATGATCTGAACCGTTCATTATGTTTAAAACATGTTTTTAAGGGTACCTGCAAGAAATCGGCTCGAAATAATATCGAGAAGAGCTTGATCTAAACAGTTTTTGATAAATGCTGACAGGAACAGCTTTATGAAAAATTGAACGGATCAAAGACTTTCCGGATATTATTTTGAGCCGATCTCTTACGGGTACCCTTAGAAACACGTTTTAAACACATTGAACGGTTCAGATCATCATAATTTGATCAAGAAGTAGGAGGTCCACACCGTAGCAAAATAGGGGATCCCTTATTAGAAGCTCACTCATACATATATAGTCCGCGCTTCTAATGAGGGATCCTTTATTTTGATGATCTGAACCGTTCATTATGTTTAAAACATGTTTTTAAGGGTACCTGCAAGAAATCGGCTCGAAATAATATCGAGAAGAGCTTGATCTAAACAGTTTTTGATAAATGCTGACAGGAACAGCTTTATGAAAAATTGAACGGATCAAAGACTTTCCGGATATTATTTTGAGCCGATCTCTTACGGGTACCCTTAGAAACACGTTTTAAACACATTGAACGGTTCAGATCATCATAATTTGATCAAGAAGTAGGAGGTCCACACCGTAGCAAAATAGGGGATCCCTTATTAGAAGCTCACTCATACATATATAGTCCGCGCTTCTAATGAGGGATCCTTTATTTTGATGATCTGAACCGTTCATTATGTTTAAAACATGTTTTTAAGGGTACCTGCAAGAAATCGGCTCGAAATAATATCGAGAAGAGCTTGATCTAAACAGTTTTTGATAAATGCTGACAGGAACAGCTTTATGAAAAATTGAACGGATCAAAGACTTTCCGGATATTATTTTGAGCCGATCTCTTACGGGTACCCTTAGAAACACGTTTTAAACACATTGAACGGTTCAGATCATCATAATTTGATCAAGAAGTAGGAGGTCCACACCGTAGCAAAATAGGGGATCCCTTATTAGAAGCTCACTCATACATATATAGTCCGCGCTTCTAATGAGGGATCCTTTATTTTGATGATCTGAACCGTTCATTATGTTTAAAAGATGTTTTTAAGGGTACCTGCAAGAAATCGGCTCGAAATAATATCGAGAAGAGCTTGATCTAAACAGTTTTTGATAAATGCTGACAGGAACAGCTTTATGAAAAATTGAACGGATCAAAGACTTTCCGGATATTATTTTGAGCCGATCTCTTACGGGTACCCTTAGAAACACGTTTTAAACACATTGAACGGTTCAGATCATCATAATTTGATCAAGAAGTAGGAGGTCCACACCGTAGCAAAATAGGGGATCCCTTATTAGAAGCTCACTCATACATATATAGTCCGCGCTTCTAATGAGGGATCCTTTATTTTGATGATCTGAACCGTTCATTATGTTTAAAACATGTTTTTAAGGGTACCTGCAAGAAATCGGCTCGAAATAATATCGAGAAGAGCTTGATCTAAACAGTTTTTGATAAATGCTGACAGGAACAGCTTTATGAAAAATTGAACGGATCAAAGACTTTCCGGATATTATTTTGAGCCGATCTCTTATGGGTACCCTTAGAAACACGTTTTAAACACATTGAACGGTTCAGATCATCATAATTTGATCAAGAAGTAGGAGGTCCACACCGTAGCAAAATAGGGGATCCCTTATTAGAAGCTCACTCATACATATATAGTCCGCGCTTCTAATGAGGGATCCTTTATTTTGATGATCTGAACCGTTCATTATGTTTAAAACATGTTTTTAAGGGTACCTGCAAGAAATCGGCTCGAAATAATATCGAGAAGAGCTTGATCTAAACAGTTTTTGATAAATGCTGACAGGAACAGCTTTATGAAAAATTGAACGGATCAAAGACTTTCCGGATATTATTTTGAGCCGATCTCTTACGGGTACCCTTAGAAACACGTTTTAAACACATTGAACGGTTCAGATCATCATAATTTGATCAAGAAGTAGGAGGTCCACACCGTAGCAAAATAGGGGATCCCTTATTAGAAGCTCACTCATACATATATAGTCCGCGCTTCTAATGAGGGATCCTTTATTTTGATGATCTGAACCGTTCATTATGTTTAAAACATGTTTTTAAGGGTACCTGCAAGAAATCGGCTCGAAATAATATCGAGAAGAGCTTGATCTAAACAGTTTTTGATAAATGCTGACAGGAACAGCTTTATGAAAAATTGAACGGATCAAAGACTTTCCGGATATTATTTTGAGCCGATCTCTTACGGGTACCCTTAGAAACACGTTTTAAACACATTGAACGGTTCAGATCATCATAATTTGATCAAGAAGTAGGAGGTCCACACCGTAGCAAAATAGGGGATCCCTTATTAGAAGCTCACTCATACATATATAGTCCGCGCTTCTAATGAGGGATCCTTTATTTTGATGATCTGAACCGTTCATTATGTTTAAAACATGTTTTTAAGGGTACCTGCAAGAAATCGGCTCGAAATAATATCGAGAAGAGCTTGATCTAAACAGTTTTTGATAAATGCTGACAGGAACAGCTTTATGAAAAATTGAACGGATCAAAGACTTTCCGGATATTATTTTGAGCCGATCTCTTACGGGTACCCTTAGAAACACGTTTTAAACACATTGAACGGTTCAGATCATCATAATTTGATCAAGAAGTAGGAGGTCCACACCGTAGCAAAATAGGGGATCCCATATTAGAAGCTCACTCATACATATATAGTCCGCGCTTCTAATGAGGGATCCTTTATTTTGATGATCTGAACCGTTCATTATGTTTAAAACATGTTTTTAAGGGTACCTGCAAGAAATCGGCTCGAAATAATATCGAGAAGAGCTTGATCTAAACAGTTTTTGATAAATGCTGACAGGAACAGCTTTATGAAAAATTGAACGGATCAAAGACTTTCCGGATATTATTTTGAGCCGATCTCTTACGGGTACCCTTAGAAACACGTTTTAAACACATTGAACGGTTCAGATCATCATAATTTGATCAAGAAGTAGGAGGTCCACACCGTAGCAAAATAGGGGATCCCTTATTAGAAGCTCACTCATACATATATAGTCCGCGCTTCTAATGAGGGATCCTTTATTTTGATGATCTGAACCGTTCATTATGTTTAAAACATGTTTTTAAGGGTACCTGCAAGAAATCGGCTCGAAATAATATCGAGAAGAGCTTGATCTAAACAGTTTTTGATAAATGCTGACAGGAACAGCTTTATGAAAAATTGAACGGATCAAAGACTTTCCGGATATTATTTTGAGCCGATCTCTTACGGGTACCCTTAGAAACACGTTTTAAACACATTGAACGGTTCAGATCATCATAATTTGATCAAGAAGTAGGAGGTCCACACCGTAGCAAAATAGGGGATCCCTTATTAGAAGCTCACTCATACATATATAGTCCGCGCTTCTAATGAGGGATCCTTTATTTTGATGATCTGAACCGTTCATTATGTTTAAAACATGTTTTTAAGGGTACCTGCAAGAAATCGGCTCGAAATAATATCGAGAAGAGCTTGATCTAAACAGTTTTTGATAAATGCTGACAGGAACAGCTTTATGAAAAATTGAACGGATCAAAGACTTTCCGGATATTATTTTGAGCCGATCTCTTACGGGTACCCTTAGAAACACGTTTTAAACACATTGAACGGTTCAGATCATCATAATTTGATCAAGAAGTAGGAGGTCCACACCGTAGCAAAATAGGGGATCCCTTATTAGAAGCTCACTCATACATATATAGTCCGCGCTTCTAATGAGGGATCCTTTATTTTGATGATCTGAACCGTTCATTATGTTTAAAACATGTTTTTAAGGGTACCTGCAAGAAATCGGCTCGAAATAATATCGAGAAGAGCTTGATCTAAACAGTTTTTGATAAATGCTGACAGGAACAGCTTTATGAAAAATTGAACGGATCAAAGACTTTCCGGATATTATTTTGAGCCGATCTCTTACGGGTACCCTTAGAAACACGTTTTAAACACATTGAACGGTTCAGATCATCATAATTTGATCAAGAAGTAGGAGGTCCACACCGTAGCAAAATAGGGGATCCCTTATTAGAAGCTCACTCATACATATATAGTCCGCGCTTCTAATGAGGGATCCTTTATTTTGATGATCTGAACCGTTCATTATGTTTAAAACATGTTTTTAAGGGTACCTGCAAGAAATCGGCTCGAAATAATATCGAGAAGAGCTTGATCTAAACAGTTTTTGATAAATGCTGACAGGAACAGCTTTATGAAAAATTGAACGGATCAAAGACTTTCCGGATATTATTTTGAGCCGACCTCTTACGGGTACCCTTAGAAACACGTTTTAAACACATTGAACGGTTCAGATCATCATAATTTGATCAAGAAGTAGGAGGTCCACACCGTAGCAAAATAGGGGATCCCTTATTAGAAGCTCACTCATACATATATAGTCCGCGCTTCTAATGAGGGATCCTTTATTTTGATGATCTGAACCGTTCATTATGTTTAAAACATGTTTTTAAGGGTACCTGCAAGAAATCGGCTCGAAATAATATCGAGAAGAGCTTGATCTAAACAGTTTTTGATAAATGCTGACAGGAACAGCTTTATGAAAAATTGAACGGATCAAAGACTTTCCGGATATTATTTTGAGCCGATCTCTTACGGGTACCCTTAGAAACACGTTTTAAACACATTGAACGGTTCAGATCATCATAATTTGATCAAGAAGTAGGAGGTCCACACCGTAGCAAAATAGGGGATCCCTTATTAGAAGCTCACTCATACATATATAGTCCGCGCTTCTAATGAGGGATCCTTTATTTTGATGATCTGAACCGTTCATTATGTTTAAAACATGTTTTTAAGGGTACCTGCAAGAAATCGGCTCGAAATAATATCGAGAAGAGCTTGATCTAAACAGTTTTTGATAAATGCTGACAGGAACAGCTTTATGAAAAATTGAACGGATCAAAGACTTTCCGGATATTATTTTGAGCCGATCTCTTACGGGTACCCTTAGAAACACGTTTTAAACACATTGAACGGTTCAGATCATCATAATTTGATCAAGAAGTAGGAGGTCCACACCGTAGCAAAATAGGGGATCCCTTATTAGAAGCTCACTCATACATATATAGTCCGCGCTTCTAATGAGGGATCCTTTATTTTGATGATCTGAACCGTTCATTATGTTTAAAACATGTTTTTAAGGGTACCTGCAAGAAATCGGCTCGAAATAATATCGAGAAGAGCTTGATCTAAACAGTTTTTGATAAATGCTGACAGGAACAGCTTTATGAAAAATTGAACGGATCAAAGACTTTCCGGATATTATTTTGAGCCGATCTCTTACGGGTACCCTTAGAAACACGTTTTAAACACATTGAACGGTTCAGATCATCATAATTTGATCAAGAAGTAGGAGGTCCACACCGTAGCAAAATAGGGGATCCCTTATTAGAAGCTCACTCATACATATATAGTCCGCGCTTCTAATGAGGGATCCTTTATTTTGATGATCTGAACTGTTCATTATGTTTAAAACATGTTTTTAAGGGTACCTGCAAGAAATCGGCTCGAAATAATATCGAGAAGAGCTTGATCTAAACAGTTTTTGATAAATGCTGACAGGAACAGCTTTATGAAAAATTGAACGGATCAAAGACCTTCCGGATATTATTTTGAGCCGATCTCTTACGGGTACCCTTAGAAACACGTTTTAAACACATTGAACGGTTCAGATCATCATAATTTGATCAAGAAGTAGGAGGTCCACACCGTAGCAAAATAGGGGATCCCTTATTAGAAGCTCACTCATACATATATAGTCCGCGCTTCTAATGAGGGATCCTTTATTTTGATGATCTGAACCGTTCATTATGTTTAAAACATGTTTTTAAGGGTACCTGCAAGAAATCGGCTCGAAATAATATCGAGAAGAGCTTGATCTAAACAGTTTTTGATAAATGCTGACAGGAACAGCTTTATGAAAAATTGAACGGATCAAAGACTTTCCGGATATTATTTTGAGCCGATCTCTTGCGGGTACCCTTAGAAACACGTTTTAAACACATTGAACGGTTCAGATCATCATAATTTGATCAAGAAGTAGGAGGTCCACACCGTAGCAAAATAGGGGATCCCTTATTAGAAGCTCACTCATACATATATAGTCCGCGCTTCTAATGAGGGATCCTTTATTTTGATGATCTGAACCGTTCATTATGTTTAAAACATGTTTTTAAGGGTACCTGCAAGAAATCGGCTCGAAATAATATCGAGAAGAGCTTGATCTAAACAGTTTTTGATAAATGCTGACAGGAACAGCTTTATGAAAAATTGAACGGATCAAAGACTTTCCGAATATTATTTTGAGCCGATCTCTTACGGGTACCCTTAGAAACACGTTTTAAACACATTGAACGGTTCAGATCATCATAATTTGATCAAGAAGTAGGAGGTCCACACCGTAGCAAAATAGGGGATCCCTTATTAGAAGCTCACTCATACATATATAGTCCGCGCTTCTAATGAGGGATCCTTTATTTTGATGATCTGAACCGTTCATTATGTTTAAAACATGTTTTTAAGGGTACCTGCAAGAAATCGGCTCGAAATAATATCGAGAAGAGCTTGATCTAAACAGTTTTTGATAAATGCTGACAGGAACAGCTTTATGAAAAATTGAACGGATCAAAGACTTTCCGGATATTATTTTGAGCCGATCTCTTACGGGTACCCTTAGAAACACGTTTTAAACACATTGAACGGTTCAGATCATCATATTTTGATCAAGAAGTAGGAGGTCCACACCGTAGCAAAATAGGGGATCCCTTATTAGAAGCTCACTCATACATATATAGTCCGCGCTTCTAATGAGGGATCCTTTATTTTGATGATCTGAACCGTTCATTATGTTTAAAACATGTTTTTAAGGGTACCTGCAAGAAATCGGCTCGAAATAATATCGAGAAGAGCTTGATCTAAACAGTTTTTGATAAATGCTGACAGGAACAGCTTTATGAAAAATTGAACGGATCAAAGACTTTCCGGATATTTATTTTGAGCCGATCTCTTACGGGCACCCTTAGAAACACGTTTTAAACACATTGAACGGTTCAGATCATCATAATTTGATCAAGAAGTAGGAGGTCCACACCGTAGCAAAATAGGGGATCCCTTATTAGAAGCTCACTCATACATATATAGTCCGCGCTTCTAATGAGGGATCCTTTATTTTGATGATCTGAACCGTTCATTATGTTTAAAACATGTTTTTAAGGGTACCTGCAAGAAATCAGCTCGAAATAATATCGAGAAGAGCTTGATCTAAACAGTTTTTGATAAATGCTGACAGGAACAGCTTTATGAAAAATTGAACGGATCAAAGACTTTCCGGATATTTATTTTGAGCCGATCTCTTACGGGTACCCTTAGAAACACGTTTTAAACACATTGAACGGTTCAGATCATCATAATTTGATCAAGAAGTAGGAGGTCCACACCGTAGCAAAATAGGGGATCCCTTATTAGAAGCTCACTCATACATATATAGTCCGCGCATCTAATGAGGGATCCTTTATTTTGATGATCTGAACCGTTCATTATGTTTAAAACATGTTTTTAAGGGTACCTGCAAGAAATCGGCTCGAAATAATATCGAGAAGAGCTTGATCTAAACAGTTTTTGATAAATGCTGACAGGAACAGCTTTATGAAAAATTGAACGGATCAAAGACTTTCCGGATATTTATTTTGAGCCGATCTCTTACGGGTACCCTTAGAAACACGTTTTAAACACATTGAACGGTTCAGATCATCATAATTTGATCAAGAAGTAGGAGGTCCACACCGTAGCAAAATAGGGGATCCCTTATTAGAAGCTCACTCATACATATATAGTCCGCGCATCTAATGAGGGATCCTTTATTTTGATGATCTGAACCGTTCATTATGTTTAAAACATGTTTTTAAGGGTACCTGCAAGAAATCGGCTCGAAATAATATCGAGAAGAGCTTGATCTAAACAGTTTTTGGTAAATGCTGACAGGAACAGCTTTATGAAAAATTGAACGGATCAAAGACTTTCCAGATATTTATTTGGAGCCGATCTCTTACGGGTACCCTTAGAAACACGTTTTAAACACATTGAACGGTTCAGATCATCATAATTTGATCAAGAAGTAGGAGGTCCACACCGTAGCAAAATAGGGGATCCCTTATTAGAAGCTCACTCATACATATATAGTCCGCGCTTCTAATGAGGGATCCTTTATTTTGATGATCTGAACCGTTCATTATGTTTAAAACATGTTTTTAAGGGTACCTGCAAGAAATCGGCTCGAAATAATATCGAGAAGAGCTTGATCTAAACAGTTTTTGGTAAATGCTGACAGGAACAGCTTTATGAAAAATTGAACGGATCAAAGACTTTCCGGATATTTATTTCGAGCCGATCTCTTACGGGTACCCTTAGAAACACGTTTTAAACACATTGAACGGTTCAGATCATCATAATTTGATCAAGAAGTAGGAGGTCCACACCGTAGCAAAATAGGGGATACCTTATTAGAAGCTCACTCATACATATATAGTCCGCGCTTCTAATGAGGGATCCTTTATTTTGATGATCTGAACCGTTCATTATGTTTAAAACATGTTTTTAAGGGTACCTGCAAGAAATCGGCTCGAAATAATATCGAGAAGAGCTTGATCTAAACAGTTTTTGATAAATGCTGACAGGAACAGCTTTATGAAAAATTGAACGGATCAAAGACTTTCCGGATATTTATTTTGAGCCGATCTCTTACGGGCACCCTTAGAAACACGTTTTAAACACATTGAACGGTTCAGATCATCATAATTTGATCAAGAAGTAGGAGGTCCACACCGTAGCAAAATAGGGGATCCCTTATTAGAAGCTCACTCATACATATATAGTCCGCGCATCTAATGAGGGATCCTTTATTTTGATGATCTGAACCGTTCATTATGTTTAAAACATGTTTTTAAGGGTACCTGCAAGAAATCGGCTCGAAATAATATCGAGATGAGCTTGATCTAAACAGCTTTTGATAAATGCTGACAGGAACAGCTTTTTGAAAAATTGAACGGATCAAAGACTTTCCGGATATTTATTTTGAGCCGATCTCTTACGGGTACCCTTAAAAACACGTTTTAAACACATTGAACGGTTCAGATCATCATAATTTGATCAAGAAGTAGGAGGTCCACACCGTAGCAAAATAGGGATCCCTTATTAGAAGCTCACTCATACATATATAGTCCGCGCTTCTAATGAGAGATCCTTTATTTTGATGATCTGAACGGTTCATTATGTTTAAAACATGTTTTTAAGGGTACCTGCAAGAAATCGGCTCGAAATAATATCGAGAAGAGCTTGATCTAAACAGTTTTTGATAAATGCTGACAGGAACAGCTTTATGAAAAATTGAACGGATCAAAGACTTTCCGGATATTTATTTTGAGCCGATCTCTTACGGGTACCCTTAAAAACACGTTTTAAACACATTGAACGGTTCAGATCATCATAATTTGATCAAGAAGTAGGAGGTCCACACCGTAGCAAAATAGGGGATCCCTTATTAGAAGCTCACACATACATATATAGTCCGCGCTTCTAATGAGGGATCCTTTATTTTGATGATCTGAACCGTTCATTATGTTTAAAACATGTTTTTAAGGGTACCTGCAAGAAATCGGCTCGAAATAATATCGAGAAGAGCTTGATCTAAACAGTTTTTGATAAATGCTGACAGGAACAGCTTTATGAAAAATTGAACGGATCAAAGACTTTCCGGATATTTATTTTGAGCCGATCTCTTACGGGTACCCTTAAAAACACGT
The DNA here is from genome assembly GCA_019985065.2 of Arctostaphylos glauca. NCBI lineage: Eukaryota > Viridiplantae > Streptophyta > Magnoliopsida > Ericales > Ericaceae > Arctostaphylos > Arctostaphylos glauca. Next base: position 268,830 of record JAHSPW020000044.1, on the reverse strand, counting down.
TTTAAACACATTGAATGGTTCAGATCATCATAATTTGATCAAGAAGTAGGAGGTCCACACCGTAGCAAAATAGGGGATCCCTTATTAGAAGCTCACTCATACATATATAGTCCGCGCTTCTAATGAGGGATCCTTTATTTTGATGATCTGAACCGTTCATTATGTTTAAAACATGTTTTTAAGGGTACCTGCAAGAAATCAGCTCGAAATAATATCGAGAAGAGCTTGATCTAAACAGTTTTTGATAAATGCTGACAGGAACAGCTTTATGAAAAATTGAACGGATCAAAGACTTTCCGGATATTTATTTTGAGCCGATCTCTTACGGGTACCCTTAAAAACACGTCTTAAACACATTGAACGGTTCAGATCATCATAATTTGATCAAGAAGTAGGAGGTCCACACCGTAGCAAAATAGGGGATCCCTTATTAGAAGCTCACTCATACATATACAGTCCGCGCTTCTAATGAGGGATCCTTTATTTTGATGATCTGAACCGTTCATTATGTTTAAAACATGTTTTTAAGGGTACCTGCAAGAAATCGGCTCGAAATAATATCGAGAAGAGCTTGATCTAAACAGTTTTTGATAAATGCTGACAGGAACAGCTTTATGAAAAATTGAACGGATCAAAGACTTTCCGGATATTTATTTTGAGCCGATCTCTTACGGGTACCCTTAAAAACACGTCTTAAACACATTGAACGGTTCAGATCATCATAATTTGATCAAGAAGTAGGAGGTCCACACCGTAGCAAAATAGGGGATCCCTTATTAGAAGCTCACTCATACATATATAGTCCGCGCTTCTAATGAGGGATCCTTTATTTTGATGATCTGAACCGTTCATTATGTTTAAAACATGTTTTTAAGGGTACCTGCAAGAAATCGGCTCGAAATAATATCGAGAAGAGCTTGATCTAAACAGTTTTTGATAAATGCTGACAGGAACAGCTTTATGAAAAATTGAACGGATCAAAGACTTTCCGGATATTTATTTTGAGCCGATCTCTTACGGGTACCCTTAAAAACACGTCTTAAACACATTGAACGGTTCAGATCATCATAATTTGATCAAGAAGTAGGAGGTCCACACCGTAGCAAAATAGGGGATCCCTTATTAGAAGCTCACTCATACATATATAGTCCGCGCTTCTAATGAGGGATCCTTTATTTTGATGATCTGAACCGTTCATTATGTTTAAAACATGTTTTTAAGGGTACCTGCAAGAAATCGGCTCGAAATAATATCGAGAAGAGCTTGATCTAAACAGTTTTTGATAAATGCTGACAGGAACAGCTTTATGAAAAATTGAACGGATCAAAGACTTTCCGGATATTTATTTTGAGCCGATCTCTTACGGGTACCCTTAAAAACACGTCTTAAACACATTGAACGGTTCAGATCATCATAATTTGATCAAGAAGTAGGAGGTCCACACCGTAGCAAAATAGGGGATCCCTTATTAGAAACTCACTCATACATATATAGTCCGCGCTTCTAATGAGGGATCCTTTATTTTGATGATCTGAACCGTTCATTATGTTTAAAACATGTTTTTAAGGGTACCTGCAAGAAATCGGCTCGAAATAATATCGAGAAGAGCTTGATCTAAACAGTTTTTGATAAATGCTGACAGGAACAGCTTTATGAAAAATTGAACGGATCAAAGACTTTCCGGATATTTATTTTGAGCCGATCTCTTACGGGTACCCTTAAAAACACGTCTTAAACACATTGAACGGTTCAGATCATCATAATTTGATCAAGAAGTAGGAGGTCCACACCGTAGCAAAATAGGGGATCCCTTATTAGAAGCTCACTCATACATATATAGTCCGCGCTTCTAATGAGTGATCCTTTATTTTGATGATCTGAACCGTTCATTATGTTTAAAACATGTTTTTAAGGGTACCTGCAAGAAATCGGCTCGAAATAATATCGAGAAGAGCTTGATCTAAACAGTTTTTGATAAATGCTGACAGGAACAGCTTTATGAAAAATTGAACGGATCAAAGACTTTCCGGATATTTATTTTGAGCCGATCTCTTACGGGTACCCTTAAAAACACGTCTTAAACACATTGAACGGTTCAGATCATCATAATTTGATCAAGAAGTAGGAGGTCCACACCGTAGCAAAATAGGGGATCCCTTATTAGAAGCTCACACATACATATATAGTCCGCGCTTCTAATGAGGGATCCTTTATTTTGATGATCTGAACCGTTCATTATGTTTAAAACATGTTTTTAAGGGTACCTGCAAGAAATCGGCTCGAAATAATATCGAGAAGAGCTTGATCTAAACAGTTTTTGATAAATGCTGACAGGAACAGCTTTATGAAAAATTGAACGGATCAAAGACTTTCCGGATATTTATTTTGAGCCGATCTCTTACGGGTACCCTTAAAAACACGTTTTAAACACATTGAACGGTTCAGATCATCATAATTTGATCAAGAAGTAGGAGGTCCACACCGTAGCAAAATAGGGGATCCCTTATTAGAAGCTCACTCATACATATATAGTCCGCGCTTCTAATGAGGGATCCTTTATTTTGATGATCTGAACCGTTCATTATGTTTAAAACATGTTTTTAAGGGTACCTGCAAGAAATCGGCTCGAAATAATATCGAGAAGAGCTTGATCTAAACAGTTTTTGATAAATGCTGACAGGAACAGCTTTATGAAAAATTGAACGGATCAAAGACTTTCCGGATATTTATTTTGAGCCGATCTCTTACGGGTACCCTTAAAAACACGTTTTAAACACATTGAACGGTTCAGATCATCATAATTTGATCAAGAAGTAGGAGGTCCACACCGTAGCAAAATAGGGGATCCCTTATTAGAAGCTCACTCATACATATATAGTCCGCGCTTCTAATGAGGGATCCTTTATTTTGATGATCTGAACCGTTCATTATGTTTAAAACATGTTTTTAAGGGTACCTGCAAGAAATCGGCTCGAAATAATATCGAGAAGAGCTTGATCTAAACAGTTTTTGATAAATGCTGACAGGAACAGCTTTATGAAAAATTGAACGGATCAAAGACTTTCCGGATATTTATTTTGAGCCGATCTCTTACGGGTACCCTTAAAAACACGTTTTAAACACATTGAACGGTTCAGATCATCATAATTTGATCAAGAAGTAGGAGGTCCACACCGTAGCAAAATAGGGGATCCCTTATTAGAAGCTCACTCATACATATATAGTCCGCGCTTCTAATGAGGGATCCTTTATTTTGATGATCTGAACCGTTCATTATGTTTAAAACATGTTTTTAAGGGTACCTGCAAGAAATCGGCTCGAAATAATATCGAGAAGAGCTTGATCTAAACAGTTTTTGATAAATGCTGACAGGAACAGCTTTATGAAAAATTGAACGGATCAAAGACTTTCCGGATATTTATTTTGAGCCGATCTCTTACGGGTACCCTTAAAAACACGTTTTAAACACATTGAACGGTTCAGATCATCATAATTTGATCAAGAAGTAGGAGGTCCACACCGTAGCAAAATAGGGGATCCCTTATTAGAAGCTCACTCATACATATATAGTCCGCGCTTCTAATGAGGGATCCTTTATTTTGATGATCTGAACCGTTCATTATGTTTAAAAAATGTTTTTAAGGGTACCTGCAAGAAATCGGCTCGAAATAATATCGAGAAGAGCTTGATCTAAACAGTTTTTGATAAATGCTGACAGGAACAGCTTTATGAAAAATTGAACGGATCAAAGACTTTCCGGATATTTATTTTGAGCCGATCTCTTACGGGTACCCTTAAAAACACGTTTTAAACACATTGAACGGTTCAGATCATCATAATTTGATCAAGAAGTAGGAGGTCCACACCGTAGCAAAATAGGGGATCCCTTAGTAGAAGCTCACTCATACATATATAGTCCGCGCTTCTAATGAGGGATCCTTTATTTTGATGATCTGAACCGTTCATTATGTTTAAAACATGTTTTTAAGGGTACCTGCAAGAAATCGGCTCGAAATAATATCGAGAAGAGCTTGATCTAAACAGTTTTTGATAAATGCTGACAGGAACAGCTTTATGAAAAATTGAACGGATCAAAGACTTTCCGGATATTTATTTTGAGCCGATCTCTTACGGGTACCCTTAAAAACACGTTTTAAACACATTGAACGGTTCAGATCATCATAATTTGATCAAGAAGTAGGAGGTCCACACCGTAGCAAAATAGGGGATCCCTTAGTAGAAGCTCACTCATACATATATAGTCCGCGCTTCTAATGAGGGATCCTTTATTTTGATGATCTGAACCGTTCATTATGTTTAAAACATGTTTTTAAGGGTACCTGCAAGAAATCGGCTCGAAATAATATCGAGAAGAGCTTGATCTAAACAGTTTTTGATAAATGCTGACAGGAACAGCTTTATGAAAAATTGAACGGATCAAAGACTTTCCGGATATTTATTTTGAGCCGATCTCTTACGGGTACCCTTAAAAACACGTTTTAAACACATTGAACGGTTCAGATCATCATAATTTGATCAAGAAGTAGGAGGTCCACACCGTAGCAAAATAGGGGATCCCTTATTAGAAGCTCACTCATACATATATAGTCCGCGCTTCTAATGAGGGATCCTTTATTTTGATGATCTGAACCGTTCATTATGTTTAAAACATGTTTTTAAGGGTACCTGCAAGAAATCGGCTCGAAATAATATCGAGAAGAGCTTGATCTAAACAGTTTTTGATAAATGCTGACAGGAACAGCTTTATGAAAAATTGAACGGATCAAAGACTTTCCGGATATTTATTTTGAGCCGATCTCTTACGGGTACCCTTAAAAACACGTTTTAAACACATTGAACGGTTCAGATCATCATAATTTGATCAAGAAGTAGGAGGTCCACACCGTAGCAAAATAGGGGATCCCTTAGTAGAAGCTCACTCATACATATATAGTCCGCGCTTCTAATGAGGGATCCTTTATTTTGATGATCTGAACCGTTCATTATGTTTAAAACATGTTTTTAAGGGTACCTGCAAGAAATCGGCTCGAAATAATATCGAGAAGAGCTTGATCTAAACAGTTTTTGATAAATGCTGACAGGAACAGCTTTATGAAAAATTGAACGGATCAAAGACTTTCCGGATATTTATTTTGAGCCGATCTCTTACGGGTACCCTTAAAAACACGTTTTAAACACATTGAACGGTTCAGATCATCATAATTTGATCAAGAAGTAGGAGGTCCACACCGTAGCAAAATAGGGGATCCCTTAGTAGAAGCTCACTCATACATATATAGTCCGCGCTTCTAATGAGGGATCCTTTATTTTGATGATCGGAACCGTTCATTATGTTTAAAACATGTTTTTAAGGGTACCTGCAAGAAATCGGCTCGAAATAATATCGAGAAGAGCTTGATCTAAACAGTTTTTGATAAATGCTGACAGGAACAGCTTTATGAAAAATTGAACGGATCAAAGACTTTCCGGATATTTATTTTGAGCCGATCTCTTACGGGTACCCTTAAAAACACGTTTTAAACACATTGAACGGTTCAGATCATCATAATTTGATCAAGAAGTAGGAGGTCCACACCGTAGCAAAATAGGGGATCCCTTATTAGAAGCTCACTCATACATATATAGTCCGCGCTTCTAATGAGGGATCCTTTATTTTGATGATCTGAACCGTTCATTATGTTTAAAACATGTTTTTAAGGGTACCTGCAAGAAATCGGCTCGAAATAATATCGAGAAGAGCTTGATCTAAACAGTTTTTGATAAATGCTGACAGGAACAGCTTTATGAAAAATTGAACGGATCAAAGACTTTCCGGATATTTATTTTGAGCCGATCTCTTACGGGTACCCTTAAAAACACGTTTTAAACACATTGAACGGTTCAGATCATCATAATTTGATCAAGAAGTAGGAGGTCCACACCGTAGCAAAATAGGGGATCCCTTATTAGAAGCTCACTCATACATATATAGTCCGCGCTTCTAATGAGGGATCCTTTATTTTGATGATCTGAACCGTTCATTATGTTTAAAACATGTTTTTAAGGGTACCTGCAAGAAATCGGCTCGAAATAATATCGAGAAGAGCTTGATCTAAACAGTTTTTGATAAATGCTGACAGGAACAGCTTTATGAAAAATTGAACGGATCAAAGACTTTCCGGATATTTATTTTGAGCCGATCTCTTACGGGTACCCTTAAAAACACGTTTTAAACACATTGAACGGTTCAGATCATCATAATTTGATCAAGAAGTAGGAGGTCCACACCGTAGCAAAATAGGGGATCCCTTATTAGAAGCTCACTCATACATATATAGTCCGCGCTTCTAATGAGGGATCCTTTATTTTGATGATCTGAACCGTTCATTATGTTTAAAACATGTTTTTAAGGGTACCTGCAAGAAATCGGCTCGAAATAATATCGAGAAGAGCTTGATCTAAACAGTTTTTGATAAATGCTGACAGGAACAGCTTTATGAAAAATTGAACGGATCAAAGACTTTCCGGATATTTATTTTGAGCCGATCTCTTACGGGTACCCTTAAAAACACGTTTTAAACAAATTGAACGGTTCAGATCATCATAATTTGATCAAGAAGTAGGAGGTCCACACCGTAGCAAAATAGGGGATCCCTTATTAGAAGCTCACTCATACATATATAGTCCGCGCTTCTAATGAGGGATCCTTTATTTTGATGATCGGAACCGTTCATTATGTTTAAAACATGTTTTTAAGGGTACCTGCAAGAAATCGGCTCGAAATAATATCGAGAAGAGCTTGATCTAAACAGTTTTTGATAAATGCTGACAGGAACAGCTTTATGAAAAATTGAACGGATCAAAGACTTTCCGGATATTTATTTTGAGCCGATCTCTTACGGGTACCCTTAAAAACACGTTTTAAACACATTGAACGGTTCAGATCATCATAATTTGATCAAGAAGTAGGAGGTCCACACCGTAGCAAAATAGGGGATCCCTTATTAGAAGCTCACTCATACATATATAGTCCGCGCTTCTAATGAGGGATCCTTTATTTTGATGATCGGAACCGTTCATTATGTTTAAAACATGTTTTTAAGGGTACCTGCAAGAAATCGGCTCGAAATAATATCGAGAAGAGCTTGATCTAAACAGTTTTTGATAAATGCTGACAGGAACAGCTTTATGAAAAATTGAACGGATCAAAGACTTTCCGGATATTTATTTTGAGCCGATCTCTTACGGGTACCCTTAAAAACACGTTTTAAACACATTGAACGGTTCAGATCATCATAATTTGATCAAGAAGTAGGAGGTCCACACCGTAGCAAAATAGGGGATCCCTTATTAGAAGCTCACTCATACATATATAGTCCGCGCTTCTAATGAGGGATCCTTTATTTTGATGATCTGAACCGTTCATTATGTTTAAAACATGTTTTTAAGGGTACCTGCAAGAAATCGGCTCGAAATAATATCGAGAAGAGCTTGATCTAAACAGTTTTTGATAAATGCTGACAGGAACAGCTTTATGAAAAATTGAACGGATCAAAGACTTTCCGGATATTTATTTTGAGCCGATCTCTTACGGGTACCCTTAAAAACACGTTTTAAACACATTGAACGGTTCAGATCATCATAATTTGATAAAGAAGTAGGAGGTCCACATCGTAGCAAAATAGGGGATCCCTTATTAGAAGCTCACTCATACATATATAGTCCGCGCTTCTAATGAGGGATCCTTTATTTTGATGATCTGAACCGTTCATTATGTTTAAAACATGTTTTTAAGGGTACCTGCAAGAAATCGGCTCGAAATAATATCGAGAAGAGCTTGATCTAAACAGTTTTTGATAAATGCTGACAGGAACAGCTTTATGAAAAATTGAACGGATCAAAGACTTTCCGGATATTTATTTTGAGCCGATCTCTTACGGGTACCCTTAAAAACACGTTTTAAACACATTGAACGGTTCAGATCATCATAATTTGATCAAGAAGTAGGAGGTCCACACCGTAGCAAAATAGGGGATCCCTTATTAGAAGCTCACTCATACATATATAGTCCGCGCTTCTAATGAGGGATCCTTTATTTTGATGATCTGAACCGTTCATTATGTTTAAAACATGTTTTTAAGGGTACCTGCAAGAAATCGGCTCGAAATAATATCGAGAAGAGCTTGATCTAAACAGTTTTTGATAAATGCTGACAGGAACAGCTTTATGAAAAATTGAACGGATCAAAGACTTTCCGGATATTTATTTTGAGCCGATCTCTTACGGGTACCCTTAAAAACACGTTTTAAACACATTGAACGGTTCAGATCATCATAATTTGATAAAGAAGTAGGAGGTCCACATCGTAGCAAAATAGGGGATCCCTTATTAGAAGCTCACTCATACATATATAGTCCGCGCTTCTAATGAGGGATCCTTTATTTTGATGATCTGAACCGTTCATTATGTTTAAAACATGTTTTTAAGGGTACCTGCAAGAAATCGGCTCGAAATAATATCGAGAAGAGCTTGATCTAAACAGTTTTTGATAAATGCTGACAGGAACAGCTTTATGAAAAATTGAACGGATCAAAGACTTTCCGGATATTTATTTTGAGCCGATCTCTTACGGGTACCCTTAAAAACACGTTTTAAACACATTGAACGGTTCAGATCATCATAATTTGATCAAGAAGTAGGAGGTCCACACCGTAGCAAAATAGGGGATCCCTTATTAGAAGCTCACTCATACATATATAGTCCGCGCTTCTAATGAGGGATCCTTTATTTTGATGATCTGAACCGTTCATTATGTTTAAAACATGTTTTTAAGGGTACCTGCAAGAAATCGGCTCGAAATAATATCGAGAAGAGCTTGATCTAAACAGTTTTTGATAAATGCTGACAGGAACAGCTTTATGAAAAATTGAACGGATCAAAGACTTTCCGGATATTTATTTTGAGCCGATCTCTTACGGGTACCCTTAAAAACACGTTTTAAACACATTGAACGGTTCAGATCATCATAATTTGATCAAGAAGTAGGAGGTCCACACCGTAGCAAAATAGGGGATCCCTTATTAGAAGCTCACTCATACATATATAGTCCGCGCTTCTAATGAGGGATCCTTTATTTTGATGATCTGAACCGTTCATTATGTTTAAAACATGTTTTTAAGGGTACCTGCAAGAAATCGGCTCGAAATAATATCGAGAAGAGCTTGATCTAAACAGTTTTTGATAAATGCTGACAGGAACAGCTTTATGAAAAATTGAACGGATCAAAGACTTTCCCGATATTTATTTTGAGCCGATCTCTTACGGGTACCCTTAAAAACACGTTTTAAACACATTGAACGGTTCAGATCATCATAATTTGATCAAGAAGTAGGAGGTCCACACCGTAGCAAAATAGGGGATCCCTTATTAGAAGCTAACTCATACATATATAGTCCGCGCTTCTAAGGAGGGATCCTTTATTTTGATGATCGGAACCGTTCATTATGTTTAAAACATGTTTTTAAGGGTACCTGCAAGAAATCGGCTCGAAATAATATCGAGAAGAGCTTGATCTAAACAGTTTTTGATAAATGCTGACAGGAACAGCTTTATGAAAAATTGAACGGATCAAAGACTTTCCGGATATTTATTTTGAGCCGATCTCTTACGGGTACCCTTAAAAACACGTTTTAAACACATTGAACGGTTCAGATCATCATAATTTGATCAAGAAGTAGGAGGTCCACACCGTAGCAAAATAGGGGATCCCTTATTAGAAGCTCACTCATACATATATAGTCCGCGCTTCTAATGAGGGATCCTTTATTTTGATGATCTGAACCGTTCATTATGTTTAAAACATGTTTTTAAGGGTACCTGCAAGAAATCGGCTCGAAATAATATCGAGAAGAGCTTGATCTAAACAGTTTTTGATAAATGCTGACAGGAACAGCTTTATGAAAAATTGAACGGATCAAAGACTTTCCGGATATTTATTTTGAGCCGATCTCTTACGGGTACCCTTAAAAACACGTTTTAAACAAATTGAACGGTTCAGATCATCATAATTTGATCAAGAAGTAGGAGGTCCACACCGTAGCAAAATAGGGGATCCCTTATTAGAAGCTCACTCATACATATATAGTCCGCGCTTCTAATGAGGGATCCTTTATTTTGATGATCGGAACCGTTCATTATGTTTAAAACATGTTTTTAAGGGTACCTGCAAGAAATCGGCTCGAAATAATATCGAGAAGAGCTTGATCTAAACAGTTTTTGATAAATGCTGACAGGAACAGCTTTATGAAAAATTGAACGGATCAAAGACTTTCCGGATATTTATTTTGAGCCGATCTCTTACGGGTACCCTTAAAAACACGTTTTAAACACATTGAACGGTTCAGATCATCATAATTTGATCAAGAAGTAGGAGGTCCACACCGTAGCAAAATAGGGGATCCCTTATTAGAAGCTCACTCATACATATATAGTCCGCGCTTCTAATGAGGGATCCTTTATTTTGATGATCTGAACCGTTCATTATGTTTAAAACATGTTTTTAAGGGTACCTGCAAGAAATCGGCTCGAAATAATATCGAGAAGAGCTTGATCTAAACAGTTTTTGATAAATGCTGACAGGAACAGCTTTATGAAAAATTGAACGGATCAAAGACTTTCCGGATATTTATTTTGAGCCGATCTCTTACGGGTACCCTTAAAAACACGTTTTAAACACATTGAACGGTTCAGATCATCATAATTTGATCAAGAAGTAGGAGGTCCACACCGTAGCAAAATAGGGGATCCCTTATTAGAAGCTCACTCATACATATATAGTCCGCGCTTCTAATGAGGGATCCTTTATTTTGATGATCTGAACCGTTCATTATGTTTAAAACATGTTTTTAAGGGTACCTGCAAGAAATCGGCTCGAAATAATATCGAGAAGAGCTTGATCTAAACAGTTTTTGATAAATGCTGACAGGAACAGCTTTATGAAAAATTGAACGGATCAAAGACTTTCCGGATATTTATTTTGAGCCGATCTCTTACGGGTACCCTTAAAAACACGTTTTAAACACATTGAACGGTTCAGATCATCATAATTTGATCAAGAAGTAGGAGGTCCACACCGTAGCAAAATAGGGGATCCCTTATTAGAAGCTCACTCATACATATATAGTCCGCGCTTCTAATGAGGGATCCTTTATTTTGATGATCGGAACCGTTCATTATGTTTAAAACATGTTTTTAAGGGTACCTGCAAGAAATCGGCTCGAAATAATATCGAGAAGAGCTTGATCTAAACAGTTTTTGATAAATGCTGACAGGAACAGCTTTATGAAAAATTGAACGGATCAAAGACTTTCCGGATATTTATTTTGAGCCGATCTCTTACGGGTACCCTTAAAAACACGTTTTAAACACATTGAACGGTTCAGATCATCATAATTTGATCAAGAAGTCGGAGGTCCACACCGTAGCAAAATAGGGGATCCCTTATTAGAAGCTCACTCATACATATATAGTCCGCGCTTCTAATGAGGGATCCTTTATTTTGATGATCTGAACCGTTCATTATGTTTAAAACATGTTTTTAAGGGTACCTGCAAGAAATCGGCTCGAAATAATATCGAGAAGAGCTTGATCTAAACAGTTTTTGATAAATGCTGACAGGAACAGCTTTATGAAAAATTGAACGGATCAAAGACTTTCCGGATATTTATTTTGAGCCGATCTCTTACGGGTACCCTTAAAAACACGTTTTAAACACATTGAACGGTTCAGATCATCATAATTTGATCAAGAAGTAGGAGGTCCACACCGTAGCAAAATAGGGGATCCCTTATTAGAAGCTCACTCATACATATATAGTCCGCGCTTCTAATGAGGGATCCTTTATTTTGATGATCTGAACCGTTCATTATGTTTAAAACATGTTTTTAAGGGTACCTGCAAGAAATCGGCTCGAAATAATATCGAGAAGAGCTTGATCTAAACAGTTTTTGATAAATGCTGACAGGAACAGCTTTATGAAAAATTGAACGGATCAAAGACTTTCCGGATATTTATTTTGAGCCGATCTCTTACGGGTACCCTTAAAAACACGTTTTAAACAAATTGAACGGTTCAGATCATCATAATTTGATCAAGAAGTAGGAGGTCCACACCGTAGCAAAATAGGGGATCCCTTATTAGAAGCTCACTCATACATATATAGTCCGCGCTTCTAATGAGGGATCCTTTATTTTGATGATCGGAACCGTTCATTATGTTTAAAACATGTTTTTAAGGGTACCTGCAAGAAATCGGCTCGAAATAATATCGAGAAGAGCTTGATCTAAACAGTTTTTGATAAATGCTGACAGGAACAGCTTTATGAAAAATTGAACGGATCAAAGACTTTCCGGATATTTATTTTGAGCCGATCTCTTACGGGTACCCTTAAAAACACGTTTTAAACAAATTGAACGGTTCAGATCATCATAATTTGATCAAGAAGTAGGAGGTCCACACCGTAGCAAAATAGGGGATCCCTTATTAGAAGCTCACTCATACATATATAGTCCGCGCTTCTAATGAGGGATCCTTTATTTTGATGATCGGAACCGTTCATTATGTTTAAAACATGTTTTTAAGGGTACCTGCAAGAAATCGGCTCGAAATAATATCGAGAAGAGCTTGATCTAAACAGTTTTTGATAAATGCTGACAGGAACAGCTTTATGAAAAATTGAACGGATCAAAGACTTTCCGGATATTTATTTTGAGCCGATCTCTTACGGGTACCCTTAAAAACACGTTTTAAACACATTGAACGGTTCAGATCATCATAATTTGATCAAGAAGTAGGAGGTCCACACCGTAGCAAAATAGGGGATCCCTTATTAGAAGCTCACTCATACATATATAGTCCGCGCTTCTAATGAGGGATCCTTTATTTTGATGATCTGAACCGTTCATTATGTTTAAAACATGTTTTTAAGGGTACCTGCAAGAAATCGGCTCGAAATAATATCGAGAAGAGCTTGATCTAAACAGTTTTTGATAAATGCTGACAGGAACAGCTTTATGAAAAATTGAACGGATCAAAAACTTTCCGGATATTATTTTGAGCCGATCTCTTACGGGTACCCTTAAAAACACGTTTTAAACACATTGAACGGTTCAGATCATCATAATTTGATCAAGAAGTAGGAGGTCCACACCGTAGCAAAATAGGGGATCCCTTATTAGAAGCTCACTCATACATATATAGTCCGCGCTTCTAATGAGGGATCCTTTATTTTGATGATCTGAACCGTTCATTATGTTTAAAACATGTTTTTAAGGGTACCTGCAAGAAATCGGCTCGAAATAATATCGAGAAGAGCTTGATCTAAACAGTTTTTGATAAATGCTGACAGGAACAGCTTTATGAAAAATTGAACGGATCAAAGACTTTCCGGATATTTATTTTGAGCCGATCTCTTACGGGTACCCTTAAAAACACGTTTTAAACACATTGAACGGTTCAGATCATCATAATTTGATCAAGAAGTAGGAGGTCCACACCATAGCAAAATAGGGGATCCCTTATTAGAAGCTCACTCATACATATATAGTCCGCGCTTCTAATGAGGGATCCTTTATTTTGATGATCGGAACCGTTCATTATGTTTAAAACATGTTTTTAAGGGTACCTGCAAGAAATCGGCTCGAAATAATATCGAGAAGAGCTTGATCTAAACAGTTTTTGATAAATGCTGACAGGAACAGCTTTATGAAAAATTGAACGGATCAAAGACTTTCCGGATATTTATTTTGAGCCGATCTCTTACGGGTACCCTTAAAAACACGTTTTAAACACATTGAACGGTTCAGATCATCATAATTTGATCAAGAAGTCGGAGGTCCACACCGTAGCAAAATAGGGGATCCCTTATTAGAAGCTCACTCATACATATATAGTCCGCGCTTCTAATGAGGGATCCTTTATTTTGATGATCGGAACCGTTCATTATGTTTAAAACATTTTTTTAAGGGTACCTGCAAGAAATCGGCTCGAAATAATATCGAGAAGAGCTTGATCTAAACAGTTTTTGATAAATGCTGACAGGAACAGCTTTATGAAAAATTGAACGGATCAAAGACTTTCCGGATATTTATTTTGAGCCGATCTCTTACGGGTACCCTTAAAAACACGTTTTAAACACATTGAACGGTTCAGATCATCATAATTTGATCAAGAAGTAGGAGGTCCACACCGTAGCAAAATAGGGGATCCCTTATTAGAAGCTCACTCATACATATATAGTCCGCGCTTCTAAGGAGGGATCCTTTATTTTGATGATCGGAACCGTTCATTATGTTTAAAACATGTTTTTAAGGGTACCTGCAAGAAATCGGCTCGAAATAATATCGAGAAGAGCTTGATCTAAACAGTTTTTGATAAATGCTGACAGGAACAGCTTTATGAAAAATTGAACGGATCAAAGACTTTCCGGATATTTATTTTGAGCCGATCTCTTACGGGTACCCTTAAAAACACGTTTTAAACACATTGAACGGTTCAGATCATCATAATTTGATCAAGAAGTAGGAGGTCCACACCGTAGCAAAATAGGGGATCCCTTATTAGAAGCTCACTCATACATATATAGTCCGCGCTTCTAATGAGGGATCCTTTATTTTGATGATCTGAACCGTTCATTATGTTTAAAACATGTTTTTAAGGGTACCTGCAAGAAATCGGCTCGAAATAATATCGAGAAGAGCTTGATCTAAACAGTTTTTGATAAATGCTGACAGGAACAGCTTTATGAAAAATTGAACGGATCAAAGACTTTCCGGATATTATTTTGAGCCGATCTCTTACGGGTACCCTTAAAAACACGTTTTAAACACATTGAACGGTTCAGATCATCATAATTTGATCAAGAAGTAGGAGGTCCACACCGTAGCAAAATAGGGGATCCCTTATTAGAAGCTCACTCATACATATATAGTCCGCGCTTCTAATGAGGGATCCTTTATTTTGATGATCTGAACCGTTCATTATGTTTAAAACATGTTTTTAAGGGTACCTGCAAGAAATCGGCTCGAAATAATATCGAGAAGAGCTTGATCTAAACAGTTTTTGATAAATGCTGACAGGAACAGCTTTATGAAAAATTGAACGGATCAAAGACTTTCCGGATATTTATTTTGAGCCGATCTCTTACGGGTACCCTTAAAAACACGTTTTAAACACATTGAACGGTTCAGATCATCATAATTTGATCAAGAAGTAGGAGGTCCACACCGTAGCAAAATAGGGGATCCCTTATTAGAAGCTCACTCATACATATATAGTCCGCGCTTCTAATGAGGGATCCTTTATTTTGATGATCGGAACCGTTCATTATGTTTAAAACATGTTTTTAAGGGTACCTGCAAGAAATCGGCTCGAAATAATATCGAGAAGAGCTTGATCTAAACAGTTTTTGATAAATGCTGACAGGAACAGCTTTATGAAAAATTGAACGGATCAAAGACTTTCCGGATATTTATTTTGAGCCGATCTCTTACGGGTACCCTTAAAAACACGTTTTAAACACATTGAACGGTTCAGATCATCATAATTTGATCAAGAAGTAGGAGGTCCACACCGTAGCAAAATAGGGGATCCCTTATTAGAAGCTCACTCATACATATATAGTCCGCGCTTCTAATGAGGGATCCTTTATTTTGATGATCGGAACCGTTCATTATGTTTAAAACATGTTTTTAAGGGTACCTGCAAGAAATCGGCTCGAAATAATATCGAGAAGAGCTTGATCTAAACAGTTTTTGATAAATGCTGACAGGAACAGCTTTATGAAAAATTGAACGGATCAAAGACTTTCCGGATATTTATTTTGAGCCGATCTCTTACGGGTACCCTTAAAAACACGTTTTAAACACATTGAACGGTTCAGATCATCATAATTTGATCAAGAAGTCGGAGGTCCACACCGTAGCAAAATAGGGGATCCCTTATTAGAAGCTCACTCATACATATATAGTCCGCGCTTCTAATGAGGGATCCTTTATTTTGATGATCGGAACCGTTCATTATGTTTAAAACATTTTTTTAAGGGTACCTGCAAGAAATCGGCTCGAAATAATATCGAGAAGAGCTTGATCTAAACAGTTTTTGATAAATGCTGACAGGAACAGCTTTATGAAAAATTGAACGGATCAAAGACTTTCCGGATATTTATTTTGAGCCGATCTCTTACGGGTACCCTTAAAAACACGTTTTAAACACATTGAACGGTTCAGATCATCATAATTTGATCAAGAAGTCGGAGGTCCACACCGTAGCAAAATAGGGGATCCCTTATTAGAAGCTCACTCATACATATATAGTCCGCGCTTCTAATGAGGGATCCTTTATTTTGATGATCGGAACCGTTCATTATGTTTAAAACATGTTTTTAAGGGTACCTGCAAGAAATCGGCTCGAAATAATATTGAGAAGAGCTTGATCTAAACAGTTTTTGATAAATGCTGACAGGAACAGCTTTATGAAAAATTGAACGGATCAAAGACTTTCCGGATATTTATTTTGAGCCGATCTCTTACGGGTACCCTTAAAAACACGTTTTAAACACATTGAACGGTTCAGATCATCATAATTTGATCAAGAAGTCGGAGGTCCACACCGTAGCAAAATAGGGGATCCCTTATTAGAAGCTCACTCATACATATATAGTCCGCGCTTCTAATGAGGGATCCTTTATTTTGATGGTCGGAACCGTTCATTATGTTTAAAACATGTTTTTAAGGGTACCTGCAAGAAATCGGCTCGAAATAATATCGAGAAGAGCTTGATCTAAACAGTTTTTGATAAATGCTGACAGGAACAGCTTTATGAAAAATTGAACGGATCAAAGACTTTCCGGATATTTATTTTGAGCCGATCTCTTACGGGTACCCTTAAAAACACGTTTTAAACACATTGAACGGTTCAGATCATCATAATTTGATCAAGAAGTAGGAGGTCCACACCGTAGCAAAATAGGGGATCCCTTATGAGAAGCTCACTCATACATATATAGTCCGCGCTTCTAATGAGGGATCCTTTATTTTGATGATCGGAACCGTTCATTATGTTTAAAACATGTTTTTAAGGGTACCTGCAAGAAATCGGCTCGAAATAATATCGAGAAGAGCTTGATCTAAACAGTTTTTGATAAATGCTGACAGGAACAACTTTATGAAAAATTGAACGAATCAAAGACTTTCCGGATATTTATTTTGAGCCGATCTCTTACGGGTACCCTTAAAAACACGTTTTAAACACATTGAACGGTTCAGATCATCATAATTTGATCAAGAAGTCGGAGGTCCACACCGTAGCAAAATAGGGGATCCCTTATTAGAAGCTCACTCATACATATATAGTCCGCGCTTCTAATGAGGGATCCTTTATTTTGATGATCGGAACCGTGCATTATGTTTAAAACATGTTTTTAAGAGTACCTGCAAGAAATCGGCTCGAAATAATATCGAGAAGAGCTTGATCTAAACAGTTTTTGATAAATGCTGACAGGAACAGTTTTATGAAAAATTGAACGGATCAAAGACTTTCCGGATATTTATTTTGAGCCGATCTCTTACGGGTACCCTTAAAAACACGTTTTAAACACATTGAACGGTTCAGATCATCATAATTTGATCAAGAAGTAGGAGGTCCACACCGTAGCAAAATAGGGGATCCCGTATTAGAAGCTCACTCATACATATATAGTCCGCGCTTCTAATGAGGGATCCTTTATTTTGATGATCGGAACCGTTCATTATGTTTAAAACATGTTTTTAAGGGTACCTGCAAGAAATCGGCTCGAAATAATATCGAGAAGAGCTTGATCTAAACAGTTTTTGATAAATGCTGACAGGAACAGTTTTATGAAAAATTGAACGGATCAAAGACTTTCCGGATATTATTTTGAGCCGATCTCTTACGGGTACCCTTAAAAACACATTTTAAACACATTGAACGGTTCAGATCATCATAATTTGATCAAGAAGTAGGAGGTCCACACCGTAGCAAAATAGGGGATCCATTATTAGAAGCTCACTCATACATATATAGTCCGCGCTTCTAATGAGGGATCCTTTATTTTGATGATCTGAACCGTTCATTATGTTTAAAACATGTTTTTAAGGGTACCTGCAAGAAATCGGCTCGAAATAATATCGAGAAGAGCTTGATCTAAACAGTTTTCGATAAAT
Organism: Arctostaphylos glauca; assembly: GCA_019985065.2. Lineage (NCBI taxonomy): Eukaryota > Viridiplantae > Streptophyta > Magnoliopsida > Ericales > Ericaceae > Arctostaphylos > Arctostaphylos glauca. The sequence continues at coordinate 250,591 of JAHSPW020000044.1, read as the reverse complement.
GCTGACAGGAACAGCTTTATGAAAAATTGAACGGATCAAAGACTTTCCGGATATTTATTTTGAGCCGATCTCTTACGGGTACCCTTAAAAACACGTTTTAAACACATTGAACGGTTCAGATCATCATAATTTGATCAAGAAGTCGGAGGTCCACACCGTAGCAAAATAGGGGATCCCTTATTAGAAGCTCACTCATACATATATAGTCCGCGCTTCTAATGAGGGATCCTTTATTTTGATGATCGGAACCGTTCATTATGTTTAAAACATGTTTTTAAGGGTACCTGCAAGAAATCGGCTCGAAATAATATCGAGAAGAGCTTGATCTAAACAGTTTTTGATAAATGCTGACAGGAACAGCTTTATGAAAAATTGAACGGATCAAAGACTTTCCGGATATTTATTTTGAGCCGATCTCTTACGGGTACCCTTAAAAACACGTTTTAAACACATTGAACGGTTCAGATCATCATAATTTGATCAAGAAGTCGGAGGTCCACACCGTAGCAAAATAGGGGATCCCTTATTAGAAGCTCACTCATACATATATAGTCCGCGCTTCTAATGAGAGATCCTTTATTTTGATGATCGGAACCGTTCATTATGTTTAAAACATGTTTTTAAGGGAACCTGCAAGAAATCGGCTCGAAATAATATCGAGAAGAGCTTGATCAAAACAGTTTTTGATAAATGCTGACAGGAACAGCTTTATGAAAAATTGAACGGATCAAAGACTTTCCGGATATTTATTTTGAGCCGATCTCTTACGGGTACCCTTAAAAACACGTTTTAAACACATTGAACGGTTCAGATCATCATAATTTGTTCAAGAAGTAGGAGGTCCACACCGTAGCAAAATAGGGGATCCCTTATTAGAAGCTCACTCATACATATATAGTCCGCGCTTCTAATGAGGGATCCTTTATTTTGATGATCGGAACCGTTCATTATGTTTAAAACATGTTTTTAAGGGTACCTGCAAGAAATCGGCTCGAAATAATATCGAGAAGAGCTTGATCTAAACAGTTTTTGATAAATGCTGACAGGAACAGCTTTATGAAAAATTGAACGGATCAAAGACTTTCCGGATATTTATTTTGAGCCGATCTCTTACGGGTACCCTTAAAAACACGTTTTAAACACATTGAACGGTTCAGATCATCATAATTTGATCAAGAAGTCGGAGGTCCACACCGTAGCAAAATAGGGGATCCCTTATTAGAAGCTCACTCATACATATATAGTCCGCGCTTCTAATGAGGGATCCTTTATTTTGATGATCGGAACCGTTCATTATGTTTAAAACATGTTTTTAAGGGTACCTGCAAGAAATCGGCTCGAAATAATATCGAGAAGAGCTTGATCTAAACAGTTTTTGATAAATGCTGACAGGAACAGCTTTATGAAAAATTGAACGGATCAAAGACTTTCCGGATATTTATTTTGAGCCGATATCTTACGGGTACCCTTAAAAACACGTTTTAAACACATTGAACGGTTCAGATCATCATAATTTGATCAAGAAGTAGGAGGTCCACACCGTAGCAAAATAGGGGATCCCTTATTAGAAGCTCACTCATACATATATAGTCCGCGCTTCTAATGAGGGATCCTTTATTTTGATGATCTGAACCGTTCATTATGTTTAAAACATGTTTTTAAGGGTACCTGCAAGAAATCGGCTCGAAATAATATCGAGAAGAGCTTGATCTAAACAGTTTTTGATAAATGCTGACAGGAACAGCTTTATGAAAAATTGAACGGATCAAAGACTTTCCGGATATTATTTTGAGCCGATCTCTTACGGGTACCCTTAAAAACACGTTTTAAACACATTGAACGGTTCAGATCATCATAATTTGATCAAGAAGTCCGAGGTCCACACCGTAGCAAAATAGGGGATCCCTTATTAGAAGCTCACTCATACATATATAGTCCGCGCTTCTAATGAGAGATCCTTTATTTTGATGATCGGAACCGTTCATTATGTTTAAAACATGTTTTTAAGGGAACCTGCAAGAAATCGGCTCGAAATAATATCGAGAAGAGCTTGATCTAAACAGTTTTTGATAAATGCTGACAGGAACAGCTTTATGAAAAATTGAACGGATCAAAGACTTTCCGGATATTTATTTTGAGCCGATCTCTTACGGGTACCCTTAAAAACACGTTTTAAACACATTGAACGGTTCAGATCATCATAATTTGTTCAAGAAGTAGGAGGTCCACACCGTAGCAAAATAGGGGATCCCTTATTAGAAGCTCACTCATACATATATAGTCCGCGCTTCTAATGAGGGATCCTTTATTTTGATGATCGGAACCGTTCATTATGTTTAAAACATGTTTTTAAGGGTACCTGCAAGAAATCGGCTCGAAATAATATCGAGAAGAGCTTGATCTAAACAGTTTTTGATAAATGCTGACAGGAACAGCTTTATGAAAAATTGAACGGATCAAAGACTTTCCGGATATTTATTTTGAGCCGATCTCTTACGGGTACCCTTAAAAACACGTTTTAAACACATTGAACGGTTCAGATCATCATAATTTGATCAAGAAGTCGGAGGTCCACACCGTAGCAAAATAGGGGATCCCTTATTAGAAGCTCACTCATACATATATAGTCCGCGCTTCTAATGAGGGATCCTTTATTTTGATGATCGGAACCGTTCATTATGTTTAAAACATGTTTTTAAGGGTACCTGCAAGAAATCGGCTCGAAATAATATCGAGAAGAGCTTGATCTAAACAGTTTTTGATAAATGCTGACAGGAACAGCTTTATGAAAAATTGAACGGATCAAAGACTTTCCGGATATTTATTTTGAGCCGATATCTTACGGGTACCCTTAAAAACACGTTTTAAACACATTGAACGGTTCAGATCATCATAATTTGATCAAGAAGTAGGAGGTCCACACCGTAGCAAAATAGGGGATCCCTTATTAGAAGCTCACTCATACATATATAGTCCGCGCTTCTAATGAGGGATCCTTTATTTTGATGATCTGAACCGTTCATTATGTTTAAAACATGTTTTTAAGGGTACCTGCAAGAAATCGGCTCGAAATAATATCGAGAAGAGCTTGATCTAAACAGTTTTTGATAAATGCTGACAGGAACAGCTTTATGAAAAATTGAACGGATCAAAGACTTTCCGGATATTATTTTGAGCCGATCTCTTACGGGTACCCTTAAAAACACGTTTTAAACACATTGAACGGTTCAGATCATCATAATTTGATCAAGAAGTAGGAGGTCCACACCGTAGCAAAATAGGGGATCCCTTATTAGAAGCTCACTCATACATATATAGTCCGCGCTTCTAATGAGGGATCCTTTATTTTGATGATCTGAACCGTTCATTATGTTTAAAACATGTTTTTAAGGGTACCTGCAAGAAATCGGCTCGAAATAATATCGAGAAGAGCTTGATCTAAACAGTTTTTGATAAATGCTGACAGGAACAGCTTTATGAAAAATTGAACGGATCAAAGACTTTCCGGATATTATTTTGAGCCGATCTCTTACGGGTACCCTTAAAAACACGTTTTAAACACATTGAACGGTTCAGATCATCATAATTTGATCAAGAAGTAGGAGGTCCACACCGTAGCAAAATAGGGGATCCCTTATTAGAAGCTCACTCATACATATATAGTCCGCGCTTCTAATGAGGGATCCTTTATTTTGATGATCTGAACCGTTCATTATGTTTAAAACATGTTTTTAAGGGTACCTGCAAGAAATCGGCTCGAAATAATATCGAGAAGAGCTTGATCTAAACAGTTTTTGATAAATGCTGACAGGAACAGCTTTATGAAAAATTGAACGTATCAAAGACTTTCCGGATATTATTTTGAGCCGATCTCTTACGGGTACCCTTAAAAACACGTTTTAAACACATTGAACGGTTCAGATCATCATAATTTGATAAAGAAGTAGGAGGTCCACACCGTAGCAAAATAGGGGATCCCTTATTAGAAGCTCACTCATACATATATAGTCCGCGCTTCTAATGAGGGATCCTTTATTTTGATGATCTGAACCGTTCATTATGTTTAAAACATGTTTTTAAGGGTACCTGCAAGAAATCGGCTCGAAATAATATCGAGAAGAGCTTGATGTAAACAGTTTTTGATAAATGCTGACAGGAACAGCTTTATGAAAAATTGAACGGATCAAAGACTTTCCGGATATTATTTTGAGCCGATCTCTTACGGGTACCCTTAAAAACACGTTTTAAACACATTGAACGGTTCAGATCATCATAATTTGATCAAGAAGTAGGAGGTCCACACCGTAGCAAAATAGGGGATCCCTTATTAGAAGCTCACTCATACATATATAGTCCGCGCTTCTAATGAGGGATCCTTTATTTTGATGATCGGAACCGTTCATTATGTTTAAAACATGTTTTTAAGGGTACCTGCAAGAAATCGGCTCGAAATAATATCGAGAAGAGCTTGATCTAAACAGTTTTTGATAAATGCTGACAGGAACAGCTTTATGAAAAATTGAACGGATCAAAGACTTTCCGGATATTATTTTGAGCCGATCTCTTACGGGTACCCTTAAAAACACGTTTTAAACACATTGAACGGTTCAGATCATCATAATTTGATCAAGAAGTAGGAGGTCCACACCGTAGCAAAATAGGGGATCCCTTATTAGAAGCTCACTCATACATATATAGTCTGCGCTTCTAATGAGGGATCCTTTATTTTGATGATCGGAACCGTTCATTATGTTTAAAACATGTTTTTAAGGGTACCTGCAAGAAATCGGCTCGAAATAATATCGAGAAGAGCTTGATCTAAACAGTTTTTGATAAATGCTGACAGGAACAGCTTTATGAAAAATTGAACGGATCAAAGACTTTCCGGATATTATTTTGAGCCGATCTCTTACGGGTACCCTTAAAAACACGTTTTAAACACATTGAACGGTTCAGATCATCAGAATTTGATCAAGAAGTAGGAGGTCCACACCGTAGCAAAATAGGGGATCCCTTATTAGAAGCTCACTCATACATATATAGTCTGCGCTTCTAATGAGGGATCCTTTATTTTGATGATCGGAACCGTTCATTATGTTTAAAACATGTTTTTAAGGGTACCTGCAAGAAATCGGCTCGAAATAATATCGAGAAGAGCTTGATCTAAACAGTTTTTGATAAATGCTGACAGGAACAGCTTTATGAAAAATTGAACGGATCAAAGACTTTCCGGATATTATTTTGAGCCGATCTCTTACGGGTACCCTTAAAAACACGTTTTAAACACATTGAACGGTTCAGATCATCATAATTTGATCAAGAAGTAGGAGGTCCACACCGTAGCAAAATAGGGGATCCCTTATTAGAAGCTCACTCATACATATATAGTCCGCGCTTCTAATGAGGGATCCTTTATTTTGATGATCGGAACCGTTCATTATGTTTAAAACATGTTTTTAAGGGTACCTGCAAGAAATCGGCTCGAAATAATATCGAGAAGAGCTTGATCTAAACAGTTTTTGATAAATGCTGACAGGAACAGCTTTATGAAAAATTGAACGGATCAAAGACTTTCCGGATATTATTTTGAGCCGATCTCTTACGGGTACCCTTAAAAACACGTTTTAAACACATTGAACGGTTCAGATCATCATAATTTGATCAAGAAGTAGGAGGTCCACACCGTAGCAAAATAGGGGATCCCTTATTAGAAGCTCACTCATACATATATAGTCCGCGCTTCTAATGAGGGATCCTTTATTTTGATGATCGGAACCGTTCATTATGTTTAAAACATGTTTTTAAGGGTACCTGCAAGAAATCGGCTCGAAATAATATCGAGAAGAGCTTGATCTAAACAGTTTTTGATAAATGCTGACAGGAACAGCTTTATGAAAAATTGAACGGATCAAAGACTTTCCGGATATTATTTTGAGCCGATCTCTTACGGGTACCCTTAAAAACACGTTTTAAACACATTGAACGGTTCAGATCATCATAATTTGATCAAGAAGTAGGAGGTCCACACCGTAGCAAAATAGGGGATCCCTTATTAGAAGCTCACTCATACATATATAGTCCGCGATTCTAATGAGGGATCCTTTATTTTGATGATCGGAACCGTTCATTATGTTTAAAACATGTTTTTAAGGGTACCTGCAAGAAATCGGCTCGAAATAATATCGAGAAGAGCTTGATCTAAACAGTTTTTGATAAATGCTGACAGGAACAGCTTTATGAAAAATTGAACGGATCAAAGACTTTCCGGATATTATTTTGAGCCGATCTCTTACGGGTACCCTTAAAAACACGTTTTAAACACATTGAACGGTTCAGATCATCATAATTTGATCAAGAAGTAGGAGGTCCACACCGTAGCAAAATAGGGGATCCCTTATTAGAAGCTCACTCATACATATATAGTCCGCGCTTCTAATGAGGGATCCTTTATTTTGATGATCGGAACCGTTCATTATGTTTAAAACATGTTTTTAAGGGTACCTGCAAGAAATCGGCTCGAAATAATATCGAGAAGAGCTTGATCTAAACAGTTTTTGATAAATGCTGACAGGAACAGCTTTATGAAAAATTGAACGGATCAAAGACTTTCCGGATATTATTTTGAGCCGATCTCTTACGGGTACCCTTAAAAACACGTTTTAAACACATTGAACGGTTCAGATCATCATAATTTGATCAAGAAGTAGGAGGTCCACACCGTAGCAAAATAGGGGATCCCTTATTAGAAGCTCACTCATACATATATAGTCCGCGCTTCTAATGAGGGATCCTTTATTTTGATGATCGGAACCGTTCATTATGTTTAAAACATGTTTTTAAGGGTACCTGCAAGAAATCGGCTCGAAATAATATCGAGAAGAGCTTGATCTAAACAGTTTTTGATAAATGCTGACAGGAACAGCTTTATGAAAAATTGAACGGATCAAAGACTTTCCGGATATTATTTTGAGCCGATCTCTTACGGGTACCCTTAAAAACACGTTTTAAACACATTGAACGGTTCAGATCATCATAATTTGATCAAGAAGTAGGAGGTCCACACCGTAGCAAAATAGGGGATCCCTTATTAGAAGCTCACTCATACATATATAGTCCGCACTTCTAATGAGGGATCCTTTATTTTGATGATCGGAACCGTTCATTATGTTTAAAACATGTTTTTAAGGGTACCTGCAAGAAATCGGCTCGAAATAATATCGAGAAGAGGTTGATCTAAACAGTTTTTGATAAATGCTGACAGGAACAGCTTTATGAAAAATTGAACGGATCAAAGACTTTCCGGATATTATTTTGAGCCGATCTCTTACGGGTACCCTTAAAAACACGTTTTAAACACATTGAACGGTTCAGATCATCATAATTTGATCAAGAAGTAGGAGGTCCACACCGTAGCAAAATAGGGGATCCCTTATTAGAAGCTCACTCATACATATATAGTCCGCGCTTCTAATGAGGGATCCTTTATTTTGATGATCGGAACCGTTCATTATGTTTAAAACATGTTTTTAAGGGTACCTGCAAGAAATCGGCTCGAAATAATATCGAGAAGAGCTTGATCTAAACAGTTTTTGATAAATGCTGACAGGAACAGCTTTATGAAAAATTGAACGGATCAAAGACTTTCCGGATATTATTTTGAGCCGATCTCTTACGGGTACCCTTAAAAACACGTTTTAAACACATTGAACGGTTCAGATCATCATAATTTGATCAAGAAGTAGGAGGTCCACACCGTAGCAAAATAGGGGATCCCTTATTAGAAGCTCACTCATACATATATAGTCCGCGATTCTAATGAGGGATCCTTTATTTTGATGATCGGAACCATTCATTATGTTTAAAACATGTTTTTAAGGGTACCTGCAAGAAATCGGCTCGAAATAATATCGAGAAGAGCTTGATCTAAACAGTTTTTGATAAATGCTGACAGGAACAGCTTTATGAAAAATTGAACGGATCAAAGACTTTCCGGATATTATTTTGAGCCGATCTCTTACGGGTACCCTTAAAAACACGTTTTAAACACATTGAACGGTTCAGATCATCATAATTTGATCAAGAAGTAGGAGGTCCACACCGTAGCAAAATAGGGGATCCCTTATTAGAAGCTCACTCATACATATATAGTCCGCGCTTCTAATGAGGGATCCTTTATTTTGATGATCGGAACCGTTCATTATGTTTAAAACATGTTTTTAAGGGTACCTGCAAGAAATCGGCTCGAAATAATATCGAGAAGAGCTTGATCTAAACAGTTTTTGATAAATGCTGACAGGAACAGCTTTATGAAAAATTGAACGGATCAAAGACTTTCCGGATATTATTTTGAGCCGATCTCTTACGGGTACCCTTAAAAACACGTTTTAAACACATTGAACGGTTCAGATCATCATAATTTGATCAAGAAGTAGGAGGTCCACACCGTAGCAAAATAGGGGATCCCTTATTAGAAGCTCACTCATACATATATAGTCCGCGCTTCTAATGAGGGATCCTTTATTTTGATGATCGGAACCGTTCATTATGTTTAAAACATGTTTTTAAGGGTACCTGCAAGAAATCGGCTCGAAATAATATCGAGAAGAGCTTGATCTAAACAGTTTTTGATAAATGCTGACAGGAACAGCTTTATGAAAAATTGAACGGATCAAAGACTTTCCGGATATTATTTTGAGCCGATCTCTTACGGGTACCCTTAAAAACACGTTTTAAACACATTGAACGGTTCAGATCATCATAATTTGATCAAGAAGTAGGAGGTCCACACCGTAGCAAAATAGGGGATCCCTTATTAGAAGCTCACTCATACATATATAGTCCGCGCTTCTAATGAGGGATCCTTTATTTTGATGATCGGAACCGTTCATTATGTTTAAAACATGTTTTTAAGGGTACCTGCAAGAAATCGGCTCGAAATAATATCGAGAAGAGCTTGATCTAAACAGTTTTTGATAAATGCTGACAGGAACAGCTTTATGAAAAATTGAACGGATCAAAGACTTTCCGGATATTATTTTGAGCCGATCTCTTACGGGTACCCTTAAAAACACGTTTTAAACACATTGAACGGTTCAGATCATCATAATTTGATCAAGAAGTAGGAGGTCCACACCGTAGCAAAATAGGGGATCCCTTATTAGAAGCTCACTCATACATATATAGTCCGCGCTTCTAATGAGGGATCCTTTATTTTGATGATCGGAACCGTTCATTATGTTTAAAACATGTTTTTAAGGGTACCTGCAAGAAATCGGCTCGAAATAATATCGAGAAGAGCTTGATCTAAACAGTTTTTGATAAATGCTGACAGGAACAGCTTTATGAAAAATTGAACGGATCAAAGACTTTCCGGATATTATTTTGAGCCGATCTCTTACGGGTACCCTTAAAAACACGTTTTAAACACATTGAACGGTTCAGATCATCATAATTTGATCAAGAAGTAGGAGGTCCACACCGTAGCAAAATAGGGGATCCCTTATTAGAAGCTCACTCATACATATATAGTCCGCGCTTCTAATGAGGGATCCTTTATTTTGATGATCGGAACCGTTCATTATGTTTAAAACATGTTTTTAAGGGTACCTGCAAGAAATCGGCTCGAAATAATATCGAGAAGAGCTTGATCTAAACAGTTTTTGATAAATGCTGACAGGAACAGCTTTATGAAAAATTGAACGGATCAAAGACTTTCCGGATATTATTTTGAGCCGATCTCTTACGGGTACCCTTAAAAACATGTTTTAAACACATTGAACGGTTCAGATCATCATAATTTGATCAAGAAGTAGGAGGTCCACACCGTAGCAAAATAGGGGATCCCTTATTAGAAGCTCACTCATACATATATAGTCCGCGCTTCTAATGAGGGATCCTTTATTTTGATGATCGGAACCGTTCATTATGTTTAAAACATGTTTTTAAGGGTACCTGCAAGAAATCGGCTCGAAATAATATCGAGAAGAGCTTGATCTAAACAGTTTTTGATAAATGCTGACAGGAACAGCTTTATGAAAAATTGAACGGATCAAAGACTTTCCGGATATTATTTTGAGCCGATCTCTTACGGGTACCCTTAAAAACACGTTTTAAACACATTGAACGGTTCAGATCATCATAATTTGATCAAGAAGTAGGAGGTCCACACCGTAGCAAAATAGGGGATCCCTTATTAGAAGCTCACTCATACATATATAGTCCGCGCTTCTAATGAGGGATCCTTTATTTTGATGATCGGAACCGTTCATTATGTTTAAAACATGTTTTTAAGGGTACCTGCAAGAAATCGGCTCGAAATAATATCGAGAAGAGCTTGATCTAAACAGTTTTTGATAAATGCTGACAGGAACAGCTTTATGAAAAATTGAACGGATCAAAGACTTTCCGGATATTATTTTGAGCCGATCTCTTACGGGTACCCTTAAAAACACGTTTTAAACACATTGAACGGTTCAGATCATCATAATTTGATCAAGAAGTAGGAGGTCCACACCGTAGCAAAATAGGGGATCCCTTATTAGAAGCTCACTCATACATATATAGTCCGCGCTTCTAATGAGGGATCCTTTATTTTGATGATCGGAACCGTTCATTATGTTTAAAACATGTTTTTAAGGGTACCTGCAAGAAATCGGCTCGAAATAATATCGAGAAGAGCTTGATCTAAACAGTTTTTGATAAATGCTGACAGGAACAGCTGTATGAAAAATTGAAGGGATCAAAGACTTTCCGGATATTATTTTGAGCCGATCTCTTACGGGTACCCTTAAAAACACGTTTTAAACACATTGAACGGTTCAGATCATCATAATTTGATCAAGAAGTAGGAGGTCCACACCGTAGCAAAATAGGGGATCCCTTATTAGAAGCTCACTCATACATATATAGTCCGCGCTTCTAATGAGGGATCCTTTATTTTGATGATCGGAACCGTTCATTATGTTTAAAACATGTTTTTAAGGGTACCTGCAATAAATCGGCTCGAAATAATATCGAGAAGAGCTTGATCTAAACAGTTTTTGATAAATGCTGACAGGAATAGCTTTATGAAAAATTGAACGGATCAAAGACTTTCCGGATATTATTTTGAGCCGATCTCTTACGGGTACCCTTAAAAACACGTTTTAAACACATTGAACGGTTCAGATCATCATAATTTGATCAAGAAGTAGGAGGTCCACACCGTAGCAAAATAGGGATCCCTTATTAGAAGCTCACTCATACATATATAGTCCGCGCTTCTAATGAGGGATCCTTTATTTTGATGATCGGAACCGTTCATTATGTTTAAAACATGTTTTTAAGGGTACCTGCAAGAAATCGGCTCGAAATAATATCGAGAAGAGCTTGATCTAAACAGTTTTTGATAAATGCTGACAGAAACAGCTTTATGAAAAATTGAACGGATCAAAGACTTTCCGGATATTATTTTGAGCCGATCTCTTACGGGTACCCTTAAAAACACGTTTTAAACACATTGAACGGTTCAGATCATCATAATTTGATCAAGAAGTAGGAGGTCCACACCGTAGCAAAATAGGGGATCCCTTATTAGAAGCTCACTCATACATATATAGTCCGCGCTTCTAATGAGGGATCCTTTATTTTGATGATCGGAACCGTTCATTATGTTTAAAACATGTTTTTAAGGGTACCTGCAAGAAATCGGCTCGAAATAATATCGAGAAGAGCTTGATCTAAACAGTTTTTGATAAATGCTGACAGGAACAGCTGTATGAAAAATTGAAGGGATCAAAGACTTTCCGGATATTATTTTGAGCCGATCTCTTACGGGTACCCTTAAAAACACGTTTTAAACACATTGAACGGTTCAGATCATCATAATTTGATCAAGAAGTAGGAGGTCCACACCGTAGCAAAATAGGGGATCCCTTATTAGAAGCTCACTCATACATATATAGTCCGCGCTTCTAATGAGGGATCCTTTATTTTGATGATCGGAACCGTTCATTATGTTTAAAACATGTTTTTAAGGGTACCTGCAAGAAATCGGCTCGAAATAATATCGAGAAGAGCTTGATCTAAACAGTTTTTGATAAATGCTGACAGGAACAGCTGTATGAAAAATTGAAGGGATCAAAGACTTTCCGGATATTATTTTGAGCCGATCTCTTACGGGTACCCTTAAAAACACGTTTTAAACACATTGAACGGTTCAGATCATCATAATTTGATCAAGAAGTAGGAGGTCCACACCGTAGCAAAATAGGGGATCCCTTATTAGAAGCTCACTCATACATATATAGTCCGCGCTTCTAATGAGGGATCCTTTATTTTGATGATCGGAACCGTTCATTATGTTTGAAACATGTTTTTAAGGGTACCTGCAAGAAATCGGCTCGAAATAATATCGAGAAGAGCTTGATCTAAACAGTTTTTGATAAATGCTGACAGGAATAGCTTTATGAAAAATTGAACGGATCAAAGACTTTCCGGATATTATTTTGAGCCGATCTCTTACGGGTACCCTTAAAAACACGTTTTAAACACATTGAACGGTTCAGATCATCATAATTTGATCAAGAAGTAGGAGTTCCACACCGTAGCAAAATAGGGATCCCTTATTAGAAGCTCACTCATACATATATAGTCCGCGCTTCTAATGAGGGATCCTTTATTTTGATGATCGGAACCGTTCATTATGTTTAAAACATGTTTTTAAGGGTACCTGCAAGAAATCGGCTCGAAATAATATCGAGAAGAGCTTGATCTAAACAGTTTTTGATAAATGCTGACAGGAACAGCTTTATGAAAAATTGAAGGGATCAAAGACTTTCCGGATATTATTTTGAGCCGATCTCTTACGGGTACCCTTAAAAACACGTTTTAAACACATTGAATGGTTCAGATCATCATAATTTGATCAAGAAGTAGGAGGTCCACACCGTAGCAAAATAGGGGATCCCTTATTAGAAGCTCACTCATACATATATAGTCCGCGCTTCTAATGAGGGATCCTTTATTTTGATGATCGGAACCGTTCATTATGTTTAAAACATGTTTTTAAGGGTACCTGCAAGAAATCGGCTCGAAATAATATCGAGAAGAGCTTGATCTAAACAGTTTTTGATAAATGCTGACAGGAACAGCTTTATGAAAAATTGAACGGATCAAAGACTTTCCGGATATTATTTTGAGCCGATCTCTTACGGGTACCCTTAAAAACACGTTTTAAACACATTGAACGGTTCAGATCATCATAATTTGATCAAGAAGTAGGAGGTCCACACCGTAGCAAAATAGGGGATCCCTTATTAGAAGCTCACTCATACATATATAGTCCGCGCTTCTAATGAGGGATCCTTTATTTTGATGATCGGAACCGTTCATTATGTTTAAAACATGTTTTTAAGGGTACCTGCAAGAAATCGGCTCGAAATAATATCGAGAAGAGCTTGATCTAAACAGTTTTTGATAAATGCTGACAGGAACAGCTTTATGAAAAATTGAACGGATCAAAGACTTTCCGGATATTATTTTGAGCCCATCTCTTACGGGTACCCTTAAAAACACGTTTTAAACACATTGAACGGTTCAGATCATCATAATTTGATCAAGAAGTAGGAGGTCCACACCGTAGCAAAATAGGGGATCCCTTATTAGAAGCTCACTCATACATATATAGTCCGCGCTTCTAATGAGGGATCCTTTATTTTGATGATCTGAACCGTTCATTATGTTTAAAACATGTTTTTAAGGGTACCTGCAAGAAATCGGCTCGAAATAATATCGAGAAGAGCTTGATCTAAACAGTTTTTGATAAATGCTGACAGGAACAGCTTTATGAAAAATTGAACGGATCAAAGACTTTCCGGATATTATTTTGAGCCGATCTCTTACGGGTACCCTTAAAAACACGTTTTAAACACATTGAACGGTTCAGATCATCATAATTTGATCAAGAAGTAGGAGGTCCACACCGTAGCAAAATAGGGGATCCCTTATTAGAAGCTCACTCATACATATATAGTCCGCGCTTCTAATGAGGGATCCTTTATTTTGATGATCTGAACCGTTCATTATGTTTAAAACATGTTTTTAAGGGTACCTGCAAGAAATCGGCTCGAAATAATATCGAGAAGAGCTTGATCTAAACAGTTTTTGATAAATGCTGACAGGAACAGCTTTATGAAAAATTGAACGGATCAAAGACTTTCCGGATATTATTTTGAGCCGATCTCTTACGGGTACCCTTAAAAACACGTTTTAAACACATTGAACGGTTCAGATCATCATAATTTGATCAAGAAGTAGGAGGTCCACACCGTAGCAAAATAGGGGATCCCTTATTAGAAGCTCACTCATACATATATAGTCCGCGCTTCTAATGAGGGATCCTTTATTTTGATGATCTGAACCGTTCATTATGTTTAAAACATGTTTTTAAGGGTACCTGCAAGAAATCGGCTCGAAATAATATCGAGAAGAGCTTGATCTAAACAGTTTTTGATAAATGCTGACAGGAACAGCTTTATGAAAAATTGAACGGATCAAAGACTTTCCGGATATTATTTTGAGCCGATCTCTTACGGGTACCCTTAAAAACACGTTTTAAACACATTGAACGGTTCAGATCATCATAATTTGATCAAGAAGTAGGAGGTCCACACCGTAGCAAAATAGGGGATCCCTTATTAGAAGCTCACTCATACATATATAGTCCGCGCTTCTAATGAGGGATCCTTTATTTTGATGATCTGAACCGTTCATTATGTTTAAAACATGTTTTTAAGGGTACCTGCAAGAAATCGGCTCGAAATAATATCGAGAAGAGCTTGATCTAAACAGTTTTTGATAAATGCTGACAGGAACAGCTTTATGAAAAATTGAACGGATCAAAGACTTTCCGGATATTATTTTGAGCCGATCTCTTACGGGTACCCTTAAAAACACGTTTTAAACACATTGAACGGTTCAGATCATCATAATTTGATCAAGAAGTAGGAGGTCCACACCTTAGCAAAATAGGGGATCCCTTATTAGAAGCTCACTCATACATATATAGTCCGCGCTTCTAATGAGGGATCCTTTATTTTGATGATCTGAACCGTTCATTATGTTTAAAACATGTTTTTAAGGGTACCTGCAAGAAATCGGCTCGAAATAATATCGAGAAGAGCTTGATCTAAACAGTTTTTGATAAATGCTGACAGGAACAGCTTTATGAAAAATTGAACGGATCAAAGACTTTCCGGATATTATTTTGAGCCGATCTCTTACGGGTACCCTTAAAAACACGTTTTAAACACATTGAACGGTTCAGATCATCATAATTTGATCAAGAAGTAGGAGGTCCACACCGTAGCAAAATAGGGGATCCCTTATTAGAAGCTCACTCATACATATATAGTCCGCGCTTCTAATGAGGGATCCTTTATTTTGATGATCTGAACCGTTCATTATGTTTAAAACATGTTTTTAAGGGTACCTGCAAGAAATCGGCTCGAAATAATATCGAGAAGAGCTTGATCTAAACAGTTTTTGATAAATGCTGACAGGAACAGCTTTATGAAAAATTGAACGGATCAAAGACTTTCCGGATATTATTTTGAGCCGATCTCTTACGGGTACCCTTAAAAACACGTTTTAAACACATTGAACGGTTCAGATCATCATAATTTGATCAAGAAGTAGGAGGTCCACACCGTAGCAAAATATGGGATCCCTTATTAGAAGCTCACTCATACATATATAGTCCGCGCTTCTAATGAGGGATCCTTTATTTTGATGATCTGAACCGTTCATTATGTTTAAAACATGTTTTTAAGGGTACCTGCAAGAAATCGGCTCGAAATAATATCGAGAAGAGCTTGATCTAAACAGTTTTTGATAAATGCTGACAGGAACAGCTTTATGAAAAATTGAACGGATCAAAGACTTTCCGGATATTATTTTGAGCCGATCTCTTACGGGTACCCTTAAAAACACGTTTTAAACACATTGAACGGTTCAGATCATCATAATTTGATCAAGAAGTAGGAGGTCCACACCGTAGCAAAATAGGGGATCCCTTATTAGAAGCTCACTCATACATATATAGTCCGCGCTTCTAATGAGGGATCCTTTATTTTGATGATCTGAACCGTTCATTATGTTTAAAACATGTTTTTAAGGGTACCTGCAAGAAATCGGCTCGAAATAATATCGAGAAGAGCTTGATCTAAACAGTTTTTGATAAATGCTGACAGGAACAGCTTTATGAAAAATTGAACGGATCAAAGACTTTCCGGATATTATTTTGAGCCGATCTCTTACGGGTACCCTTAAAAACACGTTTTAAACACATTGAACGGTTCAGATCATCATAATTTGATCAAGAAGTAGGAGGTCCACACCGTAGCAAAATAGGGGATCCCTTATTAGAAGCTCACTCATACATATATAGTCCGCGCTTCTAATGAGGGATCCTTTATTTTGATGATCTGAACCGTTCATTATGTTTAAAACATGTTTTTAAGGGTACCTGCAAGAAATCGGCTCGAAATAATATCGAGAAGAGCTTGATCTAAACAGTTTTTGATAAATGCTGACAGGAACAGCTTTATGAAAAATTGAACGGATCAAAGACTTTCCGGATATTATTTTGAGCCGATCTCTTACGGGTACCCTTAAAAACACGTTTTAAACACATTGAACGGTTCAGATCATCATAATTTGATCAAGAAGTAGGAGGTCCACACCGTAGCAAAATAGGGGATCCCTTATTAGAAGCTCACTCATACATATATAGTCCGCGCTTCTAATGAGGGATCCTTTATTTTGATGATCTGAACCGTTCATTATGTTTAAAACATGTTTTTAAGGGTACCTGCAAGAAATCGGCTCGAAATAATATCGAGAAGAGCTTGATCTAAACAGTTTTTGATAAATGCTGACAGGAACAGCTTTATGAAAAATTGAACGGATCAAAGACTTTCCGGATATTATTTTGAGCCGATCTCTTACGGGTACCCTTAAAAACACGTTTTAAACACATTGAACGGTTCAGATCATCATAATTTGATCAAGAAGTAGGAGGTCCACACCGTAGCAAAATAGGGGATCCCTTATTAGAAGCTCACTCATACATATATAGTCCGCGCTTCTAATGAGGGGTCCTTTATTTTGATGATCTGAACCGTTCATTATGTTTAAAACATGTTTTTAAGGGTACCTGCAAGAAATCGGCTCGAAATAATATCGAGAAGAGCTTGATCTAAACAGTTTTTGATAAATGCTGACAGGAACAGCTTTATGAAAAATTGAACGGATCAAAGACTTTCCGGATATTATTTTGAGCCGATCTCTTACGGGTACCCTTAAAAACACGTTTTAAACACATTGAACGGTTCAGATCATCATAATTTGATCAAGAAGTAGGAGGTCCACACCGTAGCAAAATAGGGGATCCCTTATTAGAAGCTCACTCATACATATATAGTCCGCGCTTCTAATGAGGGGTCCTTTATTTTGATGATCTGAACCGTTCATTATGTTTAAAACATGTTTTTAAGGGTACCTGCAAGAAATCGGCTCGAAATAATATCGAGAAGAGCTTGATCTAAACAGTTTTTGATAAATGCTGACAGGAACAGCTTTATGAAAAATTGAACGGATCAAAGACTTTCCGGATATTATTTTGAGCCGATCTCTTACGGGTACCCTTAAAAACACGTTTTAAACACATTGAACGGTTCAGATCATCATAATTTGATCAAGAAGTAGGAGGTCCACACCGTAGCAAAATAGGGGATCCCTTATTAGAAGCTCACTCATACATATATAGTCCGCGCTTCTAATGAGGGATCCTTTATTTTGATGATCTGAACCGTTCATTATGTTTAAAACATGTTTTTAAGGGTACCTGCAAGAAATCGGCTCGAAATAATATCGAGAAGAGCTTGATCTAAACAGTTTTTGATAAATGCTGACAGGAACAGCTTTATGAAAAATTGAACGGATCAAAGACTTTCCGGATATTATTTTGAGCCGATCTCTTACGGGTACCCTTAAAAACACGTTTTAAACACATTGAACGGTTCAGATCATCATAATTTGATCAAGAAGTAGGAGGTCCACACCGTAGCAAAATAGGGGATCCCTTATTAGAAGCTCACTCATACATATATAGTCCGCGCTTCTAATGAGGGATCCTTTATTTTGATGATCTGAACCGTTCATTATGTTTAAAACATGTTTTTAAGGGTACCTGCAAGAAATCGGCTCGAAATAATATCGAGAAGAGCTTGATCTAAACAGTTTTTGATAAATGCTGACAGGAACAGCTTTATGAAAAATTGAACGGATCAAAGACTTTCCGGATATTATTTTGAGCCGATCTCTTACGGGTACCCTTAAAAACACGTTTTAAACACATTGAACGGTTCAGATCATCATAATTTGATCAAGAAGTAGGAGGTCCACACCGTAGCAAAATAGGGGATCCCTTATTAGAAGCTCACTCATACATATATAGTCCGCGCTTCTAATGAGGGATCGTTTATTTTGATGATCTGAACCGTTCATTATGTTTAAAACATGTTTTTAAGGGTACCTGCAAGAAATCGGCTCGAAATAATATCGAGAAGAGCTTGATCTAAACAGTTTTTGATAAATGCTGACAGGAACAGCTTTATGAAAAATTGAACGGATCAAAGACTTTCCGGATATTATTTTGAGCCGATCTCTTACGGGTACCCTTAAAAACACGTTTTAAACACATTGAACGGTTCAGATCATCATAATTTGATCAAGAAGTAGGAGGTCCACACCGTAGCAAAATAGGGGATCCCTTATTAGAAGCTCACTCATACATATATAGTCCGCGCTTCTAATGAGGGGTCCTTTATTTTGATGATCTGAACCGTTCATTATGTTTAAAACATGTTTTTAAGGGTACCTGCAAGAAATCGGCTCGAAATAATATCGAGAAGAGCTTGATCTAAACAGTTTTTGATAAATGCTGACAGGAACAGCTTTATGAAAAATTGAACGGATCAAAGACTTTCCGGATATTATTTTGAGCCGATCTCTTACGGGTACCCTTAAAAACACGTTTTAAACACATTGAACGGTTCAGATCATCATAATTTGATCAAGAAGTAGGAGGTCCACACCGTAGCAAAATAGGGGATCCCTTATTAGAAGCTCACTCATACATATATAGTCCGCGCTTCTAATGAGAGATCCTTTATTTTGATGATCTGAACCGTTCATTATGTTTAAAACATGTTTTTAAGGGTACCTGCAAGAAATCGGCTCGAAATAATATCGAGAAGAGCTTGATCTAAACAGTTTTTGATAAATGCTGACAGGAACAGCTTTATGAAAAATTGAACGGATCAAAGACTTTCCGGATATTATTTTGAGCCGATCTCTTACGGGTACCCTTAAAAACACGTTTTAAACACATTGAACGGTTCAGATCATCATAATTTGATCAAGAAGTAGGAGGTCCACACCGTAGCAAAATAGGGGATCCCTTATTAGAAGCTCACTCATACATATATAGTCCGCGCTTCTAATGAGGGATCCTTTATTTTGATGATCTGAACCGTTCATTATGTTTAAAACATGTTTTTAAGGGTACCTGCAAGAAATCGGCTCGAAATAATATCGAGAAGAGCTTGATCTAAACAGTTTTTGATAAATGCTGACAGGAACAGCTTTATGAAAAATTGAACGGATCAAAGACTTTCCGGATATTATTTTGAGCCGATCTCTTACGGGTACCCTTAAAAACACGTTTTAAACACATTGAACGGTTCAGATCATCATAATTTGATCAAGAAGTAGGAGGTCCACACCGTAGCAAAATAGGGGATCCCTTATTAGAAGCTCACTCATACATATATAGTCCGCGCTTCTAATGAGGGATCCTTTATTTTGATGATCTGAACCGTTCATTATGTTTAAAACATGTTTTTAAGGGTACCTGCAAGAAATCGGCTCGAAATAATATCGAGAAGAGCTTGATCTAAACAGTTTTTGATAAATGCTGACAGGAACTGCTTTATGAAAAATTGAACGGATCAAAGACTTTCCGGATATTATTTTGAGCCGATCTCTTACGGGTACCCTTAAAAACACGTTTTAAACACATTGAACGGTTCAGATCATCATAATTTGATCAAGAAGTAGGAGGTCCACACCGTAGCAAAATAGGGGATCCCTTATTAGAAGCTCACTCATACATATATAGTCCGCGCTTCTAATGAGGGATCCTTTATTTTGATGATCTGAACCGTTCATTATGTTTAAAACATGTTTTTAAGGGTACCTGCAAGAAATCGGCTCGAAATAATATCGAGAAGAGCTTGATCTAAACAGTTTTTGATAAATGCTGACAGGAACAGCTTTATGAAAAATTGAACGGATCAAAGACTTTCCGGATATTATTTTGATCCGATCTCTTACGGGTACCCTTAAAAACACGTTTTAAACACATTGAACGGTTCAGATCATCATAATTTGATCAAGAAGTAGGAGGTCCACACCGTAGCAAAATAGGGGATCCCTTATTAGAAGCTCACTCATACATATATAGTCCGCGCTTCTAATGAGGGATCCTTTATTTTGAGGATCTGAACCGTTCATTATGTTTAAAACATGTTTTTAAGGGTACCTGCAAGAAATCGGCTCGAAATAATATCGAGAAGAGCTTGATCTAAACAGTTTTTGATAAATGCTGACAGGAACAGCTTTATGAAAAATTGAACGGATCAAAGACTTTCCGGATATTATTTTGAGCCGATCTCTTACGGGTACCCTTAAAAACACGTTTTAAACACATTGAACGGTTCAGATCATCATAATTTGATCAAGAAGTAGGAGGTCCACACCGTAGCAAAATAGGGGATCCCTTATTAGAAGCTCACTCATACATATATAGTCCGCGCTTCTAATGAGGGATCCTTTATTTTGATGATCTGAACCGTTCATTATGTTTAAAACATGTTTTTAAGGGTACCTGCAAGAAATCGGCTCGAAATAATATCGAGAAGAGCTTGATCTAAACAGTTTTTGATAAATGCTGACAGGAACAGCTTTATGAAAAATTGAACGGATCAAAGACTTTCCGGATATTATTTTGAGCCGATCTCTTACGGGTACCCTTAAAAACACGTTTTAAACACATTGAACGGTTCAGATCATCATAATTTGATCAAGAAGTAGGAGGTCCACACCGTAGCAAAATAGGGGATCCCTTATTAGAAGCTCACTCATACATATATAGTCCGCGCTTCTAATGAGGGATCCTTTATTTTGATGATCTGAACCGTTCATTATGTTTAAAACATGTTTTTAAGGGTACCTGCAAGAAATCGGCTCGAAATAATATCGAGAAGAGCTTGATCTAAACAGTTTTTGATAAATGCTGACAGGAACAGCTTTATGAAAAATTGAACGGATCAAAGACTTTCCGGATATTATTTTGAGCCGATCTCTTACGGGTACCCTTAAAAACACGTTTTAAACACATTGAACGGTTCAGATCATCATAATTTGATCAAGAAGTAGGAGGTCCACACCGTAGCAAAATAGGGGATCCCTTATTAGAAGCTCACTCATACATATATAGTCCGCGCTTCTAATGAGGGATCCTTTATTTTGATGATCTGAACCGTTCATTATGTTTAAAACATGTTTTTAAGGGTACCTGCAAGAAATCGGCTCGAAATAATATCGAGAAGAGCTTGATCTAAACAGTTTTTGATAAATGCTGACAGGAACAGCTTTATGAAAAATTGAACGGATCAAAGACTTTCCGGATATTATTTTGAGCCGATCTCTTACGGGTACCCTTAAAAACACGTTTTAAACACATTGAACGGTTCAGATCATCATAATTTGATCAAGAAGTAGGAGGTCCACACCGTAGCAAAATAGGGGATCCCTTATTAGAAGCTCACTCATACATATATAGTCCGCGCTTCTAATGAGGGATCCTTTATTTTGATGATCTGAACCGTTCATTATGTTTAAAACATGTTTTTAAGGGTACCTGCAAGAAATCGGCTCGAAATAATATCGAGAAGAGCTTGATCTAAACAGTTTTTGATAAATGCTGACAGGAACAGCTTTATGAAAAATTGAACGGATCAAAGACTTTCCGGATATTATTTTGAGCCGATCTCTTACGGGTACCCTTAAAAACACGTTTTAAACACATTGAACGGTTCAGATCATCATAATTTGATCAAGAAGTAGGAGGTCCACACCGTAGCAAAATAGGGGATCCCTTATTAGAAGCTCACTCATACATATATAGTCCGCGCTTCTAATGAGGGATCCTTTATTTTGATGATCTGAACCGTTCATTATGTTTAAAACATGTTTTTAAGGGTACCTGCAAGAAATCGGCTCGAAATAATATCGAGAAGAGCTTGATCTAAACAGTTTTTGATAAATGCTGACAGGAACAGCTTTATGAAAAATTGAACGGATCAAAGACTTTCCGGATATTATTTTGAGCCGATCTCTTACGGGTACCCTTAAAAACACGTTTTAAACACATTGAACGGTTCAGATGATCATAATTTGATCAAGAAGTAGGTGGTCCACACCGTAGCAAAATAGGGGATCCCTTATTAGAAGCTCACTCATACATATATAGTCCGCGCTTCTAATGAGGGATCCTTTATTTTGATGATCTGAACCGTTCATTATGTTTAAAACATGTTTTTAAGGGTACCTGCAAGAAATCGGCTCGAAATAATATCGAGAAGAGCTTGATCTAAACAGTTTTTGATAAATGCTGACAGGAACAGCTTTATGAAAAATTGAACGGATCAAAGACTTTCCGGATATTATTTTGAGCCGATCTCTTACGGGTACCCTTAAAAACACGTTTTAAACACATTGAACGGTTCAGATCATCATAATTTGATCAAGAAGTAGGAGGTCCACACCGTAGCAAAATAGGGGATCCCTTATTAGAAGCTCACTCATACATATATAGTCCGCGCTTCTAATGAGGGATCCTTTATTTTGACGATCTGAACCGTTCATTATGTTTAAAACATGTTTTTAAGGGTACCTGCAAGAAATCGGCTCGAAATAATATCGAGAAGAGCTTGATCTAAACAGTTTTTGATAAATGCTGACAGGAACAGCTTTATGAAAAATTGAACGGATCAAAGACTTTCCGGATATTATTTTGAGCCGATCTCTTACGGGTACCCTTAAAAACACGTTTTAAACACATTGAACGGTTCAGATCATCATAATTTGATCAAGAAGTAGGAGGTCCACACCGTAGCAAAATAGGGGATCCCTTATTAGAAGCTCACTCATACATATATAGTCCGCGCTTCTAATGAGGGATCCTTTATTTTGATGATCTGAACCGTTCATTATGTTTAAAACATGTTTTTAAGGGTACCTGCAAGAAATCGGCTCGAAATAATATCGAGAAGAGCTTGATCTAAACAGTTTTTGATAAATGCTGACAGGAACAGCTTTATGAAAAATTGAACGGATCAAAGACTTTCCGGATATTATTTTGAGCCGATCTCTTACGGGTACCCTTAAAAACACGTTTTAAACACATTGAACGGTTCAGATCATCATAATTTGATCAAGAAGTAGGAGGTCCACACCGTAGCAAAATAGGGGATCCCTTATTAGAAGCTCACTCATACATATATAGTCCGCGCTTCTAATGAGGGATCCTTTATTTTGATGATCTGAACCGTTCATTATGTTTAAAACATGTTTTTAAGGGTACCTGCAAGAAATCGGCTCGAAATAATATCGAGAAGAGCTTGATCTAAACAGTTTTTGATAAATGCTGACAGGAACAGCTTTATGAAAAATTGAACGGATCAAAGACTTTCCGGATATTATTTTGGGCCGATCTCTTACGGGTACCCTTAAAAACACGTTTTAAACACATTGAACGGTTCAGATCATCATAATTTGATCAAGAAGTAGGAGGTCCACACCGTAGCAAAATAGGGGATCCCTTATTAGAAGCTCACTCATACATATATAGTCCGCGCTTCTAATGAGGGATCCTTTATTTTGATGATCTGAACCGTTCATTATGTTTAAAACATGTTTTTAAGGGTACCTGCAAGAAATCGGCTCGAAATAATATCGAGAAGAGCTTGATCTAAACAGTTTTTGATAAATGCTGACAGGAACAGATTTATGAGAAATTGAACGGATCAAAGACTTTTCGGATATTATTTTGAGCCGATCTCTTACGGGTACCCTTAAAAACACGTTTTAAACACATTGAACGGTTCAGATCATCATAATTTGATCAAGAAGTAGGAGGTCCACACCGTAGCAAAATAGGGGATCCCTTATTAGAAGCTCACTCATACATATATAGTCCGCGCTTCTAATGAGGGATCCTTTATTTTGATGATCTGAACCGTTCATTATGTTTAAAACATGTTTTTAAGGGTACCTGCAAGAAATCGGCTCGAAATAATATCGAGAAGAGCTTGATCTAAACAGTTTTTGATAAATGCTGACAGGAACAGCTTTATGAAAAATTGAACGGATCAAAGACTTTCCGGATATTATTTTGAGCCGATCTCTTACGGGTACCCTTAAAAACACGTTTTAAACACATTGAACGGTTCAGATCATCATAATTTGATCAAGAAGTAGGAGGTCCACACCGTAGCAAAATAGGGGATCCCTTATTAGAAGCTCACTCATACATATATAGTCCGCGCTTCTAATGAGGGATCCTTTATTTTGATGATCTGAACCGTTCATTATGTTTAAAACATGTTTTTAAGGGTACCTGCAAGAAATCGGCTCGAAATAATATCGAGAAGAGCTTGATCTAAACAGTTTTTGATAAATGCTGACAGGAACAGCTTTATGAAAAATTGAACGGATCAAAGACTTTCCGGATATTATTTTGAGCCGATCTCTTACGGGTACCCTTAAAAACACGTTTTAAACACATTGAACGGTTCAGATCATCATAATTTGATCAAGAAGTAGGAGGTCCACACCGTAGCAAAATAGGGGATCCCTTATTAGAAGCTCACTCATACATATATAGTCCGCGCTTCTAATGAGGGATCCTTTATTTTGATGATCTGAACCGTTCATTATGTTTAAAACATGTTTTTAAGGGTACCTGCAAGAAATCGGCTCGAAATAATATCGAGAAGAGCTTGATCTAAACAGTTTTTGATAAATGCTGACAGGAACAGCTTTATGAAAAATTGAACGGATCAAAGACTTTCCGGATATTATTTTGAGCCGATCTCTTACGGGTACCCTTAAAAACACGTTTTAAACACATTGAACGGTTCAGATCATCATAATTTGATCAAGAAGTAGGAGGTCCACACCGTAGCAAAATAGGGGATCCCTTATTAGAAGCTCACTCATACATATATAGTCCGCGCTTCTAATGAGGGATCCTTTATTTTGATGATCTGAACCGTTCATTATGTTTAAAACATGTTTTTAAGGGTACCTGCAAGAAATCGGCTCGAAATAATATCGAGAAGAGCTTGATCTAAACAGTTTTTGATAAATGCTGACAGGAACAGCTTTATGAAAAATTGAACGGATCAAAGACTTTCCGGATATTATTTTGAGCCGATATCTTACGGGTACCCTTAAAAACACGTTTTAAACACATTGAACGGTTCAGATCATCATAATTTGATCAAGAAGTAGGAGGTCCACACCGTAGCAAAATAGGGGATCCCTTATTAGAAGCTCACTCATACATATATAGTCCGCGCTTCTAATGAGGGATCCTTTATTTTGATGATCTGAACCGTTCATTATGTTTAAAACATGTTTTTAAGGGTACCTGCAAGAAATCGGCTCGAAATAATATCGAGAAGAGCTTGATCTAAACAGTTTTTGATAAATGCTGACAGGAACAGCTTGATGAAAAATTGAACGGATCAAAGACTTTCCGGATATTATTTTGAGCCGATATCTTACGGGTACCCTTAAAAACACGTTTTAAACACATTGAACGGTTCAGATCACCATAATTTGATCAAGAAGTAGGAGGTCCACACCGTAGCAAAATAGGGGATCCCTTATTAGAAGCTCACTCATACATATATAGTCCGCGCTTCTAATGAGGGATCCTTTATTTTGATGATCTGAACCGTTCATTATGTTTAAAACATGTTTTTAAGGGTACCTGCAAGAAATCGGCTCGAAATAATATCGAGAAGAGCTTCATCTAAACAGTTTTTGATAAATGCTGACAGGAACAGCTTTATGAAAAATTGAACGGATCAAAGACTTTCCGGATATTATTTTGAGCCGATCTCTTACGGGTACCCTTAAAAACACGTTTTAAACACATTGAACGGTTCAGATCATCATAATTTGATCAAGAAGTAGGAGGTCCACACCGTAGCAAAATAGGGGATCCCTTATTAGAAGCTCACTCATACATATATAGTCCGCGCTTCTAATGACGGATCGTTTATTTTGATGATCTGAACCGTTCATTATGTTTAAAACATGTTTTTAAGGGTACCTGCAAGAAATCGGCTCGAAATAATATCGAGAAGAGCTTGATCTAAACAGTTTTTGATAAATGCTGACAGGAACAGCTTTATGAAAAATTGAACGGATCAAAGACTTTCCGGATATTATTTTGAGCCGATCTCTTACGGGTACCCTTAGAAACACGTTTTAAACACATTGAACGGTTCAGATCATCATAATTTGATCAAGAAGTAGGAGGTCCACACCGTAGCAAAATAGGGGATCCCTTATTAGAAGCTCACTCATACATATATAGTCCGCGCTTCTAATGAGGGATCCTTTATTTTGATGATCTGAACCGTTCATTATGTTTAAAACATGTTTTTAAGGGTACCTGCAAGAAATCGGCTCGAAATAATATCGAGAAGAGCTTGATCTAAACAGTTTTTGATAAATGCTGACAGGAACAGCTTTATGAAAAATTGAACGGATCAAAGACTTTCCGGATATTATTTTGAGCCGATCTCTTACGGGTACCCTTAAAAACACGTTTTAAACACATTGAACGGTTCAGATCATCATAATTTGATCAAGAAGTAGGAGGTCCACACCGTAGCAAAATAGGGGATCCCTTATTAGAAGCTCACTCATACATATATAGTCCGCGCTTCTAATGAGGGATCCTTTATTTTGATGATCTGAACCGTTCATTATGTTTAAAACATGTTTTTAAGGGTACCTGCAAGAAATCGGCTCGAAATAATATCGAGAAGAGCTTGATCTAAACAGTTTTTGATAAATGCTGACAGGAACAGCTTTATGAAAAATTGAACGGATCAAAGACTTTCCGGATATTATTTTGAGCCGATCTCTTACGGGTACCCTTAAAAACACGTTTTAAACACATTGAACGGTTCAGATCATCATAATTTGATCAAGAAGTAGGAGGTCCACACCGTAGCAAAATAGGGGATCCCTTATTAGAAGCTCACTCATACATATATAGTCCGCGCTTCTAATGAGGGATCCTTTATTTTGATGATCTGAACCGTTCATTATGTTTAAAACATGTTTTTAAGGGTACCTGCAAGAAATCGGCTCGAAATAATATCGAGAAGAGCTTGATCTAAACAGTTTTTGATAAATGCTGACAGGAACAGCTTTATGAAAAATTGAACGGATCAAAGACTTTCCGGATATTATTTTGGGCCGATCTCTTACGGGTACCCTTAAAAACACGTTTTAAACACATTGAACGGTTCAGATCATCATAATTTGATCAAGAAGTAGGAGGTCCACACCGTAGCAAAATAGGGGATCCCTTATTAGAAGCTCACTCATACATATATAGTCCGCGCTTCTAATGAGGGATCCTTTATTTTGATGATCTGAACCGTTCATTATGTTTAAAACATGTTTTTAAGGGTACCTGCAAGAAATCGGCTCGAAATAATATCGAGAAGAGCTTGATCTAAACAGTTTTTGATAAATGCTGACAGGAACAGCTTTATGAAAAATTGAACGGATCAAAGACTTTCCGGATATTATTTTGGGCCGATCTCTTACGGGTACCCTTAAAAACACGTTTTAAACACATTGAACGGTTCAGATCATCATAATTTGATCAAGAAGTAGGAGGTCCACACCGTAGCAAAATAGGGGATCCCTTATTAGAAGCTCACTCATACATATATAGTCCGCGCTTCTAATGAGGGATCCTTTATTTTGATGATCTGAACCGTTCATTATGTTTAAAACATGTTTTTAAGGGTACCTGCAAGAAATCGGCTCGAAATAATATCGAGAAGAGCTTGATCTAAACAGTTTTTGATAAATGCTGACAGGAACAGCTTTATGAGAAATTGAACGGATCAAAGACTTTCCGGATATTATTTTGAGCCGATCTCTTACGGGTACCCTTAAAAACACGTTTTAAACACATTGAACGGTTCAGATCATCATAATTTGATCAAGAAGTAGGAGGTCCACACCGTAGCAAAATAGGGGATCCCTTATTAGAAGCTCACTCATACATATATAGTCCGCGCTTCTAATGAGGGATCCTTTATTTTGATGATCTGAACCGTTCATTATGTTTAAAACATGTTTTTAAGGGTGCCTGCAAGAAATCGGCTCGAAATAATATCGAGAAGAGCTTGATCTAAACAGTTTTTGATAAATGCTGACAGGAACAGCTTTATGAGAAATTGAACGGATCAAAGACTTTCCGGATATTATTTTGAGCCGATCTCTTACGGGTACCCTTAAAAACACGTTTTAAACACATTGAACGGTTCAGATCATCATAATTTGATCAAGAAGTAGGAGGTCCACACCGTAGCAAAATAGGGGATCCCTTATTAGAAGCTCACTCATACATATATAGTCCGCGCTTCTAATGAGGGATCCTTTATTTTGATGATCTGAACCGTTCATTATGTTTAAAACATGTTTTTAAGGGTACCTGCAAGAAATCGGCTCGAAATAATATCGAGAAGAGCTTGATCTAAACAGTTTTTGATAAATGCTGACAGGAACAGCTTTATGAAAAATTGAACGGATCAAAGACTTTCCGGATATTATTTTGAGCCGATATCTTACGGGTACCCTTAAAAACACGTTTTAAACACATTGAACGGTTCAGATCATCATAATTTGATCAAGAAGTAGGAGGTCCACACCGTAGCAAAATAGGGGATCCCTTATTAGAAGCTCACTCATACATATATAGTCCGCGCTTCTAATGAGGGATCCTTTATTTTGATGATCTGAACCGTTCATTATGTTTAAAACATGTTTTTAAGGGTACCTGCAAGAAATCGGCTCGAAATAATATCGAGAAGAGCTTGATCTAAACAGTTTTTGATAAATGCTGACAGGAACAGCTTTATGAAAAATTGAACGGATCAAAGACTTTCCGGATATTATTTTGAGCCGATATCTTACGGGTACCCTTAAAAACACGTTTTAAACACATTGAACGGTTCAGATCATCATAATTTGATCAAGAAGTAGGAGGTCCACACCGTAGCAAGATAGGGGATCCCTTATTAGAAGCTCACTCATACATATATAGTCCGCGCTTCTAATGAGGGATCCTTTATTTTGATGATTTGAACCGTTCATTATGTTTAAAACATGTTTTTAAGGGTACCTGCAAGAAATCGGCTCGAAATAATATCGAGAAGAGCTTGATCTAAACAGTTTTTGATAAATGCTGACAGGAACAGCTTTATGAAAAATTGAACGGATCAAAGACTTTCCGGATATTATTTTGAGCCGATCTCTTACGGGTACCCTTAAAAACACGTTTTAAACACATTGAACGGTTCAGATCACCATAATTTGATCAAGAAGTAGGAGGTCCACACCGTAGCAAGATAGGGGATCCCTTATTAGAAGCTCACTCATACATATATAGTCCGCGCTTCTAATGAGGGATCCTTTATTTTGATGATCTGAACCGTTCATTATGTTTAAAACATGTTTTTAAGGGTACCTGCAAGAAATCGGCTCGAAATAATATCGAGAAGAGCTTCATCTAAACAGTTTTTGATAAATGCTGACAGGAACAGCTTTATGAAAAATTGAACGGATCAAAGACTTTCCGGATATTATTTTGAGCCGATCTCTTACGGGTACCCTTAAAAACACGTTTTAAACACATTGAACGGTTCAGATCACCATAATTTGATCAAGAAGTAGGAGGTCCACACCGTAGCAAAATAGGGGATCCCTTATTAGAAGCTCACTCATACATATATAGTCCGCGCTTCTAATGAGGGATCCTTTATTTTGATGATCTGAACCGTTCATTATGTTTAAAACATGTTTTTAAGGGTACCTGCAAGAAATCGGCTCGAAATAATATCGAGAAGAGCTTCATCTAAACAGTTTTTGATAAATGCTGACAGGAACAGCTTTATGAAAAATTGAACGGATCAAAGACTTTCCGGATATTATTTTGAGCCGATCTCTTACGGGTACCCTTAAAAACACGTTTTAAACACATTGAACGGTTCAGATCATCATAATTTGATCAAGAAGTAGGAGGTCCACACCGTAGCAAAATAGGGGATCCCTTATTAGAAGCTCACTCATACATATATAGTCCGCGCTTCTAATGAGGGATCCTTTATTTTGATGATCTGAACCGTTCATTATGTTTAAAACATGTTTTTAAGGGTACCTGCAAGAAATCGGCTCGAAATAATATCGAGAAGAGCTTGATCTAAACAGTTTTTGATAAATGCTGACAGGAACAGCTTTATGAAAAATTGAACGGATCAAAGACTTTCCGGATATTATTTTGAGCCGATCTCTTACGGGTACCCTTAAAAACACGTTTTAAACACATTGAACGGTTCAGATCATCATAATTTGATCAAGAAGTAGGAGGTCCACACCGTAGCAAAATAGGGGATCCCTTATTAGAAGCTCACTCATACATATATAGTCCGCGCTTCTAATGAGGGATCCTTTATTTTGATGATCTGAACCGTTCATTATGTTTAAAACATGTTTTTAAGGGTACCTGCAAGAAATCGGCTCGAAATAATATCGAGAAGAGCTTGATCTAAACAGTTTTTGATAAATGCTGACAGGAACAGCTTTATGAAAAATTGAACGGATCAAAGACTTTCCGGATATTATTTTGAGCCGATCTCTTACGGGTACCCTTAAAAACACGTTTTAAACACATTGAACGGTTCAGATCATCATAATTTGATCAAGAAGTAGGAGGTCCACACCGTAGCAAAATAGGGGATCCCTTATTAGAAGCTCACTCATACATATATAGTCCGCGCTTCTAATGAGGGATCCTTTATTTTGATGATCTGAACCGTTCATTATGTTTAAAACATGTTTTTAAGGGTACCTGCAAGAAATCGGCTCGAAATAATATCGAGAAGAGCTTGATCTAAACAGTTTTTGATAAATGCTGACAGGAACAGCTTTATGAAAAATTGAACGGATCAAAGACTTTCCGGATATTATTTTGAGCCGATCTCTTACGGGTACCCTTAAAAACACGTTTTAAACACATTGAACGGTTCAGATCATCATAATTTGATCAAGAAGTAGGAGGTCCACACCGTAGCAAAATAGGGGATCCCTTATTAGAAGCTCACTCATACATATATAGTCCGCGCTTCTAATGAGGGATCCTTTATTTTGATGATCTGAACCGTTCATTATGTTTAAAACATGTTTTTAAGGGTACCTGCAAGAAATCGGCTCGAAATAATATCGAGAAGAGCTTGATCTAAACAGTTTTTGATAAATGCTGACAGGAACAGCTTTATGAAAAATTGAACGGATCAAAGACTTTCCGGATATTATTTTGAGCCGATCTCTTACGTGTACCCTTAAAAACACGTTTTAAACACATTGAACGGTTCAGATCATCATAATTTGATCAAGAAGTAGGAGGTCCACACCGTAGCAAAATAGGGGATCCCTTATTAGAAGCTCACTCATACATATATAGTCCGCGCTTCTAATGAGGGATCCTTTATTTTGATGATCTGAACCGTTCATTATGTTTAAAACATGTTTTTAAGGGTACCTGCAAGAAATCGGCTCGAAATAATATCGAGAAGAGCTTGATCTAAACAGTTTTTGATAAATGCTGACAGGAACAGCTTTATGAAAAATTGAACGGATCAAAGACTTTCCGGATATTATTTTGAGCCGATATCTTACGGGTACCCTTAAAAACACGTTTTAAACACATTGAACGGTTCAGATCATCATAATTTGATCAAGAAGTAGGAGGTCCACACCGTAGCAAAATAGGGGATCCCTTATTAGAAGCTCACTCATACATATATAATCCGCGCTTCTAATGAGGGATCCTTTATTTTGATGATCTGAACCGTTCATTATGTTTAAAACATGTTTTTAAGGGTACCTGCAAGAAATCGGCTCGAAATAATATCGAGAAGAGCTTGATCTAAACAGTTTTTGATAAATGCTGACAGGAACAGCTTTATGAAAAATTGAACGGATCAAAGACTTTCCGGATATTATTTTGAGCCGATCTCTTACGGGTACCCTTAAAAACACGTTTTAAACACATTGAACGGTTCAGATCATCATAATTTGATCAAGAAGTAGGAGGTCCACACCGTAGCAAAATAGGGGATCCCTTATTAGAAGCTCACTCATACATATATAGTCCGCGCTTCTAATGAGGGATCCTTTATTTTGATGATCTGAACCGTTCATTATGTTTAAAACATGTTTTTAAGGGTACCTGCAAGAAATCGGCTCGAAATAATATCGAGAAGAGCTTGATCTAAACAGTTTTTGATAAATGCTGACAGGAACAGCTTTATGAAAAATTGAACGGATCAAAGACTTTCCGGATATTATTTTGAGCCGATCTCTTACGGGTACCCTTAAAAACACGTTTTAAACACATTGAACGGTTCAGATCATCATAATTTGATCAAGAAGTAGGAGGTCCACACCGTAGCAAAATAGGGGATCCCTTATTAGAAGCTCACTCATACATATATAGTCCGCGCTTCTAATGAGGGATCCTTTATTTTGATGATCTGAACCGTTCATTATGTTTAAAACATGTTTTTAAGGGTACCTGCAAGAAATCGGCTCGAAATAATATCGAGAAGAGCTTGATCTAAACAGTTTTTGATAAATGCTGACAGGAACAGCTTTATGAAAAATTGAACGGATCAAAGACTTTCCGGATATTATTTTGAGCCGATCTCTTACGGGTACCCTTAAAAACACGTTTTAAACACATTGAACGGTTCAGATCATCATAATTTGATCAAGAAGTAGGAGGTCCACACCGTAGCAAAATAGGGGATCCCTTATTAGAAGCTCACTCATACATATATAGTCCGCGCTTCTAATGAGAGATCCTTTATTTTGATGATCTGAACCGTTCATTATGTTTAAAACATGTTTTTAAGGGTACCTGCAAGAAATCGGCTCGAAATAATATCGAGAAGAGCTTGATCTAAACAGTTTTTGATAAATGCTGACAGGAACAGTTTTATGAAAAATTGAACGGATCAAAGACTTTCCGGATATTATTTTGAGCCGATCTCTTACGGGTACCCTTAAAAACACGTTTTAAACACATTGAACGGTTCAGATCATCATAATTTGATCAAGAAGTAGGAGGTCCACACCGTAGCAAAATAGGGGATCCCTTATTAGAAGCTCACTCATACATATATAGTCCGCGCTTCTAATGAGGGATCCTTTATTTTGATGATCTGAACCGTTCATTATGTTTAAAACATGTTTTTAAGGGTACCTGCAAGAAATCGGCTCGAAATAATATCGAGAAGAGCTTGATCTAAACAGTTTTTGATAAATGCTGACAGGAACAGCTTTATGAAAAATTGAACGGATCAAAGACTTTCCGGATATTATTTTGAGCCGATCTCTTACGGGTACCCTTAAAAACACGTTTTAAACACATTGAACGGTTCAGATCATCATAATTTGATCAAGAAGTAGGAGGTCCACACCGTAGCAAAATAGGGGATCCCTTATTAGAAGCTCACTCATACATATATAGTCCGCGCTTCTAATGAGGGATCCTTTATTTTGATGATCTGAACCGTTCATTATGTTTTAAACATGTTTTTAAGGGTACCTGCAAGAAATCGGCTCGAAATAATATCGAGAAGAGCTTGATCTAAATAGTTTTTGATAAATGCTGACAGGAACAGCTTTATGAAAAATTGAACGGATCAAAGACTTTCCGGATATTATTTTGAGCCGATCTCTTACGGGTACCCTTAAAAACACGTTTTAAACACATTGAACGGTTCAGATCATCATAATTTGATCAAGAAGTAGGAGGTCCACACCGTAGCAAAATAGGGGATCCCTTATTAGAAGCTCACTCATACATATATAGTCCGCGCTTCTAATGAGGGATCCTTTATTTTGATGATCTGAACCGTTCATTATGTTTAAAACATGTTTTTAAGGGTACCTGCAAGAAATCGGCTCGAAATAATATCGAGAAGAGCTTGATCTAAACAGTTTTTGATAAATGCTGACAGGAACAGCTTTATGAAAAATTGAACGGATCAAAGACTTTCCGGATATTATTTTGAGCCGATCTCTTACGGGTACCCTTAAAAACACGTTTTAAACACATTGAACGGTTCAGATCATCATAATTTGATCAAGAAGTAGGAGGTCCACACCGTAGCAAAATAGGGGATCCCTTATTAGAAGCTCACTCATACATATATAGTCCGCGCTTCTAATGAGGGATCCTTTATTTTGATGATCTGAACCGTTCATTATGTTTAAAACATGTTTTTAAGGGTACCTGCAAGAAATCGGCTCGAAATAATATCGAGAAGAGCTAGATCTAAACAGTTTTTGATAAATGCTGACAGGAACAGCTTTATGAAAAATTGAACGGATCAAAGACTTTCCGGATATTATTTTGGGCCGATCTCTTACGGGTACCCTTAAAAACACGTTTTAAACACATTGAACGGTTCAGATCATCATAATTTGATCAAGAAGTAGGAGGTCCACACCGTAGCAAAATAGGGGATCCCTTATTAGAAGCTCACTCATACATATATAGTCCGCGCTTCTAATGAGGGATCCTTTATTTTGATGATCTGAACCGTTCATTATGTTTAAAACATGTTTTTAAGGGTACCTGCAAGAAATCGGCTCGAAATAATATCGAGAAGAGCTTGATCTAAACAGTTTTTGATAAATGCTGACAGGAACAGCTTTATGAAAAATTGAACGGATCAAAGACTTTCCGGATATTATTTTGAGCCGATCTCTTACGGGTACCCTTAAAAACACGTTTTAAACACATTGAACGGTTCAGATCATCATAATTTGATCAAGAAGTAGGAGGTCCACACCGTAGCAAAATAGGGGATCCCTTATTAGAAGCTCACTCATACATATATAGTCCGCGCTTCTAATGAGGGATCCTTTATTTTGATGATCTGAACCGTTCATTATGTTTAAAACATGTTTTTAAGGGTACCTGCAAGAAATCGGCTCGAAATAATATCGAGAAGAGCTTGATCTAAACAGTTTTTGATAAATGCTGACAGGAACAGCTTTATGAAAAATTGAACGGATCAAAGACTTTCCGGATATTATTTTGGGCCGATCTCTTACGGGTACCCTTAAAAACACGTTTTAAACACATTGAACGGTTCAGATCATCATAATTTGATCAAGAAGTAGGAGGTCCACACCGTAGCAAAATAGGGGATCCCTTATTAGAAGCTCACTCATACATATATAGTCCGCGCTTCTAATGAGGGATCCTTTATTTTGATGATCTGAACCGTTCATTATGTTTAAAACATGTTTTTAAGGGTACCTGCAAGAAATCGGCTCGAAATAATATCGAGAAGAGCTTGATCTAAACAGTTTTTCATAAATGCTGACAGGAACAGCTTTATGAAAAATTGAACGGATCAAAGACTTTCCGGATATTATTTTGAGCCGATCTCTTACGGGTACCCTTAAAAACACGTTTTAAACACATTGAACGGTTCAGATCATCATAATTTGATCAAGAAGTAGGAGGTCCACACCGTAGCAAAATAGGGGATCCCTTATTAGAAGCTCACTCATACATATATAGTCCGCGCTTCTAATGAGGGATCCTTTATTTTGATGATCTGAACCGTTCATTATGTTTAAAACATGTTTTTAAGGGTACCTGCAAGAAATCGGCTCGAAATAATATCGAGAAGAGCTTGATCTAAACAGTTTTTGATAAATGCTGACAGGAACAGCTTTATGAAAAATTGAACGGATCAAAGACTTTCCGGATATTATTTTGAGCCGATCTCTTACGGGTACCCTTAAAAACACGTTTTAAACACATTGAACGGTTCAGATCATCATAATTTGATCAAGAAGTAGGAGGTCCACACCGTAGCAAAATAGGGGATCCCTTATTAGAAGCTCACTCATACATATATAGTCCGCGCTTCTAATGAGGGATCCTTTATTTTGATGATCTGAACCGTTCATTATGTTTAAAACATGTTTTTAAGGGTACCTGCAAGAAATCGGCTCGAAATAATATCGAGAAGAGCTTGATCTAAACAGTTTTTGATAAATGCTGACAGGAACAGCTTTATGAAAAATTGAACGGATCAAAGACTTTCCGGATATTATTTTGAGCCGATCTCTTACGGGTACCCTTAAAAACACGTTTTAAACACATTGAACGGTTCAGATCATCATAATTTGATCAAGAAGTAGGAGGTCCACACCGTAGCAAAATAGGGGATCCCTTATTAGAAGCTCACTCATACATATATAGTCCGCGCTTCTAATGAGGGATCCTTTATTTTGATGATCTGAACCGTTCATTATGTTTAAAACATGTTTTTAAGGGTACCTGCAAGAAATCGGCTCGAAATAATATCGAGAAGAGCTTGATCTAAACAGTTTTTGATAAATGCTGACAGGAACAGCTTTATGAAAAATTGAACGGATCAAAGACTTTCCGGATATTATTTTGAGCCGATCTCTTACGGGTACCCTTAAAAACACGTTTTAAACACATTGAACGGTTCAGATCATCATAATTTGATCAAGAAGTAGGAGGTCCACACCGTAGCAAAATAGGGGATCCCTTATTAGAAGCTCACTCATACATATATAGTCCGCGCTTCTAATGAGGGATCCTTTATTTTGATGATCTGAACCGTTCATTATGTTTAAAACATGTTTTTAAGGGTACCTGCAAGAAATCGGCTCGAAATAATATCGAGAAGAGCTTGATCTAAACAGTTTTTGATAAATGCTGACAGGAACAGCTTTATGAAAAATTGAACGGATCAAAGACTTTCCGGATATTATTTTGGGCCGATCTCTTACGGGTACCCTTAAAAACACGTTTTAAACACATTGAACGGTTCAGATCATCATAATTTGATCAAGAAGTAGGAGGTCCACACCGTAGCAAAATAGGGGATCCCTTATTAGAAGCTCACTCATACATATATAGTCCGCGCTTCTAATGAGGGATCCTTTATTTTGATGATCTGAACCGTTCATTATGTTTAAAACATGTTTTTAAGGGTACCTGCAAGAAATCGGCTCGAAATAATATCGAGAAGAGCTTGATCTAAACAGTTTTTGATAAATGCTGACAGGAACAGCTTTATGAAAAATTGAACGGATCAAAGACTTTCCGGATATTATTTTGAGCCGATCTCTTACGGGTACCCTTAAAAACACGTTTTAAACACATTGAACGGTTCAGATCATCATAATTTGATCAAGAAGTAGGAGGTCCACACCGTAGCAAAATAGGGGATCCCTTATTAGAAGCTCACTCATACATATATAGTCCGCGCTTCTAATGAGGGATCCTTTATTTTGATGATCTGAACCGTTCATTATGTTTAAAACATGTTTTTAAGGGTACCTGCAAGAAATCGGCTCGAAATAATATCGAGAAGAGCTTGATCTAAACAGTTTTTGATAAATGCTGACAGGAACAGCTTTATGAAAAATTGAACGGATCAAAGACTTTCCGGATATTATTTTGAGCCGATCTCTTACGTGTACCCTTAAAAACACGTTTTAAACACATTGAACGGTTCAGATCATCATAATTTGATCAAGAAGTAGGAGGTCCACACCGTAGCAAAATAGGGGATCCCTTATTAGAAGCTCACTCATACATATATAGTCCGCGCTTCTAATGAGGGATCCTTTATTTTGATGATCTGAACCGTTCATTATGTTTAAAACATGTTTTTAAGGGTACCTGCAAGAAATCGGCTCGAAATAATATCGAGAAGAGCTTGATCTAAACAGTTTTTGATAAATGCTGACAGGAACAGCTTTATGAAAAATTGAACGGATCAAAGACTTTCCGGATATTATTTTGAGCCGATCTCTTACGGGTACCCTTAAAAACACGTTTTAAACACATTGAACGGTTCAGATCATCATAATTTGATCAAGAAGTAGGAGGTCCACACCGTAGCAAAATAGGGGATCCCTTATTAGAAGCTCACTCATACATATATAGTCCGCGCTTCTAATGAGGGATCCTTTATTTTGATGATCTGAACCGTTCATTATGTTTAAAACATGTTTTTAAGGGTACCTGCAAGAAATCGGCTCGAAATAATATCGAGAAGAGCTTGATCTAAACAGTTTTTGATAAATGCTGACAGGAACAGCTTTATGAAAAATTGAACGGATCAAAGACTTTCCGGATATTATTTTGGGCCGATCTCTTACGGGTACCCTTAAAAACACGTTTTAAACACATTGAACGGTTCAGATCATCATAATTTGATCAAGAAGTAGGAGGTCCACACCGTAGCAAAATAGGGGATCCCTTATTAGAAGCTCACTCATACATATATAGTCCGCGCTTCTAATGAGGGATCCTTTATTTTGATGATCTGAACCGTTCATTATGTTTAAAACATGTTTTTAAGGGTACCTGCAAGAAATCGGCTCGAAATAATATCGAGAAGAGCTTGATCTAAACAGTTTTTGATAAATGCTGACAGGAACAGCTTTATGAAAAATTGAACGGATCAAAGACTTTCCGGATATTATTTTGGGCCGATCTCTTACGGGTACCCTTAAAAACACGTTTTAAACACATTGAACGGTTCAGATCATCATAATTTGATCAAGAAGTAGGAGGTCCACACCGTAGCAAAATAGGGGATCTCTTATTAGAAGCTCACTCATACATATATAGTCCGCGCTTCTAATGAGGGATCCTTTATTTTGATGATCTGAACCGTTCATTATGTTTAAAACATGTTTTTAAGGGTACCTGCAAGAAATCGGCTCGAAATAATATCGAGAAGAGCTTGATCTAAACAGTTTTTGATAAATGCTGACAGGAACAGCTTTATGAAAAATTGAACGGATCAAAGACTTTCCGGATATTATTTTGGGCCGATCTCTTACGGGTACCCTTAAAAACACGTTTTAAACACATTGAACGGTTCAGATCATCATAATTTGATCAAGAAGTAGGAGGTCCACACCGTAGCAAAATAGGGGATCCCTTATTAGAAGCTCACTCATACATATATAGTCCGCGCTTCTAATGAGGGATCCTTTATTTTGATGATCTGAACCGTTCATTATGTTTAAAACATGTTTTTAAGGGTACCTGCAAGAAATCGGCTCGAAATAATATCGAGAAGAGCTTGATCTAAACAGTTTTTGATAAATGCTGACAGGAACAGCTTTATGAAAAATTGAACGGATCAAAGACTTTCCGGATATTATTTTGAGCCGATCTCTTACGGGTACCCTTAAAAACACGTTTTAAACACATTGAACGGTTCAGATCATCATAATTTGATGAAGAAGTAGGAGGTCCACACCGTAGCAAAATAGGGGATCCCTTATTAGAAGCTCACTCATACATATATAGTCCGCGCTTCTAATGAGGGATCCTTTATTTTGATGATCTGAACCGTTCATTATGTTTAAAACATGTTTTTAAGGGTACCTGCAAGAAATCGGCTCGAAATAATATCGAGAAGAGCTTGATCTAAACAGTTTTTGATAAATGCTGACAGGAACAGCTTTATGAAAAATTGAACGGATCAAAGACTTTCCGGATATTATTTTGAGCCGATCTCTTACGGGTACCCTTAAAAACACGTTTTAAACACATTGAACGGTTCAGATCATCATAATTTGATCAAGAAGTAGGAGGTCCACACCGTAGCAAAATAGGGGATCCCTTATTAGAAGCTCACTCATACATATATAGTCCGCGCTTCTAATGAGGGATCCTTTATTTTGATGATCTGAACCGTTCATTATGTTTAAAACATGTTTTTAAGGGTACCTGCAAGAAATCGGCTCGAAATAATATCGAGAAGAGCTTGATCTAAACAGTTTTTGACAAATGCTGACAGGAACAGCTTTATGAAAAATTGAACGGATCAAAGACTTTCCGGATATTATTTTGGGCCGATCTCTTACGGGTACCCTTAAAAACACGTTTTAAACACATTGAACGGTTCAGATCATCATAATTTGATCAAGAAGTAGGAGGTCCACACCGTAGCAAAATAGGGGATCCCTTATTAGAAGCTCACTCATACATATATAGTCCGCGCTTCTAATGAGGGATCCTTTATTTTGATGATCTGAACCGTTCATTATGTTTAAAACATGTTTTTAAGGGTACCTGCAAGAAATCGGCTCGAAATAATATCGAGAAGAGCTTGATCTAAACAGTTTTTGATAAATGCTGACAGGAACAGCTTTATGAAAAATTGAACGGATCAAAGAGTTTCCGGATATTATTTTGAGCCGATCTCTTACGTGTACCCTTAAAAACACGTTTTAAACACATTGAACGGTTCAGATCATCATAATTTGATCAAGAAGTAGGAGGTCCACACCGTAGCAAAATAGGGGATCCCTTATTAGAAGCTCACTCATACATATATAGTCCGCGCTTCTAATGAGGGATCCTTTATTTTGATGATCTGAACCGTTCATTATGTTTAAAACATGTTTTTAAGGGTACCTGCAAGAAATCGGCTCGAAATAATATCGAGAAGAGCTTGATCTAAACAGTTTTTGATAAATGCTGACAGGAACAGCTTTATGAAAAATTGAACGGATCAAAGACTTTCCGGATATTATTTTGAGCCGATCTCTTACGGGTACCCTTAAAAACACGTTTTAAACACATTGAACGGTTCAGATCATCATAATTTGATCAAGAAGTAGGAGGTCCACACCGTAGCAAAATAGGGGATCCCTTATTAGAAGCTCACTCATACATATATAGTCCGCGCTTCTAATGAG
The DNA here is from genome assembly GCA_019985065.2 of Arctostaphylos glauca. Lineage (NCBI taxonomy): Eukaryota > Viridiplantae > Streptophyta > Magnoliopsida > Ericales > Ericaceae > Arctostaphylos > Arctostaphylos glauca. The sequence goes on along the minus strand of JAHSPW020000044.1, from coordinate 209,308 downwards.
GGATCCTTTATTTTGATGATCTGAACCGTTCATTATGTTTAAAACATGTTTTTAAGGGTACCTGCAAGAAATCGGCTCGAAATAATATCGAGAAGAGCTTGATCTAAACAGTTTTTGATAAATGCTGACAGGAACAGCTTTATGAAAAATTGAACGGATCAAAGACTTTCCGGATATTATTTTGAGCCGATCTCTTACGGGTACCCTTAAAAACACGTTTTAAACACATTGAACGGTTCAGATCATCATAATTTGATCAAGAAGTAGGAGGTCCACACCGTAGCAAAATAGGGGATCCCTTATTAGAAGCTCACTCATACATATATAGTCCGCGCTTCTAATGAGGGATCCTTTATTTTGATGATCTGAACCGTTCATTATGTTTAAAACATGTTTTTAAGGGTACCTGCAAGAAATCGGCTCGAAATAATATCGAGAAGAGCTTGATCTAAACAGTTTTTGATAAATGCTGACAGGAACAGCTTTATGAAAAATTGAACGGATCAAAGACTTTCCGGATATTATTTTGAGCCGATCTCTTACGGGTACCCTTAAAAACACGTTTTAAACACATTGAACGGTTCAGATCATCATAATTTGATCAAGAAGTAGGAGGTCCACACCGTAGCAAAATAGGGGATCCCTTATTAGAAGCTCACTCATACATATATAGTCCGCGCTTCTAATGAGGGATCCTTTATTTTGATGATCTGAACCGTTCATTATGTTTAAAACATGTTTTTAAGGGTACCTGCAAGAAATCGGCTCGAAATAATATCGAGAAGAGCTTGATCTAAACAGTTTTTGATAAATGCTGACAGGAACAGCTTTATGAAAAATTGAACGGATCAAAGACTTTCCGGATATTATTTTGAGCCGATCTCTTACGGGTACCCTTAAAAACACGTTTTAAACACATTGAACGGTTCAGATCATCATAATTTGATGAAGAAGTAGGAGGTCCACACCGTAGCAAAATAGGGGATCCCTTATTAGAAGCTCACTCATACATATATAGTCCGCGCTTCTAATGAGGGATCCTTTATTTTGATGATCTGAACCGTTCATTATGTTTAAAACATGTTTTTAAGGGTACCTGCAAGAAATCGGCTCGAAATAATATCGAGAAGAGCTTGATCTAAACAGTTTTTGATAAATGCTGACAGGAACAGCTTTATGAAAAATTGAACGGATCAAAGACTTTCCGGATATTATTTTGAGCCGATCTCTTACGGGTACCCTTAAAAACACGTTTTAAACACATTGAACGGTTCAGATCATCATAATTTGATCAAGAAGTAGGAGGTCCACACCGTAGCAAAATAGGGGATCCCTTATTAGAAGCTCACTCATACATATATAGTCCGCGCTTCTAATGAGGGATCCTTTATTTTGATGATCTGAACCGTTCATTATGTTTAAAACATGTTTTTAAGGGTACCTGCAAGAAATCGGCTCGAAATAATATCGAGAAGAGCTTGATCTAAACAGTTTTTGACAAATGCTGACAGGAACAGCTTTATGAAAAATTGAACGGATCAAAGACTTTCCGGATATTATTTTGGGCCGATCTCTTACGGGTACCCTTAAAAACACGTTTTAAACACATTGAACGGTTCAGATCATCATAATTTGATCAAGAAGTAGGAGGTCCACACCGTAGCAAAATAGGGGATCCCTTATTAGAAGCTCACTCATACATATATAGTCCGCGCTTCTAATGAGGGATCCTTTATTTTGATGATCTGAACCGTTCATTATGTTTAAAACATGTTTTTAAGGGTACCTGCAAGAAATCGGCTCGAAATAATATCGAGAAGAGCTTGATCTAAACAGTTTTTGATAAATGCTGACAGGAACAGCTTTATGAAAAATTGAACGGATCAAAGAGTTTCCGGATATTATTTTGAGCCGATCTCTTACGTGTACCCTTAAAAACACGTTTTAAACACATTGAACGGTTCAGATCATCATAATTTGATCAAGAAGTAGGAGGTCCACACCGTAGCAAAATAGGGGATCCCTTATTAGAAGCTCACTCATACATATATAGTCCGCGCTTCTAATGAGGGATCCTTTATTTTGATGATCTGAACCGTTCATTATGTTTAAAACATGTTTTTAAGGGTACCTGCAAGAAATCGGCTCGAAATAATATCGAGAAGAGCTTGATCTAAACAGTTTTTGATAAATGCTGACAGGAACAGCTTTATGAAAAATTGAACGGATCAAAGACTTTCCGGATATTATTTTGAGCCGATCTCTTACGGGTACCCTTAAAAACACGTTTTAAACACATTGAACGGTTCAGATCATCATAATTTGATCAAGAAGTAGGAGGTCCACACCGTAGCAAAATAGGGGATCCCTTATTAGAAGCTCACTCATACATATATAGTCCGCGCTTCTAATGAGGGATCCTTTATTTTGATGATCTGAACCGTTCATTATGTTTAAAACATGTTTTTAAGGGTACCTGCAAGAAATCGGCTCGAAATAATATCGAGAAGAGCTTGATCTAAACAGTTTTTGATAAATGCTGACAGGAACAGCTTTATGAAAAATTGAACGGATCAAAGACTTTCCGGATATTATTTTGAGCCGATCTCTTACGGGTACCCTTAAAAACACGTTTTAAACACATTGAACGGTTCAGATCATCATAATTTGATCAAGAAGTAGGAGGTCCACACCGTAGCAAAATAGGGGATCCCTTATTAGAAGCTCACTCATACATATATAGTCCGCGCTTCTAATGAGGGATCCTTTATTTTGATGATCTGAACCGTTCATTATGTTTAAAACATGTTTTTAAGGGTACCTGCAAGAAATCGGCTCGAAATAATATCGAGAAGAGCTTGATCTAAACAGTTTTTGATAAATGCTGACAGGAACAGCTTTATGAAAAATTGAACGGATCAAAGACTTTCCGGATATTATTTTGAGCCGATCTCTTACGGGTACCCTTAAAAACACGTTTTAAACACATTGAACGGTTCAGATCATCATAATTTGATCAAGAAGTAGGAGGTCCACACCGTAGCAAAATAGGGGATCCCTTATTAGAAGCTCACTCATACATATATAGTCCGCGCTTCTAATGAGGGATCCTTTATTTTGATGATCTGAACCGTTCATTATGTTTAAAACATGTTTTTAAGGGTACCTGCAAGAAATCGGCTCGAAATAATATCGAGAAGAGCTTGATCTAAACAGTTTTTGATAAATGCTGACAGGAACAGCTTTATGAAAAATTGAACGGATCAAAGACTTTCCGGATATTATTTTGGGCCGATCTCTTACGGGTACCCTTAAAAACACGTTTTAAACACATTGAACGGTTCAGATCATCATAATTTGATCAAGAAGTAGGAGGTCCACACCGTAGCAAAATAGGGGATCCCTTATTAGAAGCTCACTCATACATATATAGTCCGCGCTTCTAATGAGGGATCCTTTATTTTGATGATCTGAACCGTTCATTATGTTTAAAACATGTTTTTAAGGGTACCTGCAAGAAATCGGCTCGAAATAATATCGAGAAGAGCTTGATCTAAACAGTTTTTGATAAATGCTGACAGGAACTGCTTTATGAAAAATTGAACGGATCAAAGACTTTCCGGATATTATTTTGAGCCGATCTCTTACGGGTACCCTTAAAAACACGTTTTAAACACATTGAACGGTTCAGATCATCATAATTTGATCAAGAAGTAGGAGGTCCACACCGTAGCAAAATAGGGGATCCCTTATTAGAAGCTCACTCATACATATATAGTCCGCGCTTCTAATGAGGGATCCTTTATTTTGATGATCTGAACCGTTCATTATGTTTAAAACATGTTTTTAAGGGTACCTGCAAGAAATCGGCTCGAAATAATATCGAGAAGAGCTTGATCTAAACAGTTTTTGATAAATGCTGACAGGAACAGCTTTATGAAAAATTGAACGGATCAAAGACTTTCCGGATATTATTTTGAGCCGATCTCTTACGGGTACCCTTAAAAACACGTTTTAAACACATTGAACGGTTCAGATCATCATAATTTGATCAAGAAGTAGGAGGTCCACACCGTAGCAAAATAGGGGATCCCTTATTAGAAGCTCACTCATACATATATAGTCCGCGCTTCTAATGAGGGATCCTTTATTTTGATGATCTGAACCGTTCATTATGTTTAAAACATGTTTTTAAGGGTACCTGCAAGAAATCGGCTCGAAATAATATCGAGAAGAGCTTGATCTAAACAGTTTTTGATAAATGCTGACAGGAACAGCTTTATGAAAAATTGAACGGATCAAAGACTTTCCGGATATTATTTTGGGCCGATCTCTTACGGGTACCCTTAAAAACACGTTTTAAACACATTGAACGGTTCAGATCATCATAATTTGATCAAGAAGTAGGAGGTCCACACCGTAGCAAAATAGGGGATCCCTTATTAGAAGCTCACTCATACATATATAGTCCGCGCTTCTAATGAGGGATCCTTTATTTTGATGATCTGAACCGTTCATTATGTTTAAAACATGTTTTTAAGGGTACCTGCAAGAAATCGGCTCGAAATAATATCGAGAAGAGCTTGATCTAAACAGTTTTTGATAAATGCTGACAGGAACAGCTTTATGAAAAATTGAACGGATGAAAGACTTTCCGGATATTATTTTGAGCCGATCTCTTACGGGTACCCTTAAAAACACGTTTTAAACACATTGAACGGTTCAGATCATCATAATTTGATCAAGAAGTAGGAGGTCCACACCGTAGCAAAATAGGGGATCCCTTATTAGAAGCTCACTCATACATATATAGTCCGCGCTTCTAATGAGGGATCCTTTATTTTGATGATCTGAACCGTTCATTATGTTTAAAACATGTTTTTAAGGGTACCTGCAAGAAATCGGCTCGAAATAATATCGAGAAGAGCTTGATCTAAACAGTTTTTGATAAATGCTGACAGGAACAGCTTTATGAAAAATTGAACGGATCAAAGACTTTCCGGATATTATTTTGAGCCGATCTCTTACGGGTACCCTTAAAAACACGTTTTAAACACATTGAACGGTTCAGATCATCATAATTTGATCAAGAAGTAGGAGGTCCACACCGTAGCAAAATAGGGGATCCCTTATTAGAAGCTCACTCATACATATATAGTCCGCGCTTCTAATGAGGGATCCTTTATTTTGATGATCTGAACCGTTCATTATGTTTAAAACATGTTTTTAAGGGTACCTGCAAGAAATCGGCTCGAAATAATATCGAGAAGAGCTTGATCTAAACAGTTTTTGATAAATGCTGACAGGAACAGCTTTATGAAAAATTGAACGGATGAAAGACTTTCCGGATATTATTTTGAGCCGATCTCTTACGGGTACCCTTAAAAACACGTTTTAAACACATTGAACGGTTCAGATCATCATAATTTGATCAAGAAGTAGGAGGTCCACACCGTAGCAAAATAGGGGATCCCTTATTAGAAGCTCACTCATACATATATAGTCCGCGCTTCTAATGAGGGATCCTTTATTTTGATGATCTGAACCGTTCATTATGTTTAAAACATGTTTTTAAGGGTACCTGCAAGAAATCGGCTCGAAATAATATCGAGAAGAGCTTGATCTAAACAGTTTTTGATAAATGCTGACAGGAACAGCTTTATGAAAAATTGAACGGATCAAAGACTTTCCGGATATTATTTTGAGCCGATCTCTTACGGGTACCCTTAAAAACACGTTTTAAACACATTGAACGGTTCAGATCATCATAATTTGATCAAGAAGTAGGAGGTCCACACCGTAGCAAAATAGGGGATCCCTTATTAGAAGCTCACTCATACATATATAGTCCGCGCTTCTAATGAGGGATCCTTTATTTTGATGATCTGAACCGTTCATTATGTTTAAAACATGTTTTTAAGGGTACCTGCAAGAAATCGGCTCGAAATAATATCGAGAAGAGCTTGATCTAAACAGTTTTTGATAAATGCTGACAGGAACAGCTTTATGAAAAATTGAACGGATGAAAGACTTTCCGGATATTATTTTGAGCCGATCTCTTACGGGTACCCTTAAAAACACGTTTTAAACACATTGAACGGTTCAGATCATCATAATTTGATCAAGAAGTAGGAGGTCCACACCGTAGCAAAATAGGGGATCCCTTATTAGAAGCTCACTCATACATATATAGTCCGCGCTTCTAATGAGGGATCCTTTATTTTGATGATCTGAACCGTTCATTATGTTTAAAACATGTTTTTAAGGGTACCTGCAAGAAATCGGCTCGAAATAATATCGAGAAGAGCTTGATCTAAACAGTTTTTGATAAATGCTGACAGGAACAGCTTTATGAAAAATTGAACGGATCAAAGACTTTCCGGATATTATTTTGGGCCGATCTCTTACGGGTACCCTTAAAAACACGTTTTAAACACATTGAACGGTTCAGATCATCATAATTTGATCAAGAAGTAGGAGGTCCACACCGTAGCAAAATAGGGGATCCCTTATTAGAAGCTCACTCATACATATATAGTCCGCGCTTCTAATGAGGGATCCTTTATTTTGATGATCTGAACCGTTCATTATGTTTAAAACATGTTTTTAAGGGTACCTGCAAGAAATCGGCTCGAAATAATATCGAGAAGAGCTTGATCTAAACAGTTTTTGATAAATGCTGACAGGAACAGCTTTATGAAAAATTGAACGGATCAAAGAGTTTCCGGATATTATTTTGAGCCGATCTCTTACGTGTACCCTTAAAAACACGTTTTAAACACATTGAACGGTTCAGATCATCATAATTTGATCAAGAAGTAGGAGGTCCACACCGTAGCAAAATAGGGGATCCCTTATTAGAAGCTCACTCATACATATATAGTCCGCGCTTCTAATGAGGGATCCTTTATTTTGATGATCTGAACCGTTCATTATGTTTAAAACATGTTTTTAAGGGTACCTGCAAGAAATCGGCTCGAAATAATATCGAGAAGAGCTTGATCTAAACAGTTTTTGATAAATGCTGACAGGAACAGCTTTATGAAAAATTGAACGGATCAAAGACTTTCCGGATATTATTTTGAGCCGATCTCTTACGGGTACCCTTAAAAACACGTTTTAAACACATTGAACGGTTCAGATCATCATAATTTGATCAAGAAGTAGGAGGTCCACACCGTAGCAAAATAGGGGATCCCTTATTAGAAGCTCACTCATACATATATAGTCCGCGCTTCTAATGAGGGATCCTTTATTTTGATGATCTGAACCGTTCATTATGTTTAAAACATGTTTTTAAGGGTACCTGCAAGAAATCGGCTCGAAATAATATCGAGAAGAGCTTGATCTAAACAGTTTTTGATAAATGCTGACAGGAACAGCTTTATGAAAAATTGAACGGATGAAAGACTTTCCGGATATTATTTTGAGCCGATCTCTTACGGGTACCCTTAAAAACACGTTTTAAACACATTGAACGGTTCAGATCATCATAATTTGATCAAGAAGTAGGAGGTCCACACCGTAGCAAAATAGGGGATCCCTTATTAGAAGCTCACTCATACATATATAGTCCGCGCTTCTAATGAGGGATCCTTTATTTTGATGATCTGAACCGTTCATTATGTTTAAAACATGTTTTTAAGGGTACCTGCAAGAAATCGGCTCGAAATAATATCGAGAAGAGCTTGATCTAAACAGTTTTTGATAAATGCTGACAGGAACAGCTTTATGAAAAATTGAACGGATCAAAGACTTTCCGGATATTATTTTGAGCCGATCTCTTACGGGTACCCTTAAAAACACGTTTTAAACACATTGAACGGTTCAGATCATCATAATTTGATCAAGAAGTAGGAGGTCCACACCGTAGCAAAATAGGGGATCCCTTATTAGAAGCTCACTCATACATATATAGTCCGCGCTTCTAATGAGGGATCCTTTATTTTGATGATCTGAACCGTTCATTATGTTTAAAACATGTTTTTAAGGGTACCTGCAAGAAATCGGCTCGAAATAATATCGAGAAGAGCTTGATCTAAACAGTTTTTGATAAATGCTGACAGGAACAGCTTTATGAAAAATTGAACGGATGAAAGACTTTCCGGATATTATTTTGAGCCGATCTCTTACGGGTACCCTTAAAAACACGTTTTAAACACATTGAACGGTTCAGATCATCATAATTTGATCAAGAAGTAGGAGGTCCACACCGTAGCAAAATAGGGGATCCCTTATTAGAAGCTCACTCATACATATATAGTCCGCGCTTCTAATGAGGGATCCTTTATTTTGATGATCTGAACCGTTCATTATGTTTAAAACATGTTTTTAAGGGTACCTGCAAGAAATCGGCTCGAAATAATATCGAGAAGAGCTTGATCTAAACAGTTTTTGATAAATGCTGACAGGAACAGCTTTATGAAAAATTGAACGGATCAAAGACTTTCCGGATATTATTTTGGGCCGATCTCTTACGGGTACCCTTAAAAACACGTTTTAAACACATTGAACGGTTCAGATCATCATAATTTGATCAAGAAGTAGGAGGTCCACACCGTAGCAAAATAGGGGATCCCTTATTAGAAGCTCACTCATACATATATAGTCCGCGCTTCTAATGAGGGATCCTTTATTTTGATGATCTGAACCGTTCATTATGTTTAAAACATGTTTTTAAGGGTACCTGCAAGAAATCGGCTCGAAATAATATCGAGAAGAGCTTGATCTAAACAGTTTTTGATAAATGCTGACAGGAACAGCTTTATGAAAAATTGAACGGATCAAAGAGTTTCCGGATATTATTTTGAGCCGATCTCTTACGTGTACCCTTAAAAACACGTTTTAAACACATTGAACGGTTCAGATCATCATAATTTGATCAAGAAGTAGGAGGTCCACACCGTAGCAAAATAGGGGATCCCTTATTAGAAGCTCACTCATACATATATAGTCCGCGCTTCTAATGAGGGATCCTTTATTTTGATGATCTGAACCGTTCATTATGTTTAAAACATGTTTTTAAGGGTACCTGCAAGAAATCGGCTCGAAATAATATCGAGAAGAGCTTGATCTAAACAGTTTTTGATAAATGCTGACAGGAACAGCTTTATGAAAAATTGAACGGATCAAAGAGTTTCCGGATATTATTTTGAGCCGATCTCTTACGTGTACCCTTAAAAACACGTTTTAAACACATTGAACGGTTCAGATCATCATAATTTGATCAAGAAGTAGGAGGTCCACACCGTAGCAAAATAGGGGATCCCTTATTAGAAGCTCACTCATACATATATAGTCCGCGCTTCTAATGAGGGATCCTTTATTTTGATGATCTGAACCGTTCATTATGTTTAAAACATGTTTTTAAGGGTACCTGCAAGAAATCGGCTCGAAATAATATCGAGAAGAGCTTGATCTAAACAGTTTTTGATAAATGCTGACAGGAACAGCTTTATGAAAAATTGAACGGATCAAAGACTTTCCGGATATTATTTTGAGCCGATCTCTTACGGGTACCCTTAAAAACACGTTTTAAACACATTGAACGGTTCAGATCATCATAATTTGATCAAGAAGTAGGAGGTCCACACCGTAGCAAAATAGGGGATCCCTTATTAGAAGCTCACTCATACATATATAGTCCGCGCTTCTAATGAGGGATCCTTTATTTTGATGATCTGAACCGTTCATTATGTTTAAAACATGTTTTTAAGGGTACCTGCAAGAAATCGGCTCGAAATAATATCGAGAAGAGCTTGATCTAAACAGTTTTTGATAAATGCTGACAGGAACAGCTTTATGAAAAATTGAACGGATCAAAGACTTTCCGGATATTATTTTGGGCCGATCTCTTACGGGTACCCTTAAAAACACGTTTTAAACACATTGAACGGTTCAGATCATCATAATTTGATCAAGAAGTAGGAGGTCCACACCGTAGCAAAATAGGGGATCCCTTATTAGAAGCTCACTCATACATATATAGTCCGCGCTTCTAATGAGGGATCCTTTATTTTGATGATCTGAACCGTTCATTATGTTTAAAACATGTTTTTAAGGGTACCTGCAAGAAATCGGCTCGAAATAATATCGAGAAGAGCTTGATCTAAACAGTTTTTGATAAATGCTGACAGGAACTGCTTTATGAAAAATTGAACGGATCAAAGACTTTCCGGATATTATTTTGAGCCGATCTCTTACGGGTACCCTTAAAAACACGTTTTAAACACATTGAACGGTTCAGATCATCATAATTTGATCAAGAAGTAGGAGGTCCACACCGTAGCAAAATAGGGGATCCCTTATTAGAAGCTCACTCATACATATATAGTCCGCGCTTCTAATGAGGGATCCTTTATTTTGATGATCTGAACCGTTCATTATGTTTAAAACATGTTTTTAAGGGTACCTGCAAGAAATCGGCTCGAAATAATATCGAGAAGAGCTTGATCTAAACAGTTTTTGATAAATGCTGACAGGAACAGCTTTATGAAAAATTGAACGGATCAAAGACTTTCCGGATATTATTTTGAGCCGATCTCTTACGGGTACCCTTAAAAACACGTTTTAAACACATTGAACGGTTCAGATCATCATAATTTGATCAAGAAGTAGGAGGTCCACACCGTAGCAAAATAGGGGATCCCTTATTAGAAGCTCACTCATACATATATAGTCCGCGCTTCTAATGAGAGATCCTTTATTTTGATGATCTGAACCGTTCATTATGTTTAAAACATGTTTTTAAGGGTACATGCAAGAAATCGGCTCGAAATAATATCGAGAAGAGCTTGATCTAAACAGGTTTTGATAAATGCTGACAGGAACAGCTTTATGAAAAATTGAACGGATCAAAGACTTTCCGGATATTATTTTGAGCCGATCTCTTACGGGTACCCTTAAAAACACGTTTTAAACACATTGAACGGTTCAGATCATCATAATTTGATCAAGAAGTAGGAGGTCCACACCGTAGCAAAATAGGGGATCCCTTATTAGAAGCTCACTCATACATATATAGTCCGCGCTTCTAATGAGGGATCCTTTATTTTGATGATCTGAACCGTTCATTATGTTTAAAACATGTTTTTAAGGGTACCTGCAAGAAATCGGCTCGAAATAATATCGAGAAGAGCTTGATCTAAACAGTTTTTGATAAATGCTGACAGGAACAGCTTTATGAAAAATTGAACGGATCAAAGACTTTCCGGATATTATTTTGAGCCGATCTCTTACGGGTACCCTTGAAAACACGTTTTAAACACATTGAACGGTTCAGATCATCATAATTTGATCAAGAAGTAGGAGGTCCACACCGTAGCAAAATAGGGGATCCCTTATTAGAAGCTCACTCATACATATATAGTCCGCGCTTCTAATGAGGGATCCTTTATTTTGATGATCTGAACCGTTCATTATGTTTAAAACATGTTTTTAAGGGTACCTGCAAAAAAATCGGCTCGAAATAATATCGAGAAGAGCTTGATCTAAACAGTTTTTGATAAATGCTGACAGGAACAGCTTTATGAAAAATTGAACGGATCAAAGACTTTCCGGATATTATTTTGAGCCGATCTCTTACGGGTACCCTTAAAAACACGTTTTAAACACATTGAACGGTTCAGATCATCATAATTTGATCAAGAAGTAGGAGGTCCACACCGTAGCAAAATAGGGGATCCCTTATTAGAAGCTCACTCATACATATATAGTCCGCGCTTCTAATGAGGGATCCTTTATTTTGATGATCTGAACCGTTCATTATGTTTAAAACATGTTTTTAAGGGTACCTGCAAGAAATCGGCTCGAAATAATATCGAGAAGAGCTTGATCTAAACAGTTTTTGATAAATGCTGACAGGAACAGCTTTATGAAAAATTGAACGGATCAAAGACTTTCCGGATATTATTTTGAGCCGATCTCTTACGGGTACCCTTAAAAACACGTTTTAAACACATTGAACGGTTCAGATCATCATAATTTGATCAAGAAGTAGGAGGTCCCCACCGTAGCAAAATAGGGGATCCCTTATTAGAAGCTCACTCATACATATATAGTCCGCGCTTCTAATGAGGGATCCTTTATTTTGATGATCTGAACCGTTCATTATGTTTAAAACATGTTTTTAAGGGTACCTGCAAGAAATCGGCTCGAAATAATATCGAGAAGAGCTTGATCTAAACAGTTTTTGATAAATGCTGACAGGAACAGCTTTATGAAAAATTGAACGGATCAAAGACTTTCCGGATATTATTTTGAGCCGATCTCTTACGGGTACCCTTAAAAACACGTTTTAAACACATTGAACGGTTCAGATCATCATAATTTGATCAAGAAGTAGGAGGTCCACACCGTAGCAAAATAGGGGATCCCTTATTAGAAGCTCACTCATACATATATAGTCCGCGCTTCTAATGAGGGATCCTTTATTTTGATGATCTGAACCGTTCATTATGTTTAAAACATGTTTTTAAGGGTACCTGCAAGAAATAGGCTCGAAATAATATCGAGAAGAGCTTGATCTAAACAGTTTTTGATAAATGCTGACAGGAACAGCTTTATGAAAAATTGAACGGATCAAAGACTTTCCGGATATTATTTTGAGCCGATCTCTTACGGGTACCCTTAAAAACACGTTTTAAACACATTGAACGGTTCAGATCATCATAATTTGATCAAGAAGTAGGAGGTCCCCACCGTAGCAAAATAGGGGATCCCTTATTAGAAGCTCACTCATACATATATAGTCCGCGCTTCTAATGAGGGATCCTTTATTTTGATGATCTGAACCGTTCATTATGTTTAAAACATGTTTTTAAGGGTACCTGTAAGAAATCGGCTCGAAATAATATCGAGAAGAGCTTGATCTAAACAGTTTTTGATAAATGCTGACAGGAACAGCTTTATGAAAAATTGAACGGATCAAAGACTTTCCGGATATTATTTTGAGCCGATCTCTTACGGGTACCCTTAAAAACACGTTTTAAACACATTGAACGGTTCAGATCATCATAATTTGATCAAGAAGTAGGAGGTCCACACCGTAGCAAAATAGGGGATCCCTTATTAGAAGCTCACTCATACATATATAGTCCGCGCTTCTAATGAGGGATCCTTTATTTTGATGATCTGAACCGTTGATTATGTTTAAAACATGTTTTTAAGGGTACCTGCAAGAAATCGGCTCGAAATAATATCGAGAAGAGCTTGATCTAAACAGTTTTTGATAAATGCTGACAGGAACAGCTTTATGAAAAATTGAACGGAACAAAGACTTTCCGGATATTATTTTGAGCCGATCTCTTACGGGTACCCTTAAAAACACGTTTTAAACACATTGAACGGTTCAGATCATCATAATTTGATCAAGAAGTAGGAGGTCCACACCGTAGCAAAATAGGGGATCCCTTATTAGAAGCTCACTCATACATATATAGTCCGCGCTTCTAATGAGGGATCCTTTATTTTGATGATCTGAACCGTTCATTATGTTTAAAACATATTTTTAAGGGTACCTGCAAGAAATCGGCTCGAAATAATATCGAGAAGAGCTTGATCTAAACAGTTTTTGATAAATGCTGACAGGAACAGCTTTATGAAAAATTGAACGGATCAAAGACTTTCCGGATATTATTTTGAGCCGATCTCTTACGGGTACCCTTAAAAACACGTTTTAAACACATTGAACGGTTCAGATCATCATAATTTGATCAAGAAGTAGGAGGTCCACACCGTAGCAAAATAGGGGATCCCTTATTAGAAGCTCACTCATACATATATAGTCCGCGCTTCTAATGAGGGATCCTTTATTTTGATGATCTGAACCGTTCATTATGTTTAAAACATGTTTTTAAGGGTACCTGCAAGAAATCGGCTCGAAATAATATCGAGAAGAGCTTGATCTAAACAGTTTTTGATAAATGCTGACAGGAACAGCTTTATGAAAAATTGAACGGATCAAAGACTTTCCGGATATTATTTTGAGCCGATCTCTTACGGGTACCCTTAAAACCACGTTTTAAACACATTGAACGGTTCAGATCATCATAATTTGATCAAGAAGTAGGAGGTCCACACCGTAGCAAAATAGGGGATCCCTTATTAGAAGCTCACTCATACATATATAGTCCGCGCTTCTAATGAGGGATCCTTTATTTTGATGATCTGAACCGTTCATTATGTTTAAAACATGTTTTTAAGGGTACCTGCAAGAAATCGGCTCGAAATAATATCGAGAAGAGCTTGATCTAAACAGTTTTTGATAAATGCTGACAGGAACAGCTTTATGAAAAATTGAACGGATCAAAGACTTTCCGGATATTATTTTGAGCCGATCTCTTACGGGTACCCTTAAAAACACGTTTTAAACACATTGAACGGTTCAGATCATCATAATTTGATCAAGAAGTAGGAGGTCCACACCGTAGCAAAATAGGGGATCCCTTATTAGAAGCTCACTCATACATATATAGTCCGCGCTTCTAATGAGGGATCCTTTATTTTGATGATCTGAACCGTTCATTATGTTTAAAACATGTTTTTAAGGGTACCTGCAAGAAATCGGCTCGAAATAATATCGAGAAGAGCTTGATCTAAACAGTTTTTGATAAATGCTGACAGGAACAGTTTTATGAAAAATTGAACGGATCAAAGACTTTCCGGATATTATTTTGAGCTGATCTCTTACGGGTACCCTTAAAAACACGTTTTAAACACATTGAACGGTTCAGATCATCATAATTTGATCAAGAAGTAGGAGGTCCACACCGTAGCAAAATAGGGGATCCCTTATTAGAAGCTCACTCATACATATATAGTCCGCGCTTCTAATGAGGGATCCTTTATTTTGATGATCTGAACCGTTCATTATGTTTAAAACATGTTTTTAAGGGTACCTGCAAGAAATCGGCTCGAAATAATATCGAGAAGAGCTTGATCTAAACAGTTTTTGATAAATGCTGACAGGAACAGCTTTATGAAAAATTGAACGGATCAAAGACTTTCCGGATATTATTTTGAGCCGATCTCTTACGGGTACCCTTAAAAACACGTTTTAAACACATTGAACGGTTCAGATCATCATAATTTGATCAAGAAGTAGGAGGTCCACACCGTAGCAAAATAGGGGATCCCTTATTAGAAGCTCACTCATACATATATAGTCCGCGCTTCTAATGAGGGATCCTTTATTTTGATGATCTGAACCGTTCATTATGTTTAAAACATGTTTTTAAGGGTACCTGCAAGAAATCGGCTCGAAATAATATCGAGAAGAGCTTGATCTAAACAGTTTTTGATAAATGCTGACAGGAACAGTTTTATGAAAAATTGAACGGATCAAAGACTTTCCGGATATTATTTTGAGCCGATCTCTTACGGGTACCCTTAAAAACACGTTTTAAACACATTGAACGGTTCAGATCATCATAATTTGATCAAGAAGTAGGAGGTCCACACCGTAGCAAAATAGGGGATCCCTTATTAGAAGCTCACTCATACATATATAGTCCGCGCTTCTAATGAGGGATCCTTTATTTTGATGATCTGAACCGTTCATTATGTTTAAAACATGTTTTTAAGGGTACCTGCAAGAAATCGGCTCGAAATAATATCGAGAAGAGCTTGATCTAAACAGTTTTTGATAAATGCTGACAGGAACAGCTTTATGAAAAATTGAATGGATCAAAGACTTTCCGGATATTATTTTGAGCCGATCTCTTACGGGTACCCTTAAAAACACGTTTTAAACACATTGAAAGGTTCAGATCATCATAATTTGATCAAGAAGTAGGAGGTCTACACCGTAGCAAAATAGGGGATCCCTTATTAGAAGCTCACTCATACATATATAGTCCGCGCTTCTAATGAGGGATCCTTTATTTTGATGATCTGAACCGTTCATTATGTTTAAAACATGTTTTTAAGGGTACCTGCAAGAAATCGGCTCGAAATAATATCGAGAAGAGCTTGATCTAAACAGTTTTTGATAAATGCTGACAGGAACAGTTTTATGAAAAATTGAACGGATCAAAGACTTTCCGGATATTATTTTGAGCCGATCTCTTACGGGTACCCTTAAAAACACGTTTTAAACACATTGAACGGTTCAGATCATCATAATTTGATCAAGAAGTAGGAGGTCCACACCGTAGCAAAATAGGGGATCCCTTATTAGAAGCTCACTCATACATATATAGTCCGCGCTTCTAATGAGGGATCCTTTATTTTGATGATCTGAACCGTTCATTATGTTTAAAACATGTTTTTAAGGGTACCTGCAAGAAATCGGCTCGAAATAATATCGAGAAGAGCTTGATCTAAACAGTTTTTGATAAATGCTGACAGGAACAGCTTTATGAAAAATTGAACGGATCAAAGACTTTCCGGATATTATTTTGAGCCGATCTCTTACGGGTACCCTTAAAAACACGTTTTAAACACATTGAACGGTTCAGATCATCATAATTTGATCAAGAAGTAGGAGGTCCACACCGTAGCAAAATAGGGGATCCCTTATTAGAAGCTCACTCATACATATATAGTCCGCGCTTCTAATGAGGGATCCTTTATTTTGATGATCTGAACCGTTCATTATGTTTAAAACATGTTTTTAAGGGTACCTGCAAGAAATCGGCTCGAAATAATATCGAGAAGAGCTTGATCTAAACAGTTTTTGATAAATGCTGACAGGAACAGTTTTATGAAAAATTGAACGGATCAAAGACTTTCCGGATATTATTTTGAGCCGATCTCTTACGGGTACCCTTAAAAACACGTTTTAAACACATTGAACGGTTCAGATCATCATAATTTGATCAAGAAGTAGGAGGTCCACACCGTAGCAAAATAGGGGATCCCTTATTAGAAGCTCACTCATACATATATAGTCCGCGCTTCTAATGAGGGATCCTTTATTTTGATGATCTGAATCGTTCATTATGTTTAAAACATGTTTTTAAGGGTACCTGCAAGAAATCGGCTCGAAATAATATCGAGAAGAGCTTGATCTAAACAGTTTTTGATAAATGCTGACAGGAACAGTTTTATGAAAAATTGAACGGATCAAAGACTTTCCGGATATTATTTTGAGCCGATCTCTTACGGGTACCCTTAAAAACACGTTTTAAACACATTGAACGGTTCAGATCATCATAATTTGATCAAGAAGTAGGTGGTCCACACCGTAGCAAAATAGGGGATCCCTTATTAGAAGCTCACTCATACATATATAGTCCGCGCTTCTAATGAGGGATCCTTTATTTTGATGATCTGAACCGTTCATTATGTTTAAAACATGTTTTTAAGGGTACCTGCAAGAAATCGGCTCGAAATAATATCGAGAAGAGCTTGATCTAAACAGTTTTTGATAAATGCTGACAGGAACAGTTTTATGAAAAATTGAACGGATCAAAGACTTTCCGGATATTATTTTGAGCCGATCTCTTACGGGTACCCTTAAAAACACGTTTTAAACACATTGAACGGTTCAGATCATCATAATTTGATCAAGAAGTAGGAGGTCCACACCGTAGCAAAATAGGGGATCCCTTATTAGAAGCTCACTCATACATATATAGTCCGCGCTTCTAATGAGGGATCCTTTATTTTGATGATCTGAACCGTTCATTATGTTTAAAACATGTTTTTAAGGGTACCTGCAAGAAATCGGCTCGAAATAATATCGAGAAGAGCTTGATCTAAACAGTTTTTGATAAATGCTGACAGGAACAGTTTTATGAAAAATTGAACGGATCAAAGACTTTCCGGATATTATTTTGAGCCGATCTCTTACGGGTACCCTTAAAAACACGTTTTAAACACATTGAACGGTTCAGATCATCATAATTTGATCAAGAAGTAGGAGGTCCACACCGTAGCAAAATAGGGGATCCCTTATTAGAAGCTCACTCATACATATATAGTCCGCGCTTCTAATGAGGGATCCTTTATTTCGATGATCTGAACCGTTCATTATGTTTAAAACATGTTTTTAAGGGTACCTGCAAGAAATCGGCTCGAAATAATATCGAGAAGAGCTTGATCTAAACAGTTTTTGATAAATGCTGACAGGAACAGCTTTATGAAAAATTGAACGGATCAAAGACTTTCCGGATATTATTTTGAGCCGATCTCTTACGGGTACCCTTAAAAACACGTTTTAAACACATTGAATGGTTCAGATCATCATAATTTGATCAAGAAGTAGGAGGTCTACACCGTAGCAAAATAGGGGATCCCTTATTAGAAGCTCACTCATACATATATAGTCCGCGCTTCTAATGAGGGATCCTTTATTTTGATGATCTGAACCGTTCATTATGTTTAAAACATGTTTTTAAGGGTACCTGCAAGAAATCGGCTCGAAATAATATCGAGAAGAGCTTGATCTAAACAGTTTTTGATAAATGCTGACAGGAACAGCTTTATGAAAAATTGAACGGATCAAAGACTTTCCGGATATTATTTTGAGCCGATCTCTTACGGGTACCCTTAAAAACACGTTTTAAACACATTGAACGGTTCAGATCATCATAATTTGATCAAGAAGTAGGAGGTCCACACCGTAGCAAAATAGGGGATCCCTTATTAGAAGCTCACTCATACATATATAGTCCGCGCTTCTAATGAGGGATCCTTTATTTTGATGATCTGAACCGTTCATTATGTTTAAAACATGTTTTTAAGGGTACCTGCAAGAAATCGGCTCGAAATAATATCGAGAAGAGCTTGATCTAAACAGTTTTTGATAAATGCTGACAGGAACAGTTTTATGAAAAATTGAACGGATCAAAGACTTTCCGGATATTATTTTGAGCCGATCTCTTACGGGTACCCTTAAAAACACGTTTTAAACACATTGAACGGTTAAGATCATCATAATTTGATCAAGAAGTAGGAGGTCCACACCGTAGCAAAATAGGGGATCCCTTATTAGAAGCTCACTCATACATATATAGTCCGCGCTTCTAATGAGGGATCCTTTATTTTGATGATCTGAACCGTTCATTATGTTTAAAACATGTTTTTAAGGGTACCTGCAAGAAATCGGCTCGAAATAATATCGAGAAGAGCTTGATCTAAACAGTTTTTGATAAATGCTGACAGGAACAGTTTTATGAAAAATTGAACGGATCAAAGACTTTCCGGATATTATTTTGAGCCGATCTCTTACGGGTACCCTTAAAAACACGTTTTAAACACATTGAACGGTTCAGATCATCATAATTTGATCAAGAAGTAGGAGGTCCACACCGTAGCAAAATAGGGGATCCCTTATTAGAAGCTCACTCATACATATATAGTCCGCGCTTCTAATGAGGGATCCTTTATTTTGATGATCTGAACCGTTCATTATGTTTAAAACATGTTTTTAAGGGTACCTGCAAGAAATCGGCTCGAAATAATACCGAGAAGAGCTTGATCTAAACAGTTTTTGATAAATGCTGACAGGAACAGTTTTATGAAAAATTGAACGGATCAAAGACTTTCCGGATATTATTTTGAGCCGATCTCTTACGGGTACCCTTAAAAACACGTTTTAAACACATTGAACGGTTCAGATCATCATAATTTGATCAAGAAGTAGGAGGTCCACACCGTAGCAAAATAGGGGATCCCTTATTAGAAGCTCACTCATACATATATAGTCCGCGCTTCTAATGAGGGATCCTTTATTCTGATGATCTGAACCGTTCATTATGTTTAAAACATGTTTTTAAGGGTACCTGCAAGAAATCGGCTCGAAATAATATCGAGAAGAGCTTGATCTAAACAGTTTTTGATAAATGCTGACAGGAACAGCTTTATGAAAAATTGAACGGATCAAAGACTTTCCGGATATTATTTTGAGCCGATCTCTTACGGGTACCCTTAAAAACACGTTTTAAACACATTGAACGGTTCAGATCATCATAATTTGATCAAGAAGTAGGAGGTCCACACCGTAGCAAAATAGGGGATCCCTTATTAGAACCTCACTCATACATATATAGTCCGCGCTTCTAATGAGGGATCCTTTATTTTGATGATCTGAACCGTTCATTATGTTTAAAACATGTTTTTAAGGGTACCTGCAAGAAATCGGCTCGAAATAATATCGAGAAGAGCTTGATCTAAACAGTTTTTGATAAATGCTGACAGGAACAGCTTTATGAAAAATTGAACGGATCAAAGACTTTCCGGATATTATTTTGAGCCGATCTCTTACGGGTACCCTTAAAAACACGTTTTAAACACATTGAACGGTTCAGATCATCATAATTTGATCAAGAAGTAGGAGGTCCACACCGTAGCAAAATAGGGGATCCCTTATTAGAAGCTCACTCATACATATACAGTCCGCGCTTCTAATGAGGGATCCTTTATTTTGATGATCTGAACCGTTCATTATGTTTAAAACATGTTTTTAAGGGTACCTGCAAGAAATCGGCTCGAAATAATATCGAGAAGAGCTTGATCTAAACAGTTTTTGATAAATGCTGACAGGAACAGCTTTATGAAAAATTGAACGGATCAAAGACTTTCCGGATATTATTTTGAGCCGATCTCTTACGGGTACCCTTAAAAACACGTTTTAAACACATTGAACGGTTCAGATCATCATAATTTGATCAAGAAGTAGGAGGTCCACACCGTAGCAAAATAGGGGATCCCTTATTAGAAGCTCACTCATACATATATAGTCCGCGCTTCTAATGAGGGATCCTTTATTTTGATGATCTGAACCGTTCATTATGTTTAAAACATGTTTTTAAGGGTACCTGCAAGAAATCGGCTCGAAATAATATCGAGAAGAGCTTGATCTAAACAGTTTTTGATAAATGCTGACACGAACAGTTTTATGAAAAATTGAACGGATCAAAGACTTTCCGGATATTATTTTGAGCCGATCTCTTACGGGTACCCTTAAAAACACGTTTTAAACACATTGAACGGTTCAGATCATCATAATTTGATCAAGAAGTAGGAGGTCCACACCGTAGCAAAATAGGGGATCCCTTATTAGAAGCTCACTCATACATATATAGTCCGCGCTTCTAATGAGGGATCCTTTATTTTGATGATCTGAACCGTTCATTATGTTTAAAACATGTTTTTAAGGGTACCTGCAAGAAATCGGCTCGAAATAATATCGAGAAGAGCTTGATCTAAACAGTTTTTGATAAATGCTGACAGGAACAGTTTTATGAAAAATTGAACGAATCAAAGACTTTCCGGATATTATTTTGAACCGATCTCTTACGGGTACCCTTAAAAACACGTTTTAAACACATTGAACGGTTCAGATCATCATAATTTGATCAAGAAGTAGGAGGTCCACACCGTAGCAAAATAGGGGATCCCTTATTAGAAGCTCACTCATACATATATAGTCCGCGCTTCTAATGAGGGATCCTTTATTTTGATGATCTGAACCGTTCATTATGTTTAAAACATGTTTTTAAGGGTACCTGCAAGAAATCGGCTCGAAATAATATCGAGAAGAGCTTGATCTAAACAGTTTTTGATAAATGCTGACAGGAACAGTTTTATGAAAAATTGAACGGATCAAAGACTTTCCGGATATTATTTTGAGCCGATCTCTTACGGGTACCCTTAAAAACACGTTTTAAACACATTGAACGGTTCAGATCATCATAATTTGATCAAGAAGTAGGAGGTCCACACCGTAGCAAAATAGGGGATCCCTTATTAGAAGCTCACTCATACATATATAGTCCGCGCTTCTAATGAGGGATCCTTTATTTTGATGATCTGAACCGTTCATTATGTTTAAAACATGTTTTTAAGGGTACCTGCAAGAAATCGGCTCGAAATAATATCGAGAAGAGCTTGATCTAAACAGTTTTTGATAAATGCTGACAGGAACAGTTTTATGAAAAATTGAACGGATCAAAGACTTTCCGGATATTATTTTGAGCCGATCTCTTACGGGTACCCTTAAAAACACGTTTTAAACACATTGAACGGTTCAGATCATCATAATTTGATCAAGAAGTAGGAGGTCCCCACCGTAGCAAAATAGGGGATCCCTTATTAGAAGCTCACTCATACATATATAGTCCGCGCTTCTAATGAGGGATCCTTTATTTTGATGATCTGAACCGTTCATTATGTTTAAAACATGTTTTTAAGGGTACCTGCAAGAAATCGGCTCGAAATAATATCGAGAAGAGCTTGATCTAAACAGTTTTTGATAAATGCTGACAGGAACAGTTTTATGAAAAATTGAACGGATCAAAGACTTTCCGGATATTATTTTGAGCCGATCTCTTACGGGTACCCTTAAAAACACGTTTTAAACACATTGAACGGTTCAGATCATCATAATTTGATCAAGAAGTAGGAGGTCCACACCGTAGCAAAATAGGGGATCCCTTATTAGAAGCTCACTCATACATATATAGTCCGCGCTTCTAATGAGGGATCCTTTATTTTGATGATCTGAACCGTTCATTATGTTTAAAACATGTTTTTAAGGGTACCTGCAAGAAATCAGCTCGAAATAATATCGAGAAGAGCTTGATCTAAACAGTTTTTGATAAATGCTGACAGGAACAGTTTTATGAAAAATTGAACGGATCAAAGACTTTCCGGATATTATTTTGAGCCGATCTCTTACGGGTACCCTTAAAAACACGTTTTAAACACATTGAACGGTTCAGATCATCATAATTTGATCAAGAAGTAGGAGGTCCACACCGTAGCAAAATAGGGGATCCCTTATTAGAAGCTCACTCATACATATATAGTCCACGCGCTTCTAATGAGGGATCCTTTATTTTGATGATCTGAACCGTTCATTATGTTTAAAACATGTTTTTAAGGGTACCTGCAAGAAATCGGCTCGAAATAATATCGAGAAGAGCTTGATCTAAACAGTTTTTGATAAATGCTGACAGGAACAGCTTTATGAAAAATTGAACGGATCAAAGACTTTCCGGATATTATTTTGAGCCGATCTCTTACGGGTACCCTTAAAAACACGTTTTAAACACATTGAACGGTTCAGATCATCATAATTTGATCAAGAAGTAGGAGGTCCACACCGTAGCAAAATAGGGGATCCCTTATTAGAAGCTCACTCATACATATATAGTCCGCGCTTCTAATGAGGGATCCTTTATTTTGATGATCTGAACCGTTCATTATGTTTAAAACATGTTTTTAAGGGTACCTGCAAGAAATCGGCTCGAAATAATATCGAGAAGAGCTTGATCTAAACAGTTTTTGATAAATGCTGACAGGAACAGTTTTATGAAAAATTGAACGGATCAAAGACTTTCCGGATATTATTTTGAGCCGATCTCTTACGGGTACCCTTAAAAACACGTTTTAAACACATTGAACGGTTCAGATCATCATAATTTGATCAAGAAGTAGGAGGTCCACACCGTAGCAAAATAGGGGATCCCTTATTAGAAGCTCACTCATACATATATAGTCCGCGCTTCTAATGAGGGATCCTTTATTTTGATGATCTGAACCGTTCATTATGTTTAAAACATGTTTTTAAGGGTACCTGCAAGAAATCGGCTCGAAATAATATCGAGAAGAGCTTGATCTAAACAGTTTTTGATAAATGCTGACAGGAACAGTTTTATGAAAAATTGAACGGATCAAAGACTTTCCGGATATTATTTTGAGCCGATCTCTTACGGGTACCCTTAAAAACACGTTTTAAACACATTGAACGGTTCAGATCATCATAATTTGATCAAGAAGTAGGAGGTCCACACCGTAGCAAAATAGGGGATCCCTTATTAGAAGCTCACTCATACATATATAGTCCGCGCTTCTAATGAGAGATCCTTTATTTTGATGATCTGAACCGTTCATTATGTTTAAAACATGTTTTTAAGGGTACCTGCAAGAAATCGGCTCGAAATAATATCGAGAAGAGCTTGATCTAAACAGTTTTTGATAAATGCTGACAGGAACAGTTTTATGAAAAATTGAACGGATCAAAGACTTTCCGGATATTATTTTGAGCCGATCTCTTACGGGTACCCTTAAAAACACGTTTTAAACACATTGAACGGTTCAGATCATCATAATTTGATCAAGAAGTAGGAGGTCCACACCGTAGCAAAATAGAGGATCCCTTATTAGAAGCTCACTCATACATATATAGTCCGCGCTTCTAATGAGGGATCCTTTATTTTGATGATCTGAACCGTTGATTATGTTTAAAACATGTTTTTACGGGTACCTGCAAGAAATCGGCTCGAAAT
This sequence comes from Arctostaphylos glauca, assembly GCA_019985065.2. Lineage (NCBI taxonomy): Eukaryota > Viridiplantae > Streptophyta > Magnoliopsida > Ericales > Ericaceae > Arctostaphylos > Arctostaphylos glauca. Next base: position 185,072 of record JAHSPW020000044.1, on the reverse strand, counting down.
AATATCGAGAAGAGCTTGATCTAAACAGTTTTTGATAAATGCTGACAGGAACAGCTTTATGAAAAATTGAACGGATCAAAGACTTTCCGGATATTATTTTGAGCCGATCTCTTACGGGTACCCTTAAAAACACGTTTTAAACACATTGAACGGTTCAGATCATCATAATTTGATCAAGAAGTAGGAGGTCCACACCGTAGCAAAATAGGGGATCCCTTATTAGAAGCTCACTCATACATATATAGTCCGCGCTTCTAATGAGGGATCCTTTATTTTGATGATCTGAACCGTTCATTATGTTTAAAACATGTTTTTAAGGGTACCTGCAAGAAATCGGCTCGAAATAATATCGAGAAGAGCTTGATCTAAACAGTTTTTGATAAATGCTGACAGGAACAGCTTTATGAAAAATTGAACGGATCAAAGACTTTCCGGATATTATTTTGAGCCGATCTCTTACGGGTACCCTTAAAAACACGTTTTAAACACATTGAACGGTTCAGATCATCATAATTTGATCAAGAAGTAGGAGGTCCACACCGTAGCAAAATAGGGGATCCCTTATTAGAAGCTCACTCATACATATATAGTCCGCGCTTCTAATGAGGGATCCTTTATTTTGATGATCTGAACCGTTCATTATGTTTAAAACATGTTTTTAAGGGTACCTGCAAGAAATCGGCTCGAAATAATATCGAGAAGAGCTTGATCTAAACAGTTTTTGATAAATGCTGACAGGAACAGCTTTATGAAAAATTGAACGGATCAAAGACTTTCCGGATATTATTTTGAGCCGATCTCTTACGGGTACCCTTAAAAACACGTTTTAAACACATTGAACGGTTCAGATCATCATAATTTGATCAAGAAGTAGGAGGTCTACACCGTAGCAAAATAGGGGATCCCTTATTAGAAGCTCACTCATACATATATAGTCCGCGCTTCTAATGAGGGATCCTTTATTTTGATGATCTGAACCGTTCATTATGTTTAAAACATGTTTTTAAGGGTACCTGCAAGAAATCGGCTCGAAATAATATCGAGAAGAGCTTGATCTAAACAGTTTTTGATAAATGCTGACAGGAACAGTTTTATGAAAAATTGAACGGATCAAAGACTTTCCGGATATTATTTTGAGCCGATCTCTTACGGGTACCCTTAAAAACACGTTTTAAACACATTGAACGGTTCAGATCATCATAATTTGATCAAGAAGTAGGAGGTCCACACCGTAGCAAAATAGGGGATCCCTTATTAGAAGCTCACTCATACATATATAGTCCGCGCTTCTAATGAGGGATCCTTTATTTTGATGATCTGAACCGTTCATTATGTTTAAAACATGTTTTTAAGGGTACCTGCAAGAAATCGGCTCGAAATAATATCGAGAAGAGCTTGATCTAAACAGTTTTTGATAAATGCTGACAGGAACAGTTTTATGAAAAATTGAACGGATCAAAGACTTTCCGGATATTATTTTGAGCCGATCTCTTACGGGTACCCTTAAAAACACGTTTTAAACACATTGAACGGTTCAGATCATCATAATTTGATCAAGAAGTAGGAGGTCCACACCGTAGCAAAATAGGGGATCCCTTATTAGAAGCTCACTCATACATATATAGTCCGCGCTTCTAATGAGGGATCCTTTATTTTGATGATCTGAACCGTTCATTATGTTTAAAACATGTTTTTAAGGGTACCTGCAAGAAATCGGCTCGAAATAATATCGAGAAGAGCTTGATCTAAACAGTTTTTGATAAATGCTGACAGGAACAGTTTTATGAAAAATTGAACGGATCAAAGACTTTCCGGATATTATTTTGAGCCGATCTCTTACGGGTACCCTTAAAAACACGTTTTAAACACATTGAACGGTTCAGATCATCATAATTTGATCAAGAAGTAGGAGGTCCACACCGTAGCAAAATAGGGGATCCCTTATTAGAAGCTCACTCATACATATATAGTCCGCGCTTCTAATGAGGGATCCTTTATTTTGATGATCTGAACCGTTCATTATGTTTAAAACATGTTTTTAAGGGTACCTGCAAGAAATCGGCTCGAAATAATATCGAGAAGAGCTTGATGTAAACAGTTTTTGATAAATGCTGACAGGAACAGCTTTATGAAAAATTGAACGGATCAAAGACTTTCCGGATATTATTTTGAGCCGATCTCTTACGGGTACCCTTAAAAACACGTTTTAAACACATTGAACGGTTCAGATCATCATAATTTGATCAAGAAGTAGGAGGTCCACACCGTAGCAAAATAGGGGATCCCTTATTAGAAGCTCACTCATACATATATAGTCCGCGCTTCTAATGAGGGATCCTTTATTTTGATGATCTGAACCGTTCATTATGTTTAAAACATGTTTTTAAGGGTACCTGCAAGAAATCGGCTCGAAATAATATCGAGAAGAGCTTGATCTAAACAGTTTTTGATAAATGCTGACAGGAACAGTTTTATGAAAAATTGAACGGATCAAAGACTTTCCGGATATTATTTTGAGCCGATCTCTTACGGGTACCCTTAAAAACACGTTTTAAACACATTGAACGGTTCAGATCATCATAATTTGATCAAGAAGTAGGAGGTCCACACCGTAGCAAAATAGGGGATCCCTTATTAGAAGCTCACTCATACATATATAGTCCGCGCTTCTAATGAGGGATCCTTTATTTTGATGATCTGAACCGTTCATTATGTTTAAAACATGTTTTTAAGGGTACCTGCAAGAAATCGGCTCGAAATAATATCGAGAAGAGCTTGATCTAAACAGTTTTTGATAAATGCTGACAGGAACAGTTTTATGAAAAATTGAACGGATCAAAGACTTTTCGGATATTATTTTGAGCCGATCTCTTACGGGTACCCTTAAAAACACGTTTTAAACACATTGAACGGTTCAGATCATCATAATTTGATCAAGAAGTAGGAGGTCCACACCGTAGCAAAATAGGGGATCCCTTATTAGAAGCTCACTCATACATATATAGTCCGCGCTTCTAATGAGGGATCCTTTATTTTGATGATCTGAACCGTTCATTATGTTTAAAACATGTTTTTAAGGGTACCTGCAAGAAATCGGCTCGAAATAATATCGAGAAGAGCTTGATCTAAACAGTTTTTGATAAATGCTGACAGGAACAGCTTTATGAAAAATTGAACGGATCAAAGACTTTCCGGATATTATTTTGGGCCGATCTCTTACGGGTACCCTTAAAAACACGTTTTAAACACATTGAACGGTTCAGATCATCATAATTTGATCAAGAAGTAGGAGGTCCACACCGTAGCAAAATAGGGGATCCCTTATTAGAAGCTCACTCATACATATATAGTCCGCGCTTCTAATGAGGGATCCTTTATTTTGATGATCTGAACCGTTCATTATGTTTAAAACATGTTTTTAAGGGTACCTGCAAGAAATCGGCTCGAAATAATATCGAGAAGAGCTTGATCTAAACAGTTTTTGATAAATGCTGACAGGAACAGTTTTATGAAAAATTGAACGGATCAAAGACTTTCCGGATATTATTTTGAGCCGATCTCTTACGGGTACCCTTAAAAACACGTTTTAAACACATTGAACGGTTCAGATCATCATAATTTGATCAAGAAGTAGGAGGTCCACACCGTAGCAAAATAGGGGATCCCTTATTAGAAGCTCACTCATACATATATTGTCCGCGCTTCTAATGAGGGATCCTTTATTTTGATGATCTGAACCGTTCATTATGTTTAAAACATGTTTTTAAGGGTACCTGCAAGAAATCGGCTCGAAATAATATCGAGAAGAGCTTGATCTAAACAGTTTTTGATAAATGCTGACAGGAACAGTTTTATGAAAAATTGAACGGATCAAAGACTTTTCGGATATTATTTTGAGCCGATCTCTTACGGGTACCCTTAAAAACACGTTTTAAACACATTGAACGGTTCAGATCATCATAATTTGATCAAGAAGTAGGAGGTCCACACCGTAGCAAAATAGGGGATCCCTTATTAGAAGCTCACTCATACATATATAGTCCGCGCTTCTAATGAGGGATCCTTTATTTTGATGATCTGAACCGTTCATTATGTTTAAAACATGTTTTTAAGGGTACCTGCAAGAAATCGGCTCGAAATAATATCGAGAAGAGCTTGATCTAAACAGTTTTTGATAAATGCTGACAGGAACAGTTTTATGAAAAATTGAACGGATCAAAGACTTTCCGGATATTATTTTGAGCCGATCTCTTACGGGTACCCTTAAAAACACGTTTTAAACACATTGAACGGTTCAGATCATCATAATTTGATCAAGAAGTAGGAGGTCCACACCGTAGCAAAATAGGGGATCCCTTATTAGAAGCTCACTCATACATATATAGTCCGCGCTTCTAATGAGGGATCCTTTATTTTGATGATCTGAACCGTTCATTATGTTTAAAACATGTTTTTAAGGGTACCTGCAAGAAATCGGCTCGAAATAATATCGAGAAGAGCTTGATCTAAACAGTTTTTGATAAATGCTGACAGGAACAGTTTTATGAAAAATTGAACGGATCAAAGACTTTCCGGATATTATTTTGAGCCGATCTCTTACGGGTACCCTTAAAAACACGTTTTAAACACATTGAACGGTTCAGATCATCATAATTTGATCAAGAAGTAGGAGGTCCACACCGTAGCAAAATAGGGGATCCCTTATTAGAAGCTCACTCATACATATATAGTCCGCGCTTCTAATGAGGGATCCTTTATTTTGATGATCTGAACCGTTCATTATGTTTAAAACATGTTTTTAAGGGTACCTGCAAGAAATCGGCTCGAAATAATATCGAGAAAAGCTTGATCTAAACAGTTTTTGATAAATGCTGACAGGAACAGTTTTATGAAAAATTGAACGGATCAAAGACTTTCCGGATATTATTTTGAGCCGATCTCTTACGGGTACCCTTAAAAACACGTTTTAAACACATTGAACGGTTCAGATCATCATAATTTGATCAAGAAGTAGGAGGTCCACACCATAGCAAAATAGGGGATCCCTTATTAGAAGCTCACTCATACATATATAGTCCGCGCTTCTAATGAGGGATCCTTTATTTTGATGATCTGAACCGTTCATTATGTTTAAAACATGTTTTTAAGGGTACCTGCAAGAAATCGGCTCGAAATAATATCGAGAAGAGCTTGATCTAAACAGTTTTTGATAAATGCTGACAGGAACAGTTTTATGAAAAATTGAACGGATCAAAGACTTTCCGGATATTATTTTGAGCCGATCTCTTACGGGTACCCTTAAAAACACGTTTTAAACACATTGAACGGTTCAGATCATCATAATTTGATCAAGAAGTAGGAGGTCCACACCGTAGCAAAATAGGGGATCCTTTATTAGAAGCTCACTCATACATATATAGTCCGCGCTTCTAATGAGGGATCCTTTATTTTGATGATCTGAACCGTTCATTATGTTTAAAACATGTTTTTAAGGGTACCTGCAAGAAATCGGCTCGAAATAATATCGAGAAGAGCTTGATCTAAACAGTTTTTGATAAATGCTGACAGGAACAGTTTTATGAAAAATTGAACGGATCAAAGACTTTCCGGATATTATTTTGAGCCGATCTCTTACGGGTACCCTTAAAAACACGTTTTAAACACATTGAACGGTTCAGATCATCATAATTTGATCAAGAAGTAGGAGGTCCACACCGTAGCAAAATAGGGGATCCCTTTCACTCATACATATATAGTCCGCGCTTCTAATGAGGGATCCTTTATTTTGATGATCTGAACCGTTCATTATGTTTAAAACATGTTTTTAAGGGTACCTGCAAGAAATCGGCTCGAAATAATATCGAGAAGAGCTTGATCTAAACAGTTTTTGATAAATGCTGACAGGAACAGTTTTATGAAAAATTGAACGGATCAAAGACTTTCCGGATATTATTTTGAGCCGATCTCTTACGGGTACCCTTAAAAACACGTTTTAAACACATTGAACGGTTCAGATCATCATAATTTGATCAAGAAGTAGGAGGTCCACACCGTAGCAAAATAGGGGATCCCTTATTAGAAGCTCACTCATACATATATAGTCCGCGCTTCTAATGAGGGATCCTTTATTTTGATGATCTGAACCGTTCATTATGTTTAAAACATGTTTTTAAGGGTACCTGCAAGAAATCGGCTCGAAATAATATCGAGAAGAGCTTGATCTAAACAGTTTTTGATAAATGCTGACAGGAACAGCTTTATGAAAAATTGAACGGATCAAAGACTTTCCGGATATTATTTTGAGCCGATCTCTTACGGGTACCCTTAAAAACACGTTTTAAACACATTGAACGGTTCAGATCATCATAATTTGATCAAGAAGTAGGAGGTCCACACCGTAGCAAAATAGGGGATCCCTTATTAGAAGCTCACTCATACATATATAGTCCGCGCTTCTAATGAGGGATCCTTTATTTTGATGATCTGAACCGTTCATTATGTTTAAAACATGTTTTTAAGGGTACCTGCAAGAAATCGGCTCGAAATAATATCGAGAAGAGCTTGATCTAAACAGTTTTTGATAAATGCTGACAGGAACAGTTTTATGAAAAATTGAACGGATCAAAGACTTTCCGGATATTATTTTGAGCCGATCTCTTACGGGTACCCTTAAAAACACGTTTTAAACACATTGAACGGTTCAGATCATCATAATTTGATCAAGAAGTAGGAGGTCCACACCGTAGCAAAATAGGGGATCCCTTATTAGAAGCTCACTCATACATATATAGTCCGCGCTTCTAATGAGGGATCCTTTATTTTGATGATCTGAACCGTTCATTATGTTTAAAACATGTTTTTAAGGGTACCTGCAAGAAATCGGCTCGAAATAATATCGAGAAGAGCTTGATCTAAACAGTTTTTGATAAATGCTGACAGGAACAGTTTTATGAAAAATTGAATGGATCAAAGACTTTCCGGATATTATTTTGAGCCGATCTCTTACGGGTACCCTTAAAAACACGTTTTAAACACATTGAACGGTTCAGATCATCATAATTTGATCAAGAAGTAGGAGGTCCACACCGTAGCAAAATAGGGGATCCCTTATTAGAAGCTCACTCATACATATATAGTCCGCGCTTCTAATGAGGGATCCTTTATTTTGATGATCTGAACCGTTCATTATGTTTAAAACATGTTTTTAAGGGTACCTGCAAGAAATCGGCTCGAAATAATATCGAGAAGAGTTTGATCTAAACAGTTTTTGATAAATGCTGACAGGAACAGTTTTATGAAAAATTGAACGGATCAAAGACTTTCCGGATATTATTTTGAGCCGATCTCTTACGGGTACCCTTAAAAACACGTTTTAAACACATTGAACGGTTCAGATCATCATAATTTGATCAAGAAGTAGGAGGTCCACACCGTAGCAAAATAGGGGATCCCTTATTAGAAGCTCACTCATACATATATAGTCCGCGCTTCTAATGAGGGATCCTTTATTTTGATGATCTGAACCGTTCATTATGTTTAAAACATGTTTTTAAGGGTACCTGCAAGAAATCGGCTCGAAATAATATCGAGAAGAGCTTGATGTAAACAGTTTTTGATAAATGCTGACAGGAACAGTTTTATGAAAAATTGAACGGATCAAAGACTTTCCGGATATTATTTTGAGCCGATCTCTTACGGGTACCCTTAAAAACACGTTTTAAACACATTGAACAGTTCAGATCATCATAATTTGATCAAGAAGTAGGAGGTCCACACCGTAGCAAAATAGGGGATCCCTTATTAGAAGCTCACTCATACATATATAGTCCGCGCTTCTAATGAGGGATCCTTTATTTTGATGATCTGAACCGTTCATTATGTTTAAAACATGTTTTTAAGGGTACCTGCAAGAAATCGGCTCGAAATAATATCGAGAAGAGCTTGATCTAAACAGTTTTTGATAAAAGCTGACAGGAACAGTTTTATGAAAAATTGAACGGATCAAAGACTTTTCGGATATTATTTTGAGCCGATCTCTTACGGGTACCCTTAAAAACACGTTTTAAACACATTGAACGGTTCAGATCATCATAATTTGATCAAGAAGTAGGAGGTCCACACCGTAGCAAAATAGGGGATCCCTTATTAGAAGCTCACTCATACATATATAGTCCGCGCTTCTAATGAGGGATCCTTTATTTTGATGATCTGAACCGTTCATTATGTTTAAAACATGTTTTTAAGGGTACCTGCAAGAAATCGGCTCGAAATAATATCGAGAAGAGCTTGATCTAAACAGTTTTTGATAAATGCTGACAGGAACAGCTTTATGAAAAATTGAACGGATCAAAGACTTTCCGGATATTATTTTGAGCCGATCTCTTACGGGTACCCTTAAAAACACGTTTTAAACACGTTGAACGGTTCAGATCATCATAATTTGATCAAGAAGTAGGAGGTCCACACCGTAGCAAAATAGGGGATCCCTTATTAGAAGCTCACTCATACATATATAGTCCGCGCTTCTAATGAGGGATCCTTTATTTTGATGATCTGAACCGTTCATTATGTTTAAAACATGTTTTTAAGGGTACCTGCAAGAAATCGGCTCGAAATAATATCGAGAAGAGCTTGATCTAAACAGTTTTTGATAAATGCTGACAGGAACAGTTTTATGAAAAATTGAACGGATCAAAGACTTTCCGGATATTATTTTGAGCCGATCTCTTACGGGTACCCTTAAAAACACGTTTTAAACACATTGAACGGTTCAGATCATCATAATTTGATCAAGAAGTAGGAGGTCCACACCGTAGCAAAATAGGGGATCCCTTATTAGAAGCTCACTCATACATATATAGTCCGCGCTTCTAATGAGGGATCCTTTATTTTGATGATCTGAACCGTTCATTATGTTTAAAACATGTTTTTAAGGGTACCTGCAAGAAATCGGCTCGAAATAATATCGAGAAGAGCTTGATCTAAACAGTTTTTGATAAATGCTGACAGGAACAGTTTTATGAAAAATTGAACGGATCAAAGACTTTCCGGATATTATTTTGAGCCGATCTCTTACGGGTACCCTTAAAAACACGTTTTAAACACATTGAACGGTTCAGATCATCATAATTTGATCAAGAAGTAGGAGGTCCACACCGTAGCAAAATAGGGGATCCCTTATTAGAAGCTCACTCATACATATATAGTCCGCGCTTCTAATGAGGGATCCTTTATTTTGATGATCTGAACCGTTCATTATGTTTAAAACATGTTTTTAAGGGTACCTGCAAGAAATCGGCTCGAAATAATATCGAGAAGAGCTTGATCTAAACAGTTTTTGATAAATGCTGACAGGAACAGTTTTATGAAAAATTGAACGGATCAAAGACTTTCCGGATATTATTTTGAGCCGATCTCTTACGGGTACCCTTAAAAACACGTTTTAAACACATTGAACGGTTCAGATCATCATAATTTGATCAAGAAGTAGGAGGTCCACACCGTAGCAAAATAGGGGATCCCTTATTAGAAGCTCACTCATACATATATAGTCCGCGCTTCTAATGAGGGATCCTTTATTTTGATGATTTGAACCGTTCATTATGTTTAAAACATGTTTTTAAGGGTACCTGCAAGAAATCGGCTCGAAATAATATCGAGAAGAGCTTGATCTAAACAGTTTTTGATAAATGCTGACAGGAACAGCTTTATGAAAAATTGAACGGATCAAAGACTTTCCGGATATTATTTTGAGCCGATCTCTTACGGGTACCCTTAAAAACACGTTTTAAACACATTGAACGGTTCAGATCATCATAATTTGATCAAGAAGTAGGAGGTCCACACCGTAGCAAAATAGGGGATCCCTTATTAGAAGCTCACTCATAAATATATAGTCCGCGCTTCTAATGAGGGATCCTTTATTTTGATGATCTGAACCGTTCATTATGTTTAAAACATGTTTTTAAGGGTACCTGCAAGAAATCGGCTCGAAATAATATCGAGAAGAGCTTGATCTAAACAGTTTTTGATAAATGCTGACAGGAACAGCTTTATGAAAAATTGAACGGATCAAAGACTTTCCGGATATTATTTTGAGCCGATCTCTTACGGGTACCCTTAAAAACACGTTTTAAACACATTGAACGGTTCAGATCATCATAATTTGATCAAGAAGTAGGAGGTCTACACCGTAGCAAAATAGGGGATCCCTTATTAGAAGCTCACTCATACATATATAGTCCGCGCTTCTAATGAGGGATCCTTTATTTTGATGATCTGAACCGTTCATTATGTTTAAAACATGTTTTTAAGGGTACCTGCAAGAAATCGGCTCGAAATAATATCGAGAAGAGCTTGATCTAAACAGTTTTTGATAAATGCTGACAGGAACAGTTTTATGAAAAATTGAACGGATCAAAGACTTTCCGGATATTATTTTGAGCCGATCTCTTACGGGTACCCTTAAAAACACGTTTTAAACACATTGAACGGTTCAGATCATCATAATTTGATCAAGAAGTAGGAGGTCCACACCGTAGCAAAATAGGGGATCCCTTATTAGAAGCTCACTCATACATATATAGTCCGCGCTTCTAATGAGGGATCCTTTATTTTGATGATCTGAACCGTTCATTATGTTTAAAACATGTTTTTAAGGGTACCTGCAAGAAATCGGCTCGAAATAATATCGAGAAGAGCTTGATGTAAACAGTTTTTGATAAATGCTGACAGGAACAGTTTTATGAAAAATTGAACGGATCAAAGACTTTCCGGATATTATTTTGAGCCGATCTCTTACGGGTACCCTTAAAAACACGTTTTAAACACATTGAACGGTTCAGATCATCATAATTTGATCAAGAAGTAGGAGGTCCACACCGTAGCAAAATAGGGGATCCCTTATTAGAAGCTCACTCATACATATATAGTCCGCGCTTCTAATGAGGGATCCTTTATTTTGATGATCTGAACCGTTCATTATGTTTAAAACATGTTTTTAAGGGTACCTGCAAGAAATCGGCTCGAAATAATATCGAGAAGAGCTTGATCTAAACAGTTTTTGATAAATGCTGACAGGAACAGTTTTATGAAAAATTGAACGGATCAAAGACTTTCCGGATATTATTTTGAGCCGATCTCTTACGGGTACCCTTAAAAACACGTTTTAAACACATTGAACGGTTCAGATCATCATAATTTGATCAAGAAGTAGGAGGTCCACACCGTAGCAAAATAGGGGATCCCTTATTAGAAGCTCACTCATACATATATAGTCCGCGCTTCTAATGAGGGATCCTTTATTTTGATGATCTGAACCGTTCATTATGTTTAAAACATGTTTTTAAGGGTACCTGCAAGAAATCGGCTCGAAATAATATCGAGAAGAGCTTGATGTAAACAGTTTTTGATAAATGCTGACAGGAACAGCTTTATGAAAAATTGAACGGATCAAAGACTTTCCGGATATTATTTTGAGCCGATCTCTTACGGGTACCCTTAAAAACACGTTTTAAACACATTGAACGGTTCAGATCATCATAATTTGATCAAGAAGTAGGAGGTCCACACCGTAGCAAAATAGGGGATCCCTTATTAGAAGCTCACTCATACATATATAGTCCGCGCTTCTAATGAGGGATCCTTTATTTTGATGATCTGAACCGTTCATTATGTTTAAAACATGTTTTTAAGGGTACCTGCAAGAAATCGGCTCGAAATAATATCGAGAAGAGCTTGATCTAAACAGTTTTTGATAAATGCTGACAGGAACAGTTTTATGAAAAATTGAACGGATCAAAGACTTTCCGGATATTATTTTGAGCCGATCTCTTACGGGTACCCTTAAAAACACGTTTTAAACACATTGAACGGTTCAGATCATCATAATTTGATCAAGAAGTAGGAGGTCCACACCGTAGCAAAATAGGGGATCCCTTATTAGAAGCTCACTCATACATATATAGTCCGCGCTTCTAATGAGGGATCCTTTATTTTGATGATCTGAACCGTTCATTATGTTTAAAACATGTTTTTAAGGGTACCTGCAAGAAATCGGCTCGAAATAATATCGAGAAGAGCTTGATCTAAACAGTTTTTGATAAATGCTGACAGGAACAGTTTTATGAAAAATTGAACGGATCAAAGACTTTTCGGATATTATTTTGAGCCGATCTCTTACGGGTACCCTTAAAAACACGTTTTAAACACATTGAACGGTTCAGATCATCATAATTTGATCAAGAAGTAGGAGGTCCACACCGTAGCAAAATAGGGGATCCCTTATTAGAAGCTCACTCATACATATATAGTCCCCGCTTCTAATGAGGGATCCTTTATTTTGATGATCTGAACCGTTCATTATGTTTAAAACATGTTTTTAAGGGTACCTGCAAGAAATCGGCTCGAAATAATATCGAGAAGAGCTTGATCTAAACAGTTTTTGATAAATGCTGACAGGAACAGTTTTATGAAAAATTGAACGGATCAAAGACTTTCCGGATATTATTTTGAGCCGATCTCTTACGGGTACCCTTAAAAACACGTTTTAAACACATTGAACGGTTCAGATCATCATAATTTGATCAAGAAGTAGGAGGTCCACACCGTAGCAAAATAGGGGATCCCTTATTAGAAGCTCACTCATACATATATAGTCCGCGCTTCTAATGAGGGATCCTTTATTTTGATGATCTGAACCGTTCATTATGTTTAAAACATGTTTTTAAGGGTACCTGCAAGAAATCGGCTCGAAATAATATCGAGAAGAGCTTAATCTAAACAGTTTTTGATAAATGCTGACAGGAACAGTTTTATGAAAAATTGAACGGATCAAAGACTTTCCGGATATTATTTTGAGCCGATCTCTTACGGGTACCCTTAAAAACACGTTTTAAACACATTGAACGGTTCAGATCATCATAATTTGATCAAGAAGTAGGAGGTCCACACCGTAGCAAAATAGGGGATCCCTTATTAGAAACTCACTCATACATATATAGTCCGCGCTTCTAATGAGGGATCCTTTATTTTGATGATCTGAACCGTTCATTATGTTTAAAACATGTTTTTAAGGGTACCTGCAAGAAATCGGCTCGAAATAATATCGAGAAGAGCTTGATCTAAACAGTTTTTGATAAATGCTGACAGGAACAGTTTTATGAAAAATTGAACGGATCAAAGACTTTCCGGATATTATTTTGAGCCGATCTCTTACGGGTACCCTTAAAAACACGTTTTAAACACATTGAACGGTTCAGATCATCATAATTTGATCAAGAAGTAGGAGGTCCACACCGTAGCAAAATAGGGGATCCCTTATTAGAAGCTCACTCATACATATATTGTCCGCGCTTCTAATGAGGGATCCTTTATTTTGATGATCTGAACCGTTCATTATGTTTAAAACATGTTTTTAAGGGTACCTGCAAGAAATCGGCTCGAAATAATATCGAGAAGAGCTTGATCTAAACAGTTTTTGATAAATGCTGACAGGAACAGTTTTATGAAAAATTGAACGGATCAAAGACTTTTCGGATATTATTTTGAGCCGATCTCTTACGGGTACCCTTAAAAACACGTTTTAAACACATTGAACGGTTCAGATCATCATAATTTGATCAAGAAGTAGGAGGTCCACACCGTAGCAAAATAGGGGATCCCTTATTAGAAGCTCACTCATACATATATAGTCCGCGCTTCTAATGAGGGATCCTTTATTTTGATGATCTGAACCGTTCATTATGTTTAAAACATGTTTTTAAGGGTACCTGCAAGAAATCGGCTCGAAATAATATCGAGAAGAGCTTGATCTAAACAGTTTTTGATAAATGCTGACAGGAACAGTTTTATGAAAAATTGAACGGATCAAAGACTTTCCGGATATTATTTTGAGCCGATCTCTTACGGGTACCCTTAAAAACACGTTTTAAACACATTGAACGGTTCAGATCATCATAATTTGATCAAGAAGTAGGAGGTCCACACCGTAGCAAAATAGGGGATCCCTTATTAGAAGCTCACTCATACATATATAGTCCGCGCTTCTAATGAGGGATCCTTTATTTTGATGATCTGAACCGTTCATTATGTTTAAAACATGTTTTTAAGGGTACCTGCAAGAAATCGGCTCGAAATAATATCGAGAAGAGCTTGATCTAAACAGTTTTTGATAAATGCTGACACGAACAGTTTTATGAAAAATTGAACGGATCAAAGACTTTCCGGATATTATTTTGAGCCGATCTCTTACGGGTACCCTTAAAAACACGTTTTAAACACATTGAACGGTTCAGATCATCATAATTTGATCAAGAAGTAGGAGGTCCACACCGTAGCAAAATAGGGGATCCCTTATTAGAAGCTCACTCATACATATATAGTCCGCGCTTCTAATGAGGGATCCTTTATTTTGATGATCTGAACCGTTCATTATGTTTAAAACATGTTTTTAAGGGTACCTGCAAGAAATCGGCTCGAAATAATATCGAGAAGAGCTTGATCTAAACAGTTTTTGATAAATGCTGACAGGAACAGTTTTATGAAAAATTGAACGGATCAAAGACTTTCCGGATATTATTTTGAGCCGATCTCTTACGGGTACCCTTAAAAACACGTTTTAAACACATTGAACGGTTCAGATCATCATAATTTGATCAAGAAGTAGGAGGTCCACACCGTAGCAAAATAGGGGATCCCTTATTAGAAGCTCACTCATACATATATAGTCCGCGCTTCTAATGAGGGATCCTTTATTTTGATGATCTGAACCGTTCATTATGTTTAAAACATGTTTTTAAGGGTACCTGCAAGAAATCGGCTCGAAATAATATCGAGAAGAGCTTGATCTAAACAGTTTTTGATAAATGCTGACAGGAACAGTTTTATGAAAAATTGAACGGATCAAAGACTTTCCGGATATTATTTTGAGCCGATCTCTTACGGGTACCCTTAAAAACACGTTTTAAACACATTGAACGGTTCAGATCATCATAATTTGATCAAGAAGTAGGAGGTCCACACCGTAGCAAAATAGGGGATCCTTTATTAGAAGCTCACTCATACATATATAGTCCGCGCTTCTAATGAGGGATCCTTTATTTTGATGATCTGAACCGTTCATTATGTTTAAAACATGTTTTTAAGGGTACCTGCAAGAAATTGGCTCGAAATAATATCGAGAAGAGCTTGATCTAAACAGTTTTTGATAAATGCTGACAGGAACAGTTTTATGAAAAATTGAACGGATCAAAGACTTTCCGGATATTATTTTGAGCCGATCTCTTACGGGTACCCTTAAAAACACGTTTTAAACACATTGAACGGTTCAGATCATCATAATTTGATCAAGAAGTAGGAGGTCCACACCGTAGCAAAATAGGGGATCCCTTTCACTCATACATATATAGTCCGCGCTTCTAATGAGGGATCCTTTATTTTGATGATCTGAACCGTTCATTATGTTTAAAACATGTTTTTAAGGGTACCTGCAAGAAATCGGCTCGAAATAATATCGAGAAGAGCTTGATCTAAACAGTTTTTGATAAATGCTGACAGGAACAGTTTTATGAAAAATTGAACGGATCAAAGACTTTCCGGATATTATTTTGAGCCGATCTCTTACGGGTACCCTTAAAAACACGTTTTAAACACATTGAACGGTTCAGATCATCATAATTTGATCAAGAAGTAGGAGGTCCACACCGTAGCAAAATAGGGGATCCCTTATTAGAAGCTCACTCATACATATATAGTCCGCGCTTCTAATGAGGGATCCTTTATTTTGATGATCTGAACCGTTCATTATGTTTAAAACATGTTTTTAAGGGTACCTGCAAGAAATCGGCTCGAAATAATATCGAGAAGAGCTTGATCTAAACAGTTTTTGATAAATGCTGACAGGAACAGCTTTATGAAAAATTGAACGGATCAAAGACTTTCCGGATATTATTTTGAGCCGATCTCTTACGGGTACCCTTAAAAACACGTTTTAAACACATTGAACGGTTCAGATCATCATAATTTGATCAAGAAGTAGGAGGTCCACACCGTAGCAAAATAGGGGATCCCTTATTAGAAGCTCACTCATACATATATAGTCCGCGCTTCTAATGAGGGATCCTTTATTTTGATGATCTGAACCGTTCATTATGTTTAAAACATGTTTTTAAGGGTACCTGCAAGAAATCGGCTCGAAATAATATCGAGAAGAGCTTGATCTAAACAGTTTTTGATAAATGCTGACAGGAACAGTTTTATGAAAAATTGAACGGATCAAA
Organism: Arctostaphylos glauca; assembly: GCA_019985065.2. Lineage (NCBI taxonomy): Eukaryota > Viridiplantae > Streptophyta > Magnoliopsida > Ericales > Ericaceae > Arctostaphylos > Arctostaphylos glauca. The sequence continues at coordinate 168,795 of JAHSPW020000044.1, read as the reverse complement.
GACTTTCCGGATATTATTTTGAGCCGATCTCTTACGGGTACCCTTAAAAACACGTTTTAAACACATTGAACGGTTCAGATCATCATAATTTGATCAAGAAGTAGGAGGTCCACACCGTAGCAAAATAGGGGATCCCTTATTAGAAGCTCACTCATACATATATAGTCCGCGCTTCTAATGAGGGATCCTTTATTTTGATGATCTGAACCGTTCATTATGTTTAAAACATGTTTTTAAGGGTACCTGCAAGAAATCGGCTCGAAATAATATCGAGAAGAGCTTGATCTAAACAGTTTTTGATAAATGCTGACAGGAACAGTTTTTGATAAATGCTGACAGGAACAGTTTTATGAAAAATTGAATGGATCAAAGACTTTCCGGATATTATTTTGAGCCGATCTCTTACGGGTACCCTTAAAAACACGTTTTAAACACATTGAACGGTTCAGATCATCATAATTTGATCAAGAAGTAGGAGGTCCACACCGTAGCAAAATAGGGGATCCCTTATTAGAAGCTCACTCATACATATATAGTCCGCGCTTCTAATGAGGGATCCTTTATTTTGATGATCTGAACCGTTCATTATGTTTAAAACATGTTTTTAAGGGTACCTGCAAGAAATCGGCTCGAAATAATATCGAGAAGAGTTTGATCTAAACAGTTTTTGATAAATGCTGACAGGAACAGTTTTATGAAAAATTGAACGGATCAAAGACTTTCCGGATATTATTTTGAGCCGATCTCTTACGGGTACCCTTAAAAACACGTTTTAAACACATTGAACGGTTCAGATCATCATAATTTGATCAAGAAGTAGGAGGTCCACACCGTAGCAAAATAGGGGATCCCTTATTAGAAGCTCACTCATACATATATAGTCCGCGCTTCTAATGAGGGATCCTTTATTTTGATGATCTGAACCGTTCATTATGTTTAAAACATGTTTTTAAGGGTACCTGCAAGAAATCGGCTCGAAATAATATCGAGAAGAGCTTGATGTAAACAGTTTTTGATAAATGCTGACAGGAACAGTTTTATGAAAAATTGAACGGATCAAAGACTTTCCGGATATTATTTTGAGCCGATCTCTTACGGGTACCCTTAAAAACACGTTTTAAACACATTGAACGGTTCAGATCATCATAATTTGATCAAGAAGTAGGAGGTCCACACCGTAGCAAAATAGGGGATCCCTTATTAGAAGCTCACTCATACATATATAGTCCGCGCTTCTAATGAGGGATCCTTTATTTTGATGATCTGAACCGTTCATTATGTTTAAAACATGTTTTTAAGGGTACCTGCAAGAAATCGGCTCGAAATAATATCGAGAAGAGCTTGATCTAAACAGTTTTTGATAAAAGCTGACAGGAACAGTTTTATGAAAAATTGAACGGATCAAAGACTTTTCGGATATTATTTTGAGCCGATCTCTTACGGGTACCCTTAAAAACACGTTTTAAACACATTGAACGGTTCAGATCATCATAATTTGATCAAGAAGTAGGAGGTCCACACCGTAGCAAAATAGGGGATCCCTTATTAGAAGCTCACTCATACATATATAGTCCGCGCTTCTAATGAGGGATCCTTTATTTTGATGATCTGAACCGTTCATTATGTTTAAAACATGTTTTTAAGGGTACCTGCAAGAAATCGGCTCGAAATAATATCGAGAAGAGCTTGATCTAAACAGTTTTTGATAAATGCTGACAGGAACAGCTTTATGAAAAATTGAACGGATCAAAGACTTTCCGGATATTATTTTGAGCCGATCTCTTACGGGTACCCTTAAAAACACGTTTTAAACACGTTGAACGGTTCAGATCATCATAATTTGATCAAGAAGTAGGAGGTCCACACCGTAGCAAAATAGGGGATCCCTTATTAGAAGCTCACTCATACATATATAGTCCGCGCTTCTAATGAGGGATCCTTTATTTTGATGATCTGAACCGTTCATTATGTTTAAAACATGTTTTTAAGGGTACCTGCAAGAAATCGGCTCGAAATAATATCGAGAAGAGCTTGATCTAAACAGTTTTTGATAAATGCTGACAGGAACAGTTTTATGAAAAATTGAACGGATCAAAGACTTTCCGGATATTATTTTGAGCCGATCTCTTACGGGTACCCTTAAAAACACGTTTTAAACACATTGAACGGTTCAGATCATCATAATTTGATCAAGAAGTAGGAGGTCCACACCGTAGCAAAATAGGGGATCCCTTATTAGAAGCTCACTCATACATATATAGTCCGCGCTTCTAATGAGGGATCCTTTATTTTGATGATCTGAACCGTTCATTATGTTTAAAACATGTTTTTAAGGGTACCTGCAAGAAATCGGCTCGAAATAATATCGAGAAGAGCTTGATCTAAACAGTTTTTGATAAATGCTGACAGGAACAGTTTTATGAAAAATTGAACGGATCAAAGACTTTCCGGATATTATTTTGAGCCGATCTCTTACGGGTACCCTTAAAAACACGTTTTAAACACATTGAACGGTTCAGATCATCATAATTTGATCAAGAAGTAGGAGGTCCACACCGTAGCAAAATAGGGGATCCCTTATTAGAAGCTCACTCATACATATATAGTCCGCGCTTCTAATGAGGGATCCTTTATTTTGATGATCTGAACCGTTCATTATGTTTAAAACATGTTTTTAAGGGTACCTGCAAGAAATCGGCTCGAAATAATATCGAGAAGAGCTTGATCTAAACAGTTTTTGATAAATGCTGACAGGAACAGTTTTATGAAAAATTGAACGGATCAAAGACTTTCCGGATATTATTTTGAGCCGATCTCTTACGGGTACCCTTAAAAACACGTTTTAAACACATTGAACGGTTCAGATCATCATAATTTGATCAAGAAGTAGGAGGTCCACACCGTAGCAAAATAGGGGATCCCTTATTAGAAGCTCACTCATACATATATAGTCCGCGCTTCTAATGAGGGATCCTTTATTTTGATGATCTGAACCGTTCATTCTGTTTAAAACATGTTTTTAAGGGTACCTGCAAGAAATCGGCTCGAAATAATATCGAGAAGAGCTTGATCTAAACAGTTTTTGATAAATGCTGACAGGAACAGTTTTATGAAAAATTGAACGGATCAAAGACTTTCCGGATATTATTTTGAGCCGATCTCTTACGGGTACCCTTAAAAACACGTTTTAAACACATTGAACGGTTCAGATCATCATAATTTGATCAAGAAGTAGGAGGTCCACACCGTAGCAAAATAGGGGATCCCTTATTAGAAGCTCACTCATACATATATAGTCCGCGCTTCTAATGAGGGATCCTTTATTTTGATGATCTGAACCGTTCATTATGTTTAAAACATGTTTTTATGGGTACCTGCAAGAAATCGGCTCGAAATAATATCGACAAGAGCTTGATCTAAACAGTTTTTGATAAATGCTGACAGAAACAGTTTTATGAAAAATTGAACGGATCAAAGACTTTCCGGATATTATTTTGAGCCGATCTCTTACGGGTACCCTTAACAACACGTTTTAAACACATTGAACGGTTCAGATCATCATAATTTGATCAAGAAGTAGGAGGTCCACACCGTAGCAAAATAGGGGATCCCTTATTAGAAGCTCACTCATACATATATAGTCCGCGCTTCTAATGAGGGATCCTTTATTTTGATGATCTGAACCGTTCATTATGTTTAAAACATGTTTTTAAGGGTACCTGCAAGAAATCGGCTGGAAATAATATCGAGAAGAGCTTGATCTAAACAGTTTTTGATAAATGCTGACAGGAACAGTTTTATGAAAAATTGAACGGATCAAAGACTTTCCGGATATTATTTTGAGCCGATCTCTTACGGGTACCCTTAAAAACACGTTTTAAACACATTGAACGGTTCAGATCATCATAATTTGATCAAGAAGTAGGAGGTCCACACCGTAGCAAAATAGGGGATCCCTTATTAGAAGCTCACTCATACATATATAGTCCGCGCTTCTAATGAGGGATCCTTTATTTTGATGATCTGAACCGTTCATTATGTTTAAAACATGTTTTTAAGGGTACCTGCAAGAAATCGGCTCGAAATAATATCGAGAAGAGCTTGATCTAAACAGTTTTTGATAAATGCTGACAGGAACAGTTTTATGAAAAATTGAACGGATCAAAGACTTTCCGGATATTATTTTGAGCCGATCTCTTACGGGTACCCTTAAAAACACGTTTTAAACACATTGAACGGTTCAGATCATCATAATTTGATCAAGAAGTAGGAGGTCCACACCGTAGCAAAATAGGAGATCCCTTATTAGAAGCTCACTCATACATATATAGTCCGCGCTTCTAATGAGGGATCCTTTATTTTGATGATCTGAACCGTTCATTATGTTTAAAACATATTTTTAAGGGTACCTGCAAGAAATCGGCTCGAAATAATATCGAGAAGAGCTTGATCTAAACAGTTTTTGATAAATGCTGACAGGAACAGTTTTATGAAAAATTGAACGGATCAAAGACTTTCCGGATATTATTTTGAGCCGATCTCTTACGGGTACCCTTAAAAACACGTTTTAAACACATTGAACGGTTCAGATCATCATAATTTGATCAAGAAGTAGGAGGTCCACACCGTAGCAAAATAGGGGATCCCTTATTAGAAGCTCACTCATACATATATAGTCCGCGCTTCTAATGAGGGATCCTTTATTTTGATGATCTGAACCGTTCATTATGTTTAAAACATGTTTTTAAGGGTACCTGCAAGAAATCGGCTCGAAATAATATCGAGAAGAGCTTGATCTAAACAGTTTTTGATAAATGCTGACAGGAACAGTTTTATGAAAAATTGAACGGATCAAAGACTTTCCGGATATTATTTTGAGCCGATCTCTTACGGGTACCCTTAAAAACACGTTTTAAACACATTGAACGGTTCAGATCATCATAATTTGATCAGCAAGTAGGAGGTCCACACCGTAGCAAAATAGGGGATCCCTTATTAGAAGCTCACTCATACATATATAGTCCGCGCTTCTAATGAGGGATCCTTTATTTTGACGATCTGAACCGTTCATTATGTTTAAAACATGTTTTTAAGGGTACCTGCAAGAAATCGGCTCGAATAATATCGAGAAGAGCTTGATCTAAACAGTTTTTGATAAATGCTGACAGGAACAGTTTTATGAATAATTGAACGGATCAAAGACTTTCCGGATATTATTTCGAGCCGATCTCTTACGGGTACCCTTAAAAACACGTTTTAAACACATTGAACGGTTCAGATCATCATAATTTGATCAAGAAGTAGGAGGTCCACACCGTAGCAAAATAGGGGATCCCTTATTAGAAGCTCACTCATACATATATAGTCCGCGCTTCTAATGAGGGATCCTTTATTTTGATGATCTGAACCGTTCATTATGTTTAAAACATGTTTTTAAGGGTACCTGCAAGAAATCGGCTCGAAATAATATCGAGAAGAGCTTGATCTAAACAGTTTTTGATAAATACTGACAGGAACAGTTTTATGAAAAATTGAACGGATCAAAGACTTTCCGGATATTATTTTGAGCCGATCTCTTACGGGTACCCTTAAAAACACGTTTTAAACACATTGAACGGTTCAGATCATCATAATTTGATCAAGAAGTAGGAGGTCCACACCGTAGCAAAATAGGGGATCCCTTATTAGAAGCTCACTCATACATATATAGTCCGCGCTTCTAATGAGGGATCCTTTATTTTGATGATCTGAACCGTTCATTATGTTTAAAACATGTTTTTAAGGGTACCTGCAAGAAATCGGCTCGAAATAATATCGAGAAGAGCTTGATCTAAACAGTTTTTGATAAATGCTGACAGGAACAGTTTTATGAAAAATTGAACGGATCAAAGACTTTCCGGATATTATTTTGAGCCGATCTCTTACGGGTACCCTTAAAAACACGTTTTAAACACATTGAACGGTTCAGATCATCATAATTTGATCAAGAAGTAGGAGGTCCACACCGTAGCAAAATAGGGGATCCCTTATTAGAAGCTCACTCATACATATATAGTCCGCGCTTCTAATGAGGGATCCTTTATTTTGATGATCTGAACCGTTCATTATGTTTAAAACATGTTTTTAAGGGTACCTGCAAGAAATCGGCTCGAAATAATATCGAGAAGAGCTTGATCTAAACAGTTTTTGATAAATGCTGACAGGAACAGTTTTATGAAAAATTGAACGGATCAAAGACTTTCCGGATATTATTTTGAGCCGATCTCTTACGGGTACCCTTAAAAACACGTTTTAAACACATTGAACGGTTCAGATCATCATAATTTGATCAAGAAGTAGGAGGTCCACACCGTAGCAAAATAGGGGATCCCTTATTAGAAGCTCACTCATACATATATAGTCCGCGCTTCTAATGAGGGATCCTTTATTTTGATGATCTGAACCGTTCATTATGTTTAAAACATGTTTTTAAGGGTACCTGCAAGAAATCGGCTCGAAATAATATCGAGAAGAGCTTGATCTAAATAGTTTTTGATAAATGCTGACAGGAACAGTTTTATGAAAAATTGAACGGATCAAAGACTTTCCGGATATTATTTTGAGCCGATCTCTTACGGGTACCCTTAAAAACACGTTTTAAACACATTGAACGGTTCAGATCATCATAATTTGATCAAGAAGTAGGAGGTCCACACCGTAGCAAAATAGGGGATCCCTTATTAGAAGCTCACTCATACATATATAGTCCGCGCTTCTAATGAGGGATCCTTTATTTTGATGATCTGAACCGTTCATTATGTTTAAAACATGTTTTTAAGGGTACCTGCAAGAAATCGGCTCGAAATAATATCGAGAAGAGCTTGATCTAAACAGTTTTTGATAAATGCTGACAGGAACAGCTTTATGAAAAATTGAACGGATCAAAGACTTTCCGGATATTATTTTGAGCCGATCTCTTACGGGTACCCTTAAAAACACGTTTTAAACACATTGAACGGTTCAGATCATCATAATTTGATCAAGAAGTAGGAGGTCCACACCGTAGCAAAATAGGGGATCCCTTATTAGAAGCTCACTCATACATATATAGTCCGCGCTTCTAATGAGGGATCCTTTATTTTGATGATCTGAACCGTTCATTATGTTTAAAACATGTTTTTAAGGGTACCTGCAAGAAATCGGCTCGAAATAATATCGAGAAGAGCTTGATCTAAACAGTTTTTGATAAATGCTGACACGAACAGTTTTATGAAAAATTGAACGGATCAAAGACTTTCCGGATATTATTTTGAGCCGATCTCTTACGGGTACCCTTAAAAACACGTTTTAAACACATTGAACGGTTCAGATCATCATAATTTGATCAAGAAGTAGGAGGTCCACACCGTAGCAAAATAGGGGATCCCTTATTAGAAGCTCACTCATACATATATAGTCCGCGCTTCTAATGAGGGATCCTTTATTTTGATGATCTGAACCGTTCATTATGTTTAAAACATGTTTTTAAGGGTACCTGCAAGAAATCGGCTCGAAATAATATCGAGAAGAGCTTGATCTAAACAGTTTTTGATAAATGCTGACAGGAACAGTTTTATGAAAAATTGAACGGATCAAAGACTTTCCGGATATTATTTTGAGCCGATCTCTTACGGGTACCCTTAAAAACACGTTTTAAACACATTGAACGGTTCAGATCATCATAATTTGATCAAGAAGTAGGAAGTCCACACCGTAGCAAAATAGGGGATCCCTTATTAGAAGCTCACTCATACATATATAGTCCGCGCTTCTAATGAGGGATCCTTTATTTTGATGATCTGAACCGTTCATTATGTTTAAAACATGTTTTTAAGGGTACCTGCAAGAAATCGGCTCGAAATAATATCGAGAAGAGCTTGATCTAAACAGTTTTTGATAAATGCTGACACGAACAGTTTTATGAAAAATTGAACGGATCAAAGACTTTCCGGATATTATTTTGAGCCGATCTCTTACGGGTACCCTTAAAAACACGTTTTAAACACATTGAACGGTTCAGATCATCATAATTTGATCAAGAAGTAGGAGGTCCACACCGTAGCAAAATAGGGGATCCCTTATTAGAAGCTCACTCATACATATATAGTCCGCGCTTCTAATGAGGGATCCTTTATTTTGATGATCTGAACCGTTCATTATGTTTAAAACATGTTTTTAAGGGTACCTGCAAGAAATCGGCTCGAAATAATATCGAGAAGAGCTTGATCTAAACAGTTTTTGATAAATGCTGACAGGAACAGTTTTATGAAAAATTGAACGGATCAAAGACTTTCCGGATATTATTTTGAGCCGATCTCTTACGGGTACCCTTAAAAACACGTTTTAAACACATTGAACGGTTCAGATCATCATAATTTGATCAAGAAGTAGGAGGTCCACACCGTAGCAAAATAGGGGATCCCTTATTAGAAGCTCACTCATACATATATAGTCCGCGCTTCTAATGAGGGATCCTTTATTTTGATGATCTGAACCGTTCATTATGTTTAAAACATGTTTTTAAGGGTACCTGCAAGAAATCGGCTCGAAATAATATCGAGAAGAGCTTGATCTAAACAGTTTTTGATAAATGCTGACAGGAACAGTTTTATGAAAAATTGAACGGATCAAAGACTTTCCGGATATTATTTTGAGCCGATCTCTTACGGGTACCCTTAAAAACACGTTTTAAACACATTGAACGGTTCAGATCATCATAATTTGATCAAGAAGTAGGAGGTCCACACCGTAGCAAAATAGGGGATCCCTTATTAGAAGCTCACTCATACATATATAGTCCGCGCTTCTAATGAGGGATCCTTTATTTTGATGATCTGAACCGTTCATTATGTTTAAAACATGTTTTTAAGGGTACCTGCAAGAAATCGGCTCGAAATAATATCGAGAAGAGCTTGATCTAAACAGTTTTTGATAAATGCTGACAGGAACAGTTTTATGAAAAATTGAACGGATCAAAGACTTTCCGGATATTATTTTGAGCCGATCTCTTACGGGTACCCTTAAAAACACGTTTTAAACACATTGAACGGTTCAGATCATCATAATTTGATCAAGAAGTAGGAGGTCCACACCGTAGCAAAATAGGGGATCCCTTATTAGAAGCTCACTCATACATATATAGTCCGCGCTTCTAATGAGGGATCCTTTATTTTGATGATCTGAACCGTTCATTATGTTTAAAACATGTTTTTAAGGGTACCTGCAAGAAATCGGCTCGAAATAATATCGAGAAGAGCTTGATCTAAACAGTTTTTGATAAATGCTGACAGGAACAGTTTTATGAAAAATTGAACGGATCAAAGACTTTCCGGATATTATTTTGAGCCGATCTCTTACGGGTACCCTTAAAAACACGTTTTAAACACATTGAACGGTTCAGATCATCATAATTTGATCAAGAAGTAGGAGGTCCACACCGTAGCAAAATAGGGGATCCCTTATTAGAAGCTCACTCATACATATATAGTCCGCGCTTCTAATGAGGGATCCTTTATTTTGATGATCTGAACCGTTCATTATGTTTAAAACATGTTTTTAAGGGTACCTGCAAGAAATCGGCTGGAAATAATATCGAGAAGAGCTTGATCTAAACAGTTTTTGATAAATGCTGACAGGAACAGTTTTATGAAAAATTGAACGGATCAAAGACTTTCCGGATATTATTTTGAGCCGATCTCTTACGGGTACCCTTAAAAACACGTTTTAAACACATTGAACGGTTCAGATCATCATAATTTGATCAAGAAGTAGGAGGTCCACACCGTAGCAAAATAGGGGATCCCTTATTAGAAGCTCACTCATACATATATAGTCCGCGCTTCTAATGAGGGATCCTTTATTTTGATGATCTGAACCGTTCATTATGTTTAAAACATGTTTGTAAGGGTACCTGCAAGAAATCGGCTCGAAATAATATCGAGAAGAGCTTGATCTAAACAGTTTTTGATAAATGCTGACAGGAACAGTTTTATGAAAAATTGAACGGATCAAAGACTTTCCGGATATTATTTTGAGCCGATCTCTTACGGGTACCCTTAAAAACACGTTTTAAACACATTGAACGGTTCAGATCATCATAATTTGATCAAGAAGTAGGAGGTCCACACCGTAGCAAAATAGGGGATCCCTTATTAGAAGCTCACTCATACATATATAGTCCGCGCTTCTAATGAGGGATCCTTTATTTTGATGATCTGAACCGTTCATTATGTTTAAAACATGTTTTTAAGGGTACCTGCAAGAAATCGGCTCGAAATAATATCGAGAAGAGCTTGATCTAAACAGTTTTTGATAAATGCTGACAGGAACAGTTTTATGAAAAATTGAACGGATCAAAGACTTTCCGGATATTATTTTGAGCCGATCTCTTACGGGTACCCTTAAAAACACGTTTTAAACACATTGAACGGTTCAGATCATCATAATTTGATGAAGAAGTAGGAGGTCCACACCGTAGCAAAATAGGGGATCCCTTATTAGAAGCTCACTCATACATATATAGTCCGCGCTTCTAATGAGGGATCCTTTATTTTGATGATCTGAACCGTTCATTATGTTTAAAACATGTTTTTAAGGGTACCTGCAAGAAATCGGCTCGAAATAATATCGAGAAGAGCTTGATCTAAACAGTTTTTGATAAATGCTGACAGGAACAGTTTTATGAAAAATTGAACGGATCAAAGACTTTCCGGATATTATTTTGAGCCGATCTCTTACGGGTACCCTTAAAAACACGTTTTAAACACATTGAACGGTTCAGATCATCATAATTTGATCAAGAAGTAGGAGGTCCACACCGTAGCAAAATAGGGGATCCCTTATTAGAAGCTCACTCATACATATATAGTCCGCGCTTCTAATGAGGGATCCTTTATTTTGATGATCTGAACCGTTCATTATGTTTAAAACATGTTTTTAAGGGTACCTGCAAGAAATCGGCTCGAAATAATATCGAGAAGAGCTTGATCTAAACAGTTTTTGATAAATGCTGACAGGAACAGTTTTATGAAAAATTGAACGGATCAAAGACTTTCCGGATATTATTTTGAGCCGATCTCTTACGGGTACCCTTAAAAACACGTTTTAAACACATTGAACGGTTCAGATCATCATAATTTGATCAAGAAGTAGGAGGTCCACACCGTAGCAAAATAGGGGATCCCTTATTAGAAGCTCACTCATACATATATAGTCCGCGCTTCTAATGAGGGATCCTTTATTTTGATGATCTGAACCGTTCATTATGTTTAAAACATGTTTTTAAGGGTACCTGCAAGAAATCGGCTCGAAATAATATCGAGAAGAGCTTGATCTAAACAGTTTTTGATAAATGCTGACACGAACAGTTTTATGAAAAATTGAACGGATCAAAGACTTTCCGGATATTATTTTGAGCCGATCTCTTACGGGTACCCTTAAAAACACGTTTTAAACACATTGAACGGTTCAGATCATCATAATTTGATCAAGAAGTAGGAGGTCCACACCGTAGCAAAATAGGGGATCCCTTATTAGAAGCTCACTCATACATATATAGTCCGCGCTTCTAATGAGGGATCCTTTATTTTGATGATCTGAACCGTTCATTATGTTTAAAACATGTTTTTAAGGGTACCTGCAAGAAATCGGCTCGAAATAATATCGAGAAGAGCTTGATCTAAACAGTTTTTGATAAATGCTGACAGGAACAGTTTTATGAAAAATTGAACGGATCAAAGACTTTCCGGATATTATTTTGAGCCGATCTCTTACGGGTACCCTTAAAAACACGTTTTAAACACATTGAACGGTTCAGATCATCATAATTTGATCAAGAAGTAGGAGGTCCACACCGTAGCAAAATAGGGGATCCCTTATTAGAAGCTCACTCATACATATATAGTCCGCGCTTCTAATGAGGGATCCTTTATTTTGATGATCTGAACCGTTCATTATGTTTAAAACATGTTTTTAAGGGTACCTGCAAGAAATCGGCTCGAAATAATATCGAGAAGAGCTTGATCTAAACAGTTTTTGATAAATGCTGACAGGAACAGTTTTATGAAAAATTGAACGGATCAAAGACTTTCCGGATATTATTTTGAGCCGATCTCTTACGGGTACCCTTAAAAACACGTTTTAAACACATTGAACGGTTCAGATCATCATAATTTGATCAAGAAGTAGGAGGTCCACACCGTAGCAAAATAGGGGATCCCTTATTAGAAGCTCACTCATACATATATAGTCCGCGCTTCTAATGAGGGATCCTTTATTTTGATGATCTGAACCGTTCATTATGTTTAAAACATGTTTTTAAGGGTACCTGCAAGAAATCGGCTCGAAATAATATCGAGAAGAGCTTGATCTAAACAGTTTTTGATAAATGCTGACACGAACAGTTTTATGAAAAATTGAACGGATCAAAGACTTTCCGGATATTATTTTGAGCCGATCTCTTACGGGTACCCTTAAAAACACGTTTTAAACACATTGAACGGTTCAGATCATCATAATTTGATCAAGAAGTAGGAGGTCCACACCGTAGCAAAATAGGGGATCCCTTATTAGAAGCTCACTCATACATATATAGTCCGCGCTTCTAATGAGGGATCCTTTATTTTGATGATCTGAACCGTTCATTATGTTTAAAACATGTTTTTAAGGGTACCTGCAAGAAATCGGCTCGAAATAATATCGAGAAGAGCTTGATCTAAACAGTTTTTGATAAATGCTGACAGGAACAGTTTTATGAAAAATTGAACGGATCAAAGACTTTCCGGATATTATTTTGAGCCGATCTCTTACGGGTACCCTTAAAAACACGTTTTAAACACATTGAACGGTTCAGATCATCATAATTTGATCAAGAAGTAGGAGGTCCACACCGTAGCAAAATAGGGGATCCCTTATTAGAAGCTCACTCATACATATATAGTCCGCGCTTCTAATGAGGGATCCTTTATTTTGATGATCTGAACCGTTCATTATGTTTAAAACATGTTTTTAAGGGTACCTGCAAGAAATCGGCTCGAAATAATATCGAGAAGAGCTTGATCTAAACAGTTTTTGATAAATGCTGACAGGAACAGTTTTATGAAAAATTGAACGGATCAAAGACTTTCCGGATATTATTTTGAGCCGATCTCTTACGGGTACCCTTAAAAACACGTTTTAAACACATTGAACGGTTCAGATCATCATAATTTGATCAAGAAGTAGGAGGTCCACACCGTAGCAAAATAGGGGATCCCTTATTAGAAGCTCACTCATACATATATAGTCCGCGCTTCTAATGAGGGATCCTTTATTTTGATGATCTGAACCGTTCATTATGTTTAAAACATGTTTTTAAGGGTACCTGCAAGAAATCGGCTCGAAATAATATCGAGAAGAGCTTGATCTAAACAGTTTTTGATAAATGCTGACAGGAACAGTTTTATGAAAAATTGAACGGATCAAAGACTTTCCGGATATTATTTTGAGCCGATCTCTTACGGGTACCCTTAAAAACACGTTTTAAACACATTGAACGGTTCAGATCATCATAATTTGATCAAGAAGTAGGAGGTCCACACCGTAGCAAAATAGGGGATCCCTTATTAGAAGCTCACTCATACATATATAGTCCGCGCTTCTAATGAGGGATCCTTTATTTTGATGATCTGAACCGTTCATTATGTTTAAAACATGTTTTTAAGGGTACCTGCAAGAAATCGGCTGGAAATAATATCGAGAAGAGCTTGATCTAAACAGTTTTTGATAAATGCTGACAGGAACAGTTTTATGAAAAATTGAACGGATCAAAGACTTTCCGGATATTATTTTGAGCCGATCTCTTACGGGTACCCTTAAAAACACGTTTTAAACACATTGAACGGTTCAGATCATCATAATTTGATCAAGAAGTAGGAGGTCCACACCGTAGCAAAATAGGGGATCCCTTATTAGAAGCTCACTCATACATATATAGTCCGCGCTTCTAATGAGGGATCCTTTATTTTGATGATCTGAACCGTTCATTATGTTTAAAACATGTTTGTAAGGGTACCTGCAAGAAATCGGCTCGAAATAATATCGAGAAGAGCTTGATCTAAACAGTTTTTGATAAATGCTGACAGGAACAGTTTTATGAAAAATTGAACGGATCAAAGACTTTCCGGATATTATTTTGAGCCGATCTCTTACGGGTACCCTTAAAAACACGTTTTAAACACATTGAACGGTTCAGATCATCATAATTTGATCAAGAAGTAGGAGGTCCACACCGTAGCAAAATAGGGGATCCCTTATTAGAAGCTCACTCATACATATATAGTCCGCGCTTCTAATGAGGGATCCTTTATTTTGATGATCTGAACCGTTCATTATGTTTAAAACATGTTTTTAAGGGTACCTGCAAGAAATCGGCTCGAAATAATATCGAGAAGAGCTTGATCTAAACAGTTTTTGATAAATGCTGACAGGAACAGTTTTATGAAAAATTGAACGGATCAAAGACTTTCCGGATATTATTTTGAGCCGATCTCTTACGGGTACCCTTAAAAACACGTTTTAAACACATTGAACGGTTCAGATCATCATAATTTGATCAAGAAGTAGGAGGTCCACACCGTAGCAAAATAGGGGATCCCTTATTAGAAGCTCACTCATACATATATAGTCCGCGCTTCTAATGAGGGATCCTTTATTTTGATGATCTGAACCGTTCATTATGTTTAAAACATGTTTTTAAGGGTACCTGCAAGAAATCGGCTCGAAATAATATCGAGAAGAGCTTGATCTAAACAGTTTTTGATAAATGCTGACAGGAACAGTTTTATGAAAAATTGAACGGATCAAAGACTTTCCGGATATTATTTTGAGCCGATCTCTTACGGGTACCCTTAAAAACACGTTTTAAACACATTGAACGGTTCAGATCATCATAATTTGATCAAGAAGTAGGAGGTCCACACCGTAGCAAAATAGGGGATCCCTTATTAGAAGCTCACTCATACATATATAGTCCGCGCTTCTAATGAGGGATCCTTTATTTTGATGATCTGAACCGTTCATTATGTTTAAAACATGTTTTTAAGGGTACCTGCAAGAAATCGGCTGGAAATAATATCGAGAAGAGCTTGATCTAAACAGTTTTTGATAAATGCTGACAGGAACAGTTTTATGAAAAATTGAACGGATCAAAGACTTTCCGGATATTATTTTGAGCCGATCTCTTACGGGTACCCTTAAAAACACGTTTTAAACACATTGAACGGTTCAGATCATCATAATTTGATCAAGAAGTAGGAGGTCCACACCGTAGCAAAATAGGGGATCCCTTATTAGAAGCTCACTCATACATATATAGTCCGCGCTTCTAATGAGGGATCCTTTATTTTGATGATCTGAACCGTTCATTATGTTTAAAACATGTTTGTAAGGGTACCTGCAAGAAATCGGCTCGAAATAATATCGAGAAGAGCTTGATCTAAACAGTTTTTGATAAATGCTGACACGAACAGTTTTATGAAAAATTGAACGGATCAAAGACTTTCCGGATATTATTTTGAGCCGATCTCTTACGGGTACCCTTAAAAACACGTTTTAAACACATTGAACGGTTCAGATCATCATAATTTGATCAAGAAGTAGGAGGTCCACACCGTAGCAAAATAGGGGATCCCTTATTAGAAGCTCACTCATACATATATAGTCCGCGCTTCTAATGAGGGATCCTTTATTTTGATGATCTGAACCGTTCATTATGTTTAAAACATGTTTTTAAGGGTACCTGCAAGAAATCGGCTCGAAATAATATCGAGAAGAGCTTGATCTAAACAGTTTTTGATAAATGCTGACAGGAACAGTTTTATGAAAAATTGAACGGATCAAAGACTTTCCGGATATTATTTTGAGCCGATCTCTTACGGGTACCCTTAAAAACACGTTTTAAACACATTGAACGGTTCAGATCATCATAATTTGATCAAGAAGTAGGAGGTCCACACCGTAGCAAAATAGGGGATCCCTTATTAGAAGCTCACTCATACATATATAGTCCGCGCTTCTAATGAGGGATCCTTTATTTTGATGATCTGAACCGTTCATTATGTTTAAAACATGTTTTTAAGGGTACCTGCAAGAAATCGGCTCGAAATAATATCGAGAAGAGCTTGATCTAAACAGTTTTTGATAAATGCTGACAGGAACAGTTTTATGAAAAATTGAACGGATCAAAGATTTTCCGGATATTATTTTGAGCCGATCTCTTACGGGTACCCTTAAAAACACGTTTTAAACACATTGAACGGTTCAGATCATCATAATTTGATCAAGAAGTAGGAGGTCCACACCGTAGCAAAATAGGGGATCCCTTATTAGAAGCTCACTCATACATATATAGTCCGCGCTTCTAATGAGGGATCCTTTATTTTGATGATCTGAACCGTTCATTATGTTTAAAACATGTTTTTAAGGGTACCTGCAAGAAATCGGCTGGAAATAATATCGAGAAGAGCTTGATCTAAACAGTTTTTGATAAATGCTGACAGGAACAGTTTTATGAAAAATTGAACGGATCAAAGACTTTCCGGATATTATTTTGAGCCGATCTCTTACGGGTACCCTTAAAAACACGTTTTAAACACATTGAACGGTTCAGATCATCATAATTTGATCAAGAAGTAGGAGGTCCACACCGTAGCAAAATAGGGGATCCCTTATTAGAAGCTCACTCATACATATATAGTCCGCGCTTCTAATGAGGGATCCTTTATTTTGATGATCTGAACCGTTCATTATGTTTAAAACATGTTTGTAAGGGTACCTGCAAGAAATCGGCTCGAAATAATATCGAGAAGAGCTTGATCTAAACAGTTTTTGATAAATGCTGACAGGAACAGTTTTATGAAAAATTGAACGGATCAAAGACTTTCCGGATATTATTTTGAGCCGATCTCTTACGGGTACCCTTAAAAACACGTTTTAAACACATTGAACGGTTCAGATCATCATAATTTGATCAAGAAGTAGGAGGTCCACACCGTAGCAAAATAGGGGATCCCTTATTAGAAGCTCACTCATACATATATAGTCCGCGCTTCTAATGAGGGATCCTTTATTTTGATGATCTGAACCGTTCATTATGTTTAAAACATGTTTGTAAGGGTACCTGCAAGAAATCGGCTCGAAATAATATCGAGAAGAGCTTGATCTAAACAGTTTTTGATAAATGCTGACAGGAACAGTTTTATGAAAAATTGAACGGATCAAAGACTTTCCGGATATTATTTTGAGCCGATCTCTTACGGGTACCCTTAAAAACACGTTTTAAACACATTGAACGGTTCAGATCATCATAATTTGATCAAGAAGTAGGAGGTCCACACCGTAGCAAAATAGGGGATCCCTTATTAGAAGCTCACTCATACATATATAGTCCGCGCTTCTAATGAGGGATCCTTTATTTTGATGATCTGAACCGTTCATTATGTTTAAAACATGTTTTTAAGGGTACCTGCAAGAAATCGGCTCGAAATAATATCGAGAAGAGCTTGATCTAAACAGTTTTTGATAAATGCTGACAGGAACAGTTTTATGAAAAATTGAACGGATCAAAGACTTTCCGGATATTATTTTGAGCCGATCTCTTACGGGTACCCTTAAAAACACGTTTTAAACACATTGAACGGTTCAGATCATCATAATTTGATCAAGAAGTAGGAGGTCCACACCGTAGCAAAATAGGGGATCCCTTATTAGAAGCTCACTCATACATATATAGTCCGCGCTTCTAATGAGGGATCCTTTATTTTGATGATCTGAACCGTTCATTATGTTTAAAACATGTTTTTAAGGGTACCTGCAAGAAATCGGCTGGAAATAATATCGAGAAGAGCTTGATCTAAACAGTTTTTGATAAATGCTGACAGGAACAGTTTTATGAAAAATTGAACGGATCAAAGACTTTCCGGATATTATTTTGAGCCGATCTCTTACGGGTACCCTTAAAAACACGTTTTAAACACATTGAACGGTTCAGATCATCATAATTTGATCAAGAAGTAGGAGGTCCACACCGTAGCAAAATAGGGGATCCCTTATTAGAAGCTCACTCATACATATATAGTCCGCGCTTCTAATGAGGGATCTTTTATTTTGATGATCTGAACCGTTCATTATGTTTAAAACATGTTTGTAAGGGTACCTGCAAGAAATCGGCTCGAAATAATATCGAGAAGAGCTTGATCTAAACAGTTTTTGATAAATGCTGACACGAACAGTTTTATGAAAAATTGAACGGATCAAAGACTTTCCGGATATTATTTTGAGCCGATCTCTTACGGGTACCCTTAAAAACACGTTTTAAACACATTGAACGGTTCAGATCATCATAATTTGATCAAGAAGTAGGAGGTCCACACCGTAGCAAAATAGGGGATCCCTTATTAGAAGCTCACTCATACATATATAGTCCGCGCTTCTAATGAGGGATCCTTTATTTTGATGATCTGAACCGTTCATTATGTTTAAAACATGTTTTTAAGGGTACCTGCAAGAAATCGGCTCGAAATAATATCGAGAAGAGCTTGATCTAAACAGTTTTTGATAAATGCTGACAGGAACAGTTTTATGAAAAATTGAACGGATCAAAGACTTTCCGGATATTATTTTGAGCCGATCTCTTACGGGTACCCTTAAAAACACGTTTTAAACACATTGAACGGTTCAGATCATCATAATTTGATCAAGAAGTAGGAGGTCCACACCGTAGCAAAATAGGGGATCCCTTATTAGAAGCTCACTCATACATATATAGTCCGCGCTTCTAATGAGGGATCCTTTATTTTGATGATCTGAACCGTTCATTATGTTTAAAACATGTTTTTAAGGGTACCTGCAAGAAATCGGCTCGAAATAATATCGAGAAGAGCTTGATCTAAACAGTTTTTGATAAATGCTGACAGGAACAGTTTTATGAAAAATTGAACGGATCAAAGACTTTCCGGATATTATTTTGAGCCGATCTCTTACGGGTACCCTTAAAAACACGTTTTAAACACATTGAACGGTTCAGATCATCATAATTTGATCAAGAAGTAGGAGGTCCACACCGTAGCAAAATAGGGGATCCCTTATTAGAAGCTCACTCATACATATATAGTCCGCGCTTCTAATGAGGGATCCTTTATTTTGATGATCTGAACCGTTCATTATGTTTAAAACATGTTTTTAAGGGTACCTGCAAGAAATCGGCTCGAAATAATATCGAGAAGAGCTTGATCTAAACAGTTTTTGATAAATGCTGACAGGAACAGTTTTATGAAAAATTGAACGGATCAAAGACTTTCCGGATATTATTTTGAGCCGATCTCTTACGGGTACCCTTAAAAACACGTTTTAAACACATTGAACGGTTCAGATCATCATAATTTGATCAAGAAGTAGGAGGTCCACACCGTAGCAAAATAGGGGATCCCTTATTAGAAGCTCACTCATACATATATAGTCCGCGCTTCTAATGAGGGATCCTTTATTTTGATGATCTGAACCGTTCATTATGTTTAAAACATGTTTTTAAGGGTACCTGCAAGAAATCGGCTCGAAATAATATCGAGAAGAGCTTGATCTAAACAGTTTTTGATAAATGCTGACAGGAACAGTTTTATGAAAAATTGAACGGATCAAAGACTTTCCGGATATTATTTTGAGCCGATCTCTTACGGGTACCCTTAAAAACACGTTTTAAACACATTGAACGGTTCAGATCATCATAATTTGATCAAGAAGTAGGAGGTCCACACCGTAGCAAAATAGGGGATCCCTTATTAGAAGCTCACTCATACATATATAGTCCGCGCTTCTAATGAGGGATCCTTTATTTTGATGATCTGAACCGTTCATTATGTTTAAAACATGTTTGTAAGGGTACCTGCAAGAAATCGGCTGGAAATAATATCGAGAAGAGCTTGATCTAAACAGTTTTTGATAAATGCTGACAGGAACAGCTTTATGAAAAATTGAACGGATCAAAGACTTTCCGGATATTATTTTGAGCCGATCTCTTACGGGTACCCTTAAAAACACGTTTTAAACACATTGAACGGTTCATATCATCATAATTTGATCAAGAAGTAGGAGGTCCACACCGTAGCAAAATAGGGGATCCCTTATTAGAAGCTCACTCATACATATATAGTCCGCGCTTCTAATGAGAGATCTTTTATTTTGATGATCTGAACCGTTCATTATGTTTAAAACATGTTTGTAAGGGTACCTGCAAGAAATCGGCTCGAAATAATATCGAGAAGAGCTTGATCTAAACAGTTTTTGATAAATGCTGACAGGAACAGTTTTATGAAAAATTGAACGGATCAAAGACTTTCCGGATATTATTTTGAGCCGATCTCTTACGGGTACCCTTAAAAACACGTTTTAAACACATTGAACGGTTCAGATCATCATAATTTGATCAAGAAGTAGGAGGTCCACACCGTAGCAAAATAGGGGATCCCTTATTAGAAGCTCACTCATACATATATAGTCCGCGCTTCTAATGAGGGATCCTTTATTTTGATGATCTGAACCGTTCATTATGTTTAAAACATGTTTGTAAGGGTACCTGCAAGAAATCGGCTCGAAATAATATCGAGAAGAGCTTGATCTAAACAGTTTTTGATAAATGCTGACAGGAACAGTTTTATGAAAAATTGAACGGATCAAAGACTTTCCGGATATTATTTTGAGCCGATCTCTTACGGGTACCCTTAAAAACACGTTTTAAACACATTGAACGGTTCAGATCATCATAATTTGATCAAGAAGTAGGAGGTCCACACCGTAGCAAAATAGGGGATCCCTTATTAGAAGCTCACTCATACATATATAGTCCGCACTTCTAATGAGGGATCCTTTATTTTGATGATCTGAACCGTTCATTATGTTTAAAACATGTTTTTAAGGGTACCTGCAAGAAATCGGCTCGAAATAATATCGAGAAGAGCTTGATCTAAACAGTTTTTGATAAATGCTGACAGGAACAGTTTTATGAAAAATTGAACGGATCAAAGACTTTCCGGATATTATTTTGAGCCGATCTCTTACGGGTACCCTTAAAAACACGTTTTAAACACATTGAACGGTTCAGATCATCATAATTTGATCAAGAAGTAGGAGGTCCACACCGTAGCAAAATAGGGGATCCCTTATTAGAAGCTCACTCATACATATATAGTCCGCGCTTCTAATGAGGGATCCTTTATTTTGATGATCTGAACCGTTCATTATGTTTAAAACATGTTTTTAAGGGTACCTGCAAGAAATCGGCTCGAAATAATATCGAGAAGAGCTCGATCTAAACAGTTTTTGATAAATGCTGACAGGAACAGTTTTATGAAAAATTGAACGGATCAAAGACTTTCCGGATATTATTTTGAGCCGATCTCTTACGGGTACCCTTAAAAACACGTTTTAAACACATTGAACGGTTCAGATCATCATAATTTGATCAAGAAGTAGGAGGTCCACACCGTAGCAAAATAGGGGATCCCTTATTAGAAGCTCACTCATACATATATAGTCCGCGCTTCTAATGAGGGATCCTTTATTTTGATGATCTGAACCGTTCATTATGTTTAAAACATGTTTTTAAGGGTACCTGCAAGAAATCGGCTCGAAATAATATCGAGAAGAGCTCGATCTAAACAGTTTTTGATAAATGCTGACAGGAACAGTTTTATGAAAAATTGAACGGATCATAGACTTTCCGGATATTATTTTGAGCCGATCTCTTACGGGTACCCTTAAAAACACGTTTTAAACACATTGAACGGTTCAGATCATCATAATTTGATCAAGAAGTAGGAGGTCCACACCGTAGCAAAATAGGGGATCCCTTATTAGAAGCTCACTCATACATATATAGTCCGCGCTTCTAATGAGGGATCCTTTATTTTGATGATCTGAACCGTTCATTATGTTTAAAACATGTTTGTAAGGGTACCTGCAAGAAATCGGCTCGAAATAATATCGAGAAGAGCTCGATCTAAACAGTTTTTGATAAATGCTGACAGGAACAGTTTTATGAAAAATTGAACGGATCATAGACTTTCCGGATATTATTTTGAGCCGATCTCTTACGGGTACCCTTAAAAACACGTTTTAAACACATTGAACGGTTCAGATCATCATAATTTGATCAAGAAGTAGGAGGTCCACACCGTAGCAAAATAGGGGATCCCTTATTAGAAGCTCACTCATACATATATAGTCCGCGCTTCTAATGAGGGATCCTTTATTTTGATGATCTGAACCGTTCATTATGTTTAAAACATGTTTGTAAGGGTACCTGCAAGAAATCGGCTCGAAATAATATCGAGAAGAGCTTGATCTAAACAGTTTTTGATAAATGCTGACAGGAACAGTTTTATGAAAAATTGAACGGATCAAAGACTTTCCGGATATTATTTTGAGCCGATCTCTTACGGGTACCCTTAAAAACACGTTTTAAACACATTGAACGGTTCAGATCATCATAATTTGATCAAGAAGTAGGAGGTCCACACCGTAGCAAAATAGGGGATCCCTTATTAGAAGCTCACTCATACATATATAGTCCGCGCTTCTAATGAGGGATCCTTTATTTTGATGATCTGAACCGTTCATTATGTTTAAAACATGTTTGTAAGGGTACCTGCAAGAAATCGGCTCGAAATAATATCGAGAAGAGCTTGATCTAAACAGTTTTTGATAAATGCTGACAGGAACAGTTTTATGAAAAATTGAACGGATCAAAGACTTTCCGGATATTATTTTGAGCCGATCTCTTACGGGTACCCTTAAAAACACGTTTTCAACACATTGAACGGTTCAGATCATCATAATTTGATCAAGAAGTAGGAGGTCCACACCGTAGCAAAATAGGGGATCCCTTATTAGAAGCTCACTCATACATATATAGTCCGCGCTTCTAATGAGGGATCCTTTATTTTGATGATCTGAACCGTTCATTATGTTTAAAACATGTTTTTAAGGTTACCTGCAAGAAATCGGCTCGAAATAATATCGAGAAGAGCTTGATCTAAACAGTTTTTGATAAATGCTGACAGGAACAGTTTTATGAAAAATTGAACGGATCAAAGACTTTCCGGATATTATTTTGAGCCGATCTCTTACGGGTACCCTTAAAAACACGTTTTAAACACATTGAACGGTTCAGATCATCATAATTTGATCAAGAAGTAGGAGGTCCACACCGTAGCAAAATAGGGGATCCCTTATTAGAAGCTCACTCATACATATATAGTCCGCGCTTCTAATGAGGGATCCTTTATTTTGATGATCTGAACCGTTCATTATGTTTAAAACATGTTTTTAAGGGTACCTGCAAGAAATCGGCTCGAAATAATATCGAGAAGAGCTTGATCTAAACAGTTTTTGATAAATGCTGACAGGAACAGTTTTATGAAAAATTGAACGGATCAAAGACTTTCCGGATATTATTTTGAGCCGATCTCTTACGGGTACCCTTAAAAACACGTTTTAAACACATTGAACGGTTCAGATCATCATAATTTGATCAAGAAGTAGGAGGTCCACACCGTAGCAAAATAGGGGATCCCTTATTAGAAGCTCACTCATACATATATAGTCCGCGCTTCTAATGAGGGATCCTTTATTTTGATGATCTGAACCGTTCATTATGTTTAAAACATGTTTTTAAGGGTACCTGCAAGAAATCGGCTCGAAATAATATCGAGAAGAGCTTGATCTAAACAGTTTTTGATAAATGCTGACAGGAACAGTTTTATGAAAAATTGAACGGATCAAAGACTTTCCGGATATTATTTTGAGCCGATCTCTTACGGGTACCCTTAAAAACACGTTTTAAACACATTGAACGGTTCAGATCATCATAATTTGATCAAGAAGTAGGAGGTCCACACCGTAGCAAAATAGGGGATCCCTTATTAGAAGCTCACTCATACATATATAGTCCGCGCTTCTAATGAGGGATCCTTTATTTTGATGATCTGAACCGTTCATTATGTTTAAAACATGTTTTTAAGGGTACCTGCAAGAAATCGGCTCGAAATAATATCGAGAAGAGCTTGATCTAAACAGTTTTTGATAAATGCTGACAGGAACAGTTTTATGAAAAATTGAACGGATCAAAGACTTTCCGGATATTATTTTGAGCCGATCTCTTACGGGTACCCTTAAAAACACGTTTTAAACACATTGAACGGTTCAGATCATCATAATTTGATCAAGAAGTAGGAGGTCCACACCGTAGCAAAATAGGGGATCCCTTATTAGAAGCTCACTCATACTTATATAGTCCGCGCTTCTAATGAGGGATCCTTTATTTTGATGATCTGAACCGTTCATTATGTTTAAAACATGTTTTTAAGGGTACCTGCAAGAAATCGGCTCGAAATAATATCGAGAAGAGCTTGATCTAAACAGTTTTTGATAAATGCTGACAGGAACAGTTTTATGAAGAGCTTGATCTAAACAGTTTTTGATAAATGCTGACAGGAACAGTTTTATGAAAAATTGAACGGATCAAAGACTTTCCGGATATTATTTTGAGCCGATCTCTTACGGGTACCCTTAAAAACACGTTTTAAACACATTGAACGGTTCAGATCATCACAATTTGATCAAGAAGTAGGAGGTCCACACCGTAGCAAAATAGGGATCCCTTATTAGAAGCTCACTCATACATATATAGTCCGCGCTTCTAATGAGGGATCCTTTATTTTGATGATCTGAACCGTTCATTATGTTTAAAACATGTTTTTAAGGGTACCTGCAAGAAATCGGCTCGAAATAATATCGAGAAGAGCTTGATCTAAACAGTTTTTGATAAATGCTGACAGGAACAGTTTTATGAAAAATTGAACGGATCAAAGACTTTCCGGATATTATTTTGAGCCGATCTCTTACGGGTACCCTTAAAAACACGTTTTAAACACATTGAACGGTTCAGATCATCATAATTTGATCAAGAAGTAGGAGGTCCACACCGTAGCAAAATAGGGATCCCTTATTAGAAGCTCACTCATACATATATAGTCCGCGCTTCTAATGAGGGATCCTTTATTTTGATGATCTGAACCGTTCATTATGTTTAAAACATGTTTGTAAGGGTACCTGCAAGAAATCGGCTCGAAATAATATCGAGAAGAGCTTGATCTAAACAGTTTTTGATAAATGCTGACAGGAACAGTTTTATGAAAAATTGAACGGATCAAAGACTTTCCGGATATTATTTTGAGCCGATCTCTTACGAGTACCCTTAAAAACACGTTTTAAACACATTGAACGGTTCAGATCATCATAATTTGATCAAGAAGTAGGAGGTCCACACCGTAGCAAAATAGGGGATCCCTTATTAGAAGCTCACTCATACATATATAGTCCGCGCTTCTAATGAGGGATCCTTTATTTTGATGATCTGAACCGTTCATTATGTTTAAAACATGTTTGTAAGGGTACCTGCAAGAAATCGGCTCGAAATAATATCGAGAAGAGCTTGATCTAAACAGTTTTTGATAAATGCTGACAGGAACAGTTTTATGAAAAATTGAACGGATCAAAGACTTTCCGGATATTATTTTGAGCCGATCTCTTACGGGTACCCTTAAAAACACGTTTTAAACACATTGAACTGTTCAGATCATCATAATTTGATCAAGAAGTAGGAGGTCCACACCGTAGCAAAATAGGGGATCCCTTATTAGAAGCTCACTCATACATATATAGTCCGCGCTTCTAATGAGGGATCCTTTATTTTGATGATCTGAACCGTTCATTATGTTTAAAACATGTTTTTAAGGGTACCTGCAAGAAATCGGCTCGAAATAATATCGAGAAGAGCTTGATCTAAACAGTTTTTGATAAATGCTGACAGGAACAGTTTTATGAAAAATTGAACGGATCAAAGACTTTCCGGATATTATTTTGAGCCGATCTCTTACGGGTACCCTTAAAAACACGTTTTAAACACATTGAACGGTTCAGATCATCATAATTTGATCAAGAAGTAGGAGGTCCACACCGTAGCAAAATAGGGGATCCCTTATTAGAAGCTCACTCATACATATATAGTCCGCGCTTCTAATGAGGGATCCTTTATTTTGATGATCTGAACCGTTCATTATGTTTAAAACATGTTTTTAAGGGTACCTGCAAGAAATCGGCTCGAAATAATATCGAGAAGAGCTTGATCTAAACAGTTTTTGATAAATGCTGACAGGAACAGTTTTATGAAAAATTGAACGGATCAAAGACTTTCCGGATATTATTTTGAGCCGATCTCTTACGGGTACCCTTAAAAACACGTTTTAAACACATTGAACGGTTCAGATCATCATAATTTGATCAAGAAGTAGGAGGTCCACACCGTAGCAAAATAGGGGATCCCTTATTAGAAGCTCACTCATACATATATAGTCCGCGCTTCTAATGAGGGATCCTTTATTTTGATGATCTGAACCGTTCATTATGTTTAAAACATGTTTTTAAGGGTACCTGCAAGAAATCGGCTCGAAATAATATCGAGAAGAGCTTGATCTAAACAGTTTTTGATAAATGCTGACAGGAACAGTTTTATGAAAAATTGAACGGATCAAAGACTTTCCGGATATTATTTTGAGCCGATCTCTTACGGGTACCCTTAAAAACACGTTTTAAACACATTGAACGGTTCAGATCATCATAATTTGATCAAGAAGTAGGAGGTCCACACCGTAGCAAAATAGGGGATCCCTTATTAGAAGCTCACTCATACTTATATAGTCCGCGCTTCTAATGAGGGATCCTTTATTTTGATGATCTGAACCGTTCATTATGTTTAAAACATGTTTTTAAGGGTACCTGCAAGAAATCGGCTCGAAATAATATCGAGAAGAGCTTGATCTAAACAGTTTTTGATAAATGCTGACAGGAACAGTTTTATGAAGAGCTTGATCTAAACAGTTTTTGATAAATGCTGACAGGAACAGTTTTATGAAAAATTGAACGGATCAAAGACTTTCCGGATATTATTTTGAGCCGATCTCTTACGGGTACCCTTAAAAACACGTTTTAAACACATTGAACGGTTCAGATCATCATAATTTGATCAAGAAGTAGGAGGTCCACACCGTAGCAAAATAGGGATCCCTTATTAGAAGCTCACTCATACATATATAGTCCGCGCTTCTAATGAGGGATCCTTTATTTTGATGATCTGAACCGTTCATTATGTTTAAAACATGTTTTTAAGGGTACCTGCAAGAAATCGGCTCGAAATAATATCGAGAAGAGCTTGATCTAAACAGTTTTTGATAAATGCTGACAGGAACAGTTTTATGAAAAATTGAACGGATCAAAGACTTTCCGGATATTATTTTGAGCCGATCTCTTACGGGTACCCTTAAAAACACGTTTTAAACACATTGAACGGTTCAGATCATCATAATTTGATCAAGAAGTAGGAGGTCCACACCGTAGCAAAATAGGGGATCCCTTATTAGAAGCTCACTCATACATATATAGTCCGCGCTTCTAATGAGGGATCCTTTATTTTGATGATCTGAACCGTTCATTATGTTTAAAACATGTTTGTAAGGGTACCTGCAAGAAATCGGCTGGAAATAATATCGAGAAGAGTTTGATCTAAACAGTTTTTGATAAATGCTGACAGGAACAGTTTTATGAAAAATTGAACGGATCAAAGACTTTCCGGATATTATTTTGAGCCGATCTCTTACGAGTACCCTTAAAAACACGTTTTAAACACATTGAACGGTTCAGATCATCATAATTTGATCAAGAAGTAGGAGGTCCACACCGTAGCAAAATAGGGGATCCCTTATTAGAAGCTCACTCATACATATATAGTCCGCGCTTCTAATGAGGGATCCTTTATTTTGATGATCTGAACCGTTCATTATGTTTAAAACATGTTTGTAAGGGTACCTGCAAGAAATCGGCTCGAAATAATATCGAGAAGAGCTTGATCTAAACAGTTTTTGATAAATGCTGACAGGAACAGTTTTATGAAAAATTGAACGGATCAAAGACTTTCCGGATATTATTTTGAGCCGATCTCTTACGGGTACCCTTAAAAACACGTTTTAAACACATTGAACGGTTCAGATCATCATAATTTGATCAAGAAGTAGGAGGTCCACACCGTAGCAAAATAGGGGATCCCTTATTAGAAGCTCACTCATACTTATATAGTCCGCGCTTCTAATGAGGGATCCTTTATTTTGATGATCTGAACCGTTCATTATGTTTAAAACATGTTTTTAAGGGTACCTGCAAGAAATCGGCTCGAAATAATATCGAGAAGAGCTTGATCTAAACAGTTTTTGATAAATGCTGACAGGAACAGTTTTATGAAGAGCTTGATCTAAACAGTTTTTGATAAATGCTGACAGGAACAGTTTTATGAAAAATTGAACGGATCAAAGACTTTCCGGATATTATTTTGAGCCGATCTCTTACGGGTACCCTTAAAAACACGTTTTAAACACATTGAACGGTTCAGATCATCATAATTTGATCAAGAAGTAGGAGGTCCACACCGTAGCAAAATAGGGATCCCTTATTAGAAGCTCACTCATACATATATAGTCCGCGCTTCTAATGAGGGATCCTTTATTTTGATGATCTGAACCGTTCATTATGTTTAAAACATGTTTTTAAGGGTACCTGCAAGAAATCGGCTCGAAATAATATCGAGAAGAGCTTGATCTAAACAGTTTTTGATAAATGCTGACAGGAACAGTTTTATGAAAAATTGAACGGATCAAAGACTTTCCGGATATTATTTTGAGCCGATCTCTTACGGGTACCCTTAAAAACACGTTTTAAACACATTGAACGGTTCAGATCATCATAATTTGATCAAGAAGTAGGAGGTCCACACCGTAGCAAAATAGGGGATCCCTTATTAGAAGCTCACTCATACATATATAGTCCGCGCTTCTAATGAGGGATCCTTTATTTTGATGATCTGAACCGTTCATTATGTTTAAAACATGTTTGTAAGGGTACCTGCAAGAAATCGGCTGGAAATAATATCGAGAAGAGTTTGATCTAAACAGTTTTTGATAAATGCTGACAGGAACAGTTTTATGAAAAATTGAACGGATCAAAGACTTTCCGGATATTATTTTGAGCCGATCTCTTACGAGTACCCTTAAAAACACGTTTTAAACACATTGAACGGTTCAGATCATCATAATTTGATCAAGAAGTAGGAGGTCCACACCGTAGCAAAATAGGGGATCCCTTATTAGAAGCTCACTCATACATATATAGTCCGCGCTTCTAATGAGGGATCCTTTATTTTGATGATCTGAACCGTTCATTATGTTTAAAACATGTTTGTAAGGGTACCTGCAAGAAATCGGCTCGAAATAATATCGAGAAGAGCTTGAT
This sequence comes from Arctostaphylos glauca, assembly GCA_019985065.2. Classification (NCBI taxonomy): domain Eukaryota; kingdom Viridiplantae; phylum Streptophyta; class Magnoliopsida; order Ericales; family Ericaceae; genus Arctostaphylos; species Arctostaphylos glauca. The sequence continues at coordinate 139,353 of JAHSPW020000044.1, read as the reverse complement.
CTAAACAGTTTTTGATAAATGCTGACAGGAACAGTTTTATGAAAAATTGAACGGATCAAAGACTTTCCGGATATTATTTTGAGCCGATCTCTTACGGGTACCCTTAAAAACACGTTTTAAACACATTGAACGGTTCAGATCATCATAATTTGATCAAGAAGTAGGAGGTCCACACCGTAGCAAAATAGGGATCCCTTATTAGAAGCTCACTCATACATATATAGTCCGCGCTTCTAATGAGGGATCCTTTATTTTGATGATCTGAACCGTTCATTATGTTTAAAACATGTTTTTAAGGGTACCTGCAAGAAATCGGCTCGAAATAATATCGAGAAGAGCTTGATCTAAACAGTTTTTGATAAATGCTGACAGGAACAGTTTTATGAAAAATTGAACGGATAAAAGACTTTCCGGATATTATTTTGAGCCGATCTCTTACGGGTACCCTTAAAAACACGTTTTAAACACATTGAACGGTTCAGATCATCATAATTTGACCAAGAAGTAGGAGGTCCACACCGTAGCAAAATAGGGGATCCCTTATTAGAAGCTCACTCATACATATATAGTCCGCGCTTCTAATGATGGATCCTTTATTTTGATGATCTGAACCGTTCATTATGTTTAAAACATGTTTGTAAGGGTACCTGCAAGAAATCGGCTGGAAATAATATCGAGAAGAGCTTGATCTAAACAGTTTTTGATAAATGCTGACAGGAACAGTTTTATGAAAAATTGAACGGATCAAAGACTTTCCGGATATTATTTTGAGCCGATCTCTTACGAGTACACTTAAAAACACGTTTTAAACACATTGAACGGTTCAGATCATCATAATTTGATCAAGAAGTAGGAGGTCCACACCGTAGCAAAATAGGGGATCCCTTATTAGAAGCTCACTCATACATATATAGTCCGCGCTTCTAATGAGGGATCCTTTATTTTGATGATCTGAACCGTTCATTATGTTTAAAACATGTTTGTAAGGGTACCTGCAAGAAATCGGCTCGAAATAATATCGAGAAGAGCTTGATCTAAACAGTTTTTGATAAATGCTGACAGGAACAGTTTTATGAAAAATTGAACGGATCAAAGACTTTCCGGATATTATTTTGAGCCGATCTCTTACGGGTACCCTTAAAAACACGTTTTAAACACATTGAACGGTTCAGATCATCATAATTTGATCAAGAAGTAGGAGGTCCACACCGTAGCAAAATAGGGGATCCCTTATTAGAAGCTCACTCATACATATATAGTCCGCGCTTCTAATGAGGGATCCTTTATTTTGATGATCTGAACCGTTCATTATGTTTAAAACATGTTTTTAAGGGTACCTGCAAGAAATCGGCTCGAAATAATATCGAGAAGAGCTTGATCTAAACAGTTTTTGATAAATGCTGACACGAACAGTTTTATGAAAAATTGAACGGATCAAAGACTTTCCGGATATTATTTTGAGCCGATCTCTTACGGGTACCCTTAAAAACACGTTTTAAACACATTGAACGGTTCAGATCATCATAATTTGATCAAGAAGTAGGAGGTCCACACCGTAGCAAAATAGGGGATCCCTTATTAGAAGCTCACTCATACATATATAGTCCGCGCTTCTAATGAGGGATCCTTTATTTTGATGATCTGAACCGTTCATTATGTTTAAAACATGTTTTTAAGGGTACCTGCAAGAAATCGGCTCGAAATAATATCGAGAAGAGCTTGATCTAAACAGTTTTTGATAAATGCTGACAGGAACAGTTTTATGAAAAATTGAACGGATCAAAGACTTTCCGGATATTATTTTGAGCCGATCTCTTACGGGTACCCTTAAAAACACGTTTTAAACACATTGAACGGTTCAGATCATCATAATTTGATCAAGAAGTAGGAGGTCCACACCGTAGCAAAATAGGGGATCCCTTATTAGAAGCTCACTCATACATATATAGTCCGCGCTTCTAATGAGGGATCCTTTATTTTGATGATCTGAAGCGTTCATTATGTTTAAAACATGTTTTTAAGGGTACCTGCAAGAAATCGGCTCGAAATAATATCGAGAAGAGCTTGATCTAAACAGTTTTTGATAAATGCTGACAGGAACAGTTTTATGAAAAATTGAACGGATCAAAGACTTTCCGGATATTATTTTGAGCCGATCTCTTACGGGTACCCTTAAAAACACGTTTTAAACACATTGAACGGTTCAGATCATCATAATTTGATCAAGAAGTAGGAGGTCCACACCGTAGCAAAATAGGGGATCCCTTATTAGAAGCTCACTCATACATATATAGTCCGCGCTTCTAATGAGGGATCCTTTATTTTGATGATCTGAACCGTTCATTATGTTTAAAACATGTTTTTAAGGGTACCTGCAAGAAATCGGCTCGAAATAATATCGAGAAGAGCTTGATCTAAACAGTTTTTGATAAATGCTGACAGGAACAGTTTTATGAAAAATTGAACGGATCAAAGACTTTCCGGATATTATTTTGAGCCGATCTCTTACGGGTACCCTTAAAAACACGTTTTAAACACATTGAACGGTTCAGATCATCATAATTTGATCAAGAAGTAGGAGGTCCACACCGTAGCAAAATAGGGGATCCCTTATTAGAAGCTCACTCATACATATATAGTCCGCGCTTCTAATGAGGGATCCTTTATTTTGATGATCTGAACCGTTCATTATGTTTAAAACATGTTTGTAAGGGTACCTGCAAGAAATCGGCTGGAAATAATATCGAGAAGAGCTTGATCTAAACAGTTTTTGATAAATGCTGACAGGAACAGTTTTATGAAAAATTGAACGGATCAAAGACTTTTCGGATATTATTTTGAGCCGATCTCTTACGGGTACCCTTAAAAACACGTTTTAAACACATTGAACGGTTCAGATCATCATAATTTGATCAAGAAGTAGGAGGTCCACACCGTAGCAAAATAGGGGATCCCTTATTAGAAGCTCACTCATACATATATAGTCCGCGCTTCTAATGAGGGATCCTTTATTTTGATGATCTGAACCGTTCATTATGTTTAAAACATGTTTGTAAGGGTACCTGCAAGAAATCGGCTCGAAATAATATCGAGAAGAGCTTGATCTAAACAGTTTTTGATAAATGCTGACAGGAACAGTTTTATGAAAAATTGAACGGATCAAAGACTTTCCGGATATTATTTTGAGCCGATCTCTTACGGGTACCCTTAAAAACACGTTTTAAACACATTGAACGGTTCAGATCATCATAATTTGATCAAGAAGTAGGAGGTCCACACCGTAGCAAAATAGGGGATCTCTTATTAGAAGCTCACTCATACATATATAGTCCGCGCTTCTAATGAGGGATCCTTTATTTTGATGATCTGAACCGTTCATTATGTTTAAAACATGTTTTTAAGGATACCTGCAAGAAATCGGCTCGAAATAATATCGAGAAGAGCTTGATCTAAACAGTTTTTGATAAATGCTGACAGGAACAGTTTTATGAAAAATTGAACGGATCAAAGACTTTCCGGATATTATTTTGAGCCGATCTCTTACGGGTACCCTTAAAAACACGTTTTAAACACATTGAACGGTTCAGATCATCATAATTTGATCAAGAAGTAGGAGGTCCACACCGTAGCAAAATAGGGGATCCCTTATTAGAAGCTCACTCATACATATATAGTCCGCGCTTCTAATGAGGGATCCTTTATTTTGATGATCTGAACCGTTCATTATGTTTAAAACATGTTTTTAAGGGTACCTGCAAGAAATCGGCTCGAAATAATATCGAGAAGAGCTTGATCTAAACAGTTTTTGATAAATGCTGACAGGAACAGTTTTATGAAAAATTGAACGGATCAAAGACTTTCCGGATATTATTTTGAGCCGATCTCTTACGGGTACCCTTAAAAACACGTTTTAAACACATTGAACGGTTCAGATCATCATAATTTGATCAAGAAGTAGGAGGTCCACACCGTAGCAAAATAGGGGATCCCTTATTAGAAGCTCACTCATACATATATAGTCCGCGCTTCTAATGAGGGATCCTTTATTTTGATGATCTGAACCGTTCATTATGTTTAAAACATGTTTGTAAGGGTACCTGCAAGAAATCGGCTGGAAATAATATCGAGAAGAGCTTGATCTAAACAGTTTTTGATAAATGCTGACAGGAACAGTTTTATGAAAAATTGAACGGATCAAAGACTTTCCGGATATTATTTTGAGCCGATCTCTTACGGGTACCCTTAAAAACACGTTTTAAACACATTGAACGGTTCAGATCATCATAATTTGATCAAGAAGTAGGAGGTCCACACCGTAGCAAAATAGGGGATCCCTTATTAGAAGCTCACTCATACATATATAGTCCGCGCTTCTAATGAGGGATCCTTTATTTTGATGATCTGAACCGTTCATTATGTTTAAAACATGTTTGTAAGGGTACCTGCAAGAAATCGGCTCGAAATAATATCGAGAAGAGCTTGATCTAAACAGTTTTTGATAAATGCTGACAGGAACAGTTTTATGAAAAATTGAACGGATCAAAGACTTTCCGGATATTATTTTGAGCCGATCTCTTACGGGTACCCTTAAAAACACGTTTTAAACACATTGAACGGTTCAGATCATCATAATTTGATCAAGAAGTAGGAGGTCCACACCGTAGCAAAATAGGGGATCCCTTATTAGAAGCTCACTCATACATATATAGTCCGCGCTTCTAATGAGGGATCCTTTATTTTGATGATCTGAACCGTTCATTATGTTTAAAACATGTTTTTAAGGGTACCTGCAAGAAATCGGCTCGAAATAATATCGAGAAGAGCTTGATCTAAACAGTTTTTGATAAATGCTGACAGGAACAGTTTTATGAAAAATTGAACGGATCAAAGACTTTCCGGATATTATTTTGAGCCGATCTCTTACGGGTACCCTTAAAAACACGTTTTAAACACATTGAACGGTTCAGATCATCATAATTTGATCAAGAAGTAGGAGGTCCACACCGTAGCAAAATAGGGGATCCCTTATTAGAAGCTCACTCATACATATATAGTCCGCGCTTCTAATGAGGGATCCTTTATTTTGATGATCTGAACCGTTCATTATGTTTAAAACATGTTTTTAAGGGTACCTGCAAGAAATCGGCTCGAAATAATATCGAGAAGAGCTTGATCTAAACAGTTTTTGATAAATGCTGACAGGAACAGTTTTATGAAAAATTGAACGGATCAAAGACTTTCCGGATATTATTTTGAGCCGATCTCTTACGGGTACCCTTAAAAACACGTTTTAAACACATTGAACGGTTCAGATCATCATAATTTGATCAAGAAGTAGGAGGTCCACACCGTAGCAAAATAGGGGATCCCTTATTAGAAGCTCACTCATACATATATAGTCCGCGCTTCTAATGAGGGATCCTTTATTTTGATGATCTGAACCGTTCATTATGTTTAAAACATGTTTTTAAGGGTACCTGCAAGAAATCGGCTCGAAATAATATCGACAAGAGATTGATCTAAACAGTTTTTGATAAATGCTGACAGGAACAGTTTTATGAAAAATTGAACGGATCAAAGACTTTCCGGATATTATTTTGAGCCGATCTCTTACGGGTACCCTTAAAAACACGTTTTAAACACATTGAACGGTTCAGATCATCATAATTTGATCAAGAAGTAGGAGGTCCACACCGTAGCAAAATAGGGGATCCCTTATTAGAAGCTCACTCATACATATATAGTCCGCGCTTCTAATGAGGGATCCTTTATTTTGATGATCTGAACCGTTCATTATGTTTAAAACATGTTTTTAAGGGTACCTGCAAGAAATCGGCTCGAAATAATATCGAAAAGAGCTTGATCTAAACAGTTTTTGATAAATGCTGACAGGAACAGTTTTATGAAAAATTGAACGGATCAAAGACTTTCCGGATATTATTTTGAGCCGATCTCTTACGGGTACCCTTAAAAACACGTTTTAAACACATTGAACGGTTCAGATCATCATAATTTGATCAAGAAGTAGGAGGTCCACACCGTAGCAAAATAGGGGATCCCTTATTAGAAGCTCACTCATACATATATAGTCCGCGCTTCTAATGAGGGATCCTTTATTTTGATGATCTGAACCGTTCATTATGTTTAAAACATGTTTTTAAGGGTACCTGCAAGAAATCGGCTCGAAATAATATCGAGAAGAGCTTGATCTAAACAGTTTTTGATAAATGCTGACAGGAACAGTTTTATGAAAAATTGAACGGACCAAAGACTTTCCGGATATTATTTTGAGCCGATCTCTTACGGGTACCCTTAAAAACACGTTTTAAACACATTGAACGGTTCAGATCATCATAATTTGATCAAGAAGTAGGAGGTCCACACCGTAGCAAAATAGGGGATCCCTTATTAGAAGCTCACTCATACATATATAGTCCGGGCTTCTAATGAGGGATCCTTTATTTTGATGATCTGAACCGTTCAGTATGTTTAAAACATGTTTTTAAGGGTACCTGCAAGAAATCGGCTCGAAATAATATCGAGAAGAGCTTGATCTAAACAGTTTTTGATAAATGCTGACAGGAACAGTTTTATGAAAAATTGAACGGACCAAAGACTTTCCGGATATTATTTTGAGCCGATCTCTTACGGGTACCCTTAAAAACACGTTTTAAACACATTGAACGGTTCAGATCATCATAATTTGATCAAGAAGTAGGAGGTCCACACCGTAGCAAAATAGGGGATCCCTTATTAGAAGCTCACTCATACATATATAGTCCGCGCTTCTAATGAGGGATCCTTTATTTTGATGATCTGAACCGTTCATTATGTTTAAAACATGTTTTTAAGGGTACCTGCAAGAAATCGGCTCGAAATAATATCGAGAAGAGCTTGATCTAAACAGTTTTTGATAAATGCTGACAGGAACAGTTTTATGAAAAATTGAACGGACCAAAGACTTTCCGGATATTATTTTGAGCCGATCTCTTACGGGTACCCTTAAAAACACGTTTTAAACACATTGAACGGTTCAGATCATCATAATTTGATCAAGAAGTAGGAGGTCCACACCGTAGCAAAATAGGGGATCCCTTATTAGAAGCTCACTCATACATATATAGTCCGCGCTTCTAATGAGGGATCCTTTATTTTGATGATCTGAACCGTTCATTATGTTTAAAACATGTTTTTAAGGGTACCTGCAAGAAATCGGCTCGAAATAATATCGAGAAGAGCTTGATCTAAACAGTTTTTGATAAATGCTGACAGGAACAGTTTTATGAAAAATTGAACGGACCAAAGACTTTCCGGATATTATTTTGAGCCGATCTCTTACGGGTACCCTTAAAAACACGTTTTAAACACATTGAACGGTTCAGATCATCATAATTTGATCAAGAAGTAGGAGGTCCACACCGTAGCAAAATAGGGGATCCCTTATTAGAAGCTCACTCATACATATATAGTCCGCGCTTCTAATGAGGGATCCTTTATTTTGATGATCTGAACCGTTCATTATGTTTAAAACATGTTTTTAAGGGTACCTGCAAGAAATCGGCTCGAAATAATATCGAGAAGAGCTTGATCTAAACAGTTTTTGATAAATGCTGACAGGAACAGTTTTATGAAAAATTGAACGGACCAAAGACTTTCCGGATATTATTTTGAGCCGATCTCTTACGGGTACCCTTAAAAACACGTTTTAAACACATTGAACGGTTCAGATCATCATAATTTGATCAAGAAGTAGGAGGTCCACACCGTAGCAAAATAGGGGATCCCTTATTAGAAGCTCACTCATACATATATAGTCCGCGCTTCTAATGAGGGATCCTTTATTTTGATGATCTGAACCGTTCATTATGTTTAAAACATGTTTTTAAGGGTACCTGCAAGAAATCGGCTCGAAATAATATCGAGAAGAGCTTGATCTAAACAGTTTTTGATAAATGCTGACAGGAACAGTTTTATGAAAAATTGAACGGATCAAAGACTTTCCGGATATTATTTTGAGCCGATCTCTTACGGGTACCCTTAAAAACACGTTTTAAACACATTGAACGGTTCAGATCATCATAATTTGATCAAGAAGTAGGAGGTCCACACCGTAGCAAAATAGGGGATCCCTTATTAGAAGCTCACTCATACATATATAGTCCGCGCTTCTAATGAGGGATCCTTTATTTTGATGATCTGAACCGTTCATTATGTTTAAAACATGTTTTTAAGGGTACCTGCAAGAAATCGGCTCGAAATAATATCGAGAAGAGCTTGATCTAAACAGTTTTTGATAAATGCTGACAGGAACAGTTTTATGAAAAATTGAACGGATCAAAGACTTTCCGGATATTATTTTGAGCCGATCTCTTACGGGTACCCTTAAAAACACGTTTTAAACACATTGAACGGTTCAGATCATCATAATTTGATCAAGAAGTAGGAGGTCCACACCGTAGCAAAATAGGGGATCCCTTATTAGAAGCTCACTCATACATATATAGTCCGCGCTTCTAATGAGGGATCCTTTATTTTGATGATCTGAACCGTTCACTATGTTTAAAACATGTTTTTAAGGGTACCTGCAAGAAATCGGCTCGAAATAATATCGAGAAGAGCTTGATCTAAACAGTTTTTGATAAATGCTGACAGGAACAGTTTTATGAAAAATTGAACGGATCAAAGACTTTCCGGATATTATTTTGAGCCGATCTCTTACGGGTACCCTTAAAAACACGTTTTAAACACATTGAACGGTTCAGATCATCATAATTTGATCAAGAAGTAGGAGGTCCACACCGTAGCAAAATAGGGGATCCCTTATTAGAAGCTCACTCATACATATATAGTCCGCGCTTCTAATGAGGGATCCTTTATTTTGATGATCTGAACCGTTCATTATGTTTAAAACATGTTTTTAAGGGTACCTGCAAGAAATCGGCTCGAAATAATATCGAGAAGAGCTTGATCTAAACAGTTTTTGATAAATGCTGACAGGAACAGTTTTATGAAAAATTGAACGGATCAAAGACTTTCCGGATATTATTTTGAGCCGATCTCTTACGGGTACCCTTAAAAACACGTTTTAAACACATTGAACGGTTCAGATCATCATAATTTGATCAAGAAGTAGGAGGTCCACACCGTAGCAAAATAGGGGATCCCTTATTAGAAGCTCACTCATACATATATAGTCCGCGCTTCTAATGAGGGATCCTTTATTTTGATGATCTGAACCGTTCATTATGTTTAAAACATGTTTTTAAGGGTACCTGCAAGAAATCGGCTCGAAATAATATCGAGAAGAGCTTGATCTAAACAGTTTTTGATAAATGCTGACAGGAACAGTTTTATGAAAAATTGAACGGACCAAAGACTTTCCGGATATTATTTTGAGCCGATCTCTTACGGGTACCCTTAAAAACACGTTTTAAACACATTGAACGGTTCAGATCATCATAATTTGATCAAGAAGTAGGAGGTCCACACCGTAGCAAAATAGGGGATCCCTTATTAGAAGCTCACTCATACATATATAGTCCGCGCTTCTAATGAGGGATCCTTTATTTTGATGATCTGAACCGTTCATTATGTTTAAAACATGTTTCTAAGGGTACCTGCAAGAAATCGGCTCGAAATAATATCGAGAAGAGCTTGATCTAAACAGTTTTTGATAAATGCTGACAGGAACAGTTTTATGAAAAATTGAACGGACCAAAGACTTTCCGGATATTATTTTGAGCCGATCTCTTACGGGTACCCTTAAAAACACGTTTTAAACACATTGAACGGTTCAGATCATCATAATTTGATCAAGAAGTAGGAGGTCCACACCGTAGCAAAATAGGGGATCCCTTATTAGAAGCTCACTCATACATATATAGTCCGCGCTTCTAATGAGGGATCCTTTATTTTGATGATCTGAACCGTTCATTATGTTTAAAACATGTTTTTAAGGGTACCTGCAAGAAATCAGCTCGAAATAATATCGAGAAGAGCTTGATCTAAACAGTTTTTGATAAATGCTGACAGGAACAGTTTTATGAAAAATTGAACGGACCAAAGACTTTCCGGATATTATTTTGAGCCGATCTCTTACGGGTACCCTTAAAAACACGTTTTAAACACATTGAACGGTTCAGATCATCATAATTTGATCAAGAAGTAGGAGGTCCACACCGTAGCAAAATAGGGGATCCCTTATTAGAAGCTCACTCATACATATATAGTCCGCGCTTCTAATGAGGGATCCTTTATTTTGATGATCTGAACCGTTCATTATGTTTAAAACATGTTTTTAAGGGTACCTGCAAGAAATCGGCTCGAAATAATATCGAGAAGAGCTTGATCTAAACAGTTTTTGATAAATGCTGACAGGAACAGTTTTATGAAAAATTGAACGGACCAAAGACTTTCCGGATATTATTTTGAGCCGATCTCTAACGGGTACCCTTAAAAACACGTTTTAAACACATTGAACGGTTCAGATCATCATAATTTGATCAAGAAGTAGGAGGTCCACACCGTAGCAAAATAGGGGATCCCTTATTAGAAGCTCACTCATACATATATAGTCCGCGCTTCTAATGAGGGATCCTTTATTTTGATGATCTGAACCGTTCATTATGTTTAAAACATGTTTTTAAGGGTACCTGCAAGAAATCGGCTCGAAATAATATCGAGAAGAGCTTGATCTAAACAGTTTTTGATAAATGCTGACAGGAACAGTTTTATGAAAAATTGAACGGACCAAAGACTTTCCGGATATTATTTTCAGCCGATCTCTTACGGGTACCCTTAAAAACACGTTTTAAACACATTGAACGGTTCAGATCATCATAATTTGATCAAGAAGTAGGAGGTCCACACCGTAGCAAAATAGGGGATCCCTTATTAGAAGCTCACTCATACATATATAGTCCGCGCTTCTAATGAGGGATCCTTTATTTTGATGATCTGAACCGTTCATTATGTTTAAAACATGTTTTTAAGGGTACCTGCAAGAAATCGGCTCGAAATAATATCGAGAAGAGCTTGATCTAAACAGTTTTTGATAAATGCTGACAGGAACAGTTTTATGAAAAATTGAACGGACCAAAGACTTTCCGGATATTATTTTGAGCCGATCTCTTACGGGTACCCTTAAAAACACGTTTTAAACACATTGAACGGTTCAGATCATCATAATTTGATCAAGAAGTAGGAGGTCCACACCGTAGCAAAATAGGGGATCCCTTATTAGAAGCTCACTCATACATATATAGTCCGCGCTTCTAATGAGGGATCCTTTATTTTGATGATCTGAACCGTTCATTATGTTTAAAACATGTTTTTAAGGGTACCTGCAAGAAATCGGCTCGAAATAATATCGAGAAGAGCTTGATCTAAACAGTTTTTGATAAATGCTGACAGGAACAGTTTTATGAAAAATTGAACGGACCAAAGACTTTCCGGATATTATTTTGAGCAGATCTCTTACGGGTACCCTTAAAAACACGTTTTAAACACATTGAACGGTTCAGATCATCATAATTTGATCAAGAAGTAGGAGGTGCACACCGTAGCAAAATAGGGGATCCCTTATTAGAAGCTCACTCATACATATATAGTCCGCGCTTCTAATGACGGATCCTTTATTTTGATGATCTGAACCGTTCATTATGTTTAAAACATGTTTTTAAGGGTACCTGCAAGAAATCGGCTCGAAATAATATCGAGAAGAGCTTGATCTAAACAGTTTTTGATAAATGCTGACAGGAACAGTTTTATGAAAAATTGAACGGACCAAAGACTTTCCGGATATTATTTTGAGCCGATCTCTTACGGGTACCCTTAAAAACACGTTTTAAACACATTGAACGGTTCAGATCATCATAATTTGATCAAGAAGTAGGAGGTCCACACCGTAGCAAAATAGGGGATCCCTTATTAGAAGCTCACTCATACATATATAGTCCGCGCTTCTAATGAGGGATCCTTTATTTTGATGATCTGAACCGTTCATTATGTTTAAAACATGTTTTCAAGGGTACCTGCAAGAAATCGGCTCGAAATAATATCGAGAAGAGCTTGATCTAAACAGTTTTTGATAAATGCTGACAGGAACAGTTTTATGAAAAATTGAACGGACCAAAGACTTTCCGGATATTATTTTGAGCCGATCTCTTACGGGTACCCTTAAAAACACGTTTTAAACACATTGAACGGTTCAGATCATCATAATTTGATCAAGAAGTAGGAGGTCCACACCGTAGCAAAATAGGGGATCCCTTATTAGAAGCTCACTCATACATATATAGTCCGCGCTTCTAATGAGGGATCCTTTATTTTGATGATCTGAACCGTTCATTATGTTTAAAACATGTTTTTAAGGGTACCTGCAAGAAATCGGCTCGAAATAATATCGAGAAGAGCTTGATCTAAAAAGTTTTTGATAAATGCTGACAGGAACAGTTTTATGAAAAATTGAACGGACCAAAGACTTTCCGGATATTATTTTGAGCCGATCTCTTACGGGTACCCTTAAAAACACGTTTTAAACACATTGAACGGTTCAGATCATCATAATTTGATCAAGAAGTAGGAGGTCCACACCGTAGCAAAATAGGGGATCCCTTATTAGAAGCTCACTCATACATATATAGTCCGCGCTTCTAATGAGGGATCCTTTATTTTGATGATCTGAACCGTTCATTATGTTTAAAACATGTTTTTAAGGGTACCTGCAAGAAATCGGCTCGAAATAATATCGAGAAGAGCTTGATCTAAACAGTTTTTGATAAATGCTGACAGGAACAGTTTTATGAAAAATTGAACGGATCAAAGACTTTCCGGATATTATTTTGAGCCGATCTCTTACGGGTACCCTTAAAAACACGTTTTAAACACATTGAACGGTTCAGATCATCATAATTTGATCAAGAAGTAGGAGGTCCACACCGTAGCAAAATAGGGGATCCCTTATTAGAAGCTCACTCATACATATATAGTCCGCGCTTCTAATGAGGGATCCTTTATTTTGATGATCTGAACCGTTCATTATGTTTAAAACATGTTTTTAAGGGTACCTGCAAGAAATCGGCTCGAAATAATATCGAAAAGAGCTTGATCTAAACAGTTTTTGATAAATGCTGACAGGAACAGTTTTATGAAAAATTGAACGGATCAAAGACTTTCCGGATATTATTTTGAGCCGATCTCTTATGGGTACCCTTAAAAACACGTTTTAAACACATTGAACGGTTCAGATCATCATAATTTGATCAAGAAGTAGGAGGTCCACACCGTAGCAAAATAGGGGATCCCTTATTAGAAGCTCACTCATACATATATAGTCCGCGCTTCTAATGAGGGATCCTTTATTTTGATGATCTGAACCGTTCATTATGTTTAAAACATGTTTTTAAGGGTACCTGCAAGAAATCGGCTCGAAATAATATCGAGAAGAGCTTGATCTAAACAGTTTTTGATAAATGCTGACAGGAACAGTTTTATGAAAAATTGAACGGATCAAATACTTTCCGGATATTATTTTGAGCCGATCTCTTACGGGTACCCTTAAAAACACGTTTTAAACACATTGAACGGTTCAGATCATCATAATTTGATCAAGAAGTAGGAGGTCCACACCGTAGCAAAATAGGGGATCCCTTATTAGAAGCTCACTCATACATATATAGTCCGCGCTTCTAATGATGGATCCTTTATTTTGATGATCTGAACCGTTCATTATGTTTAAAACATGTTTTTAAGGGTACCTGCAAGAAATCGGCTCGAAATAATATCGAGAAGAGCTTGATCTAAACAGTTTTTGATAAATGCTGACAGGAACAGTTTTATGAAAAATTGAACGGATCAAAGAGTTTCCGGATATTATTTTGAGCCGATCTCTTACGGGTACCCTTAAAAACACGTTTTAAACACATTGAACGGTTCAGATCATCATAATTTGATCAAGAAGTAGGAGGTCCACACCGTAGCAAAATAGGGGATCCCTTATTAGAAGCTCACTCATACATATATAGTCCGCGCTTCTAATGAGGGATCCTTTATTTTGATGATCTGAACCGTTCATTATGTTTAAAACATGTTTTTAAGGGTACCTGCAAGAAATCGGCTCGAAATAATATCGAGAAGAGCTTGATCTAAACAGTTTTTGATAAATGCTGACAGGAACAGTTTTATGAAAAATTGAACGGATCAAAGACTTTCCGGATATTATTTTGAGCCGATCTCTTACGGGTACCCTTAAAAACACATTTTAAACACATTGAACGGTTCAGATCATCATAATTTGATCAAGAAGTAGGAGGTCCACACCGTAGCAAAATAGGGGATCCCTTATTAGAAGCTCACTCATACATATATAGTCCGCGCTTCTAATGAGGGATCCTTTATTTTGATGATCTGAACCGTTCATTATGTTTAAAACATGTTTTTAAGGGTACCTGCAAGAAATCGGCTCGAAATAATATCGAGAAGAGATTGATCTAAACAGTTTTTGATAAATGCTGACAGGAACAGTTTTATGAAAAATGGAACGGATCAAAGACTTTCCGGATATTATTTTGAGCCGATCTCTTACGGGTACCCTTAAAAACACGTTTTAAACACATTGAACGGTTCAGATCATCATAATTTGATCAAGAAGTAGGAGGTCCACACCGTAGCAAAATAGGGGATCCCTTATTAGAAGCTCACTCATACATATATAGTCCGCGCTTCTAATGAGGGATCCTTTATTTTGATGATCTGAACCGTTCATTATGTTTAAAACATGTTTTTAAGGGTACCTGCAAGAAATCGGCTCGAAATAATATCGAAAAGAGCTTGATCTAACAGTTTTTGATAAATGCTGACAGGAACAGTTTTATGAAAAATTGAACGGATCAAAGACTTTCCGGATATTATTTTGAGCCGATCTCTTACGGGTACCCTTAAAAACACGTTTTAAACACATTGAACGGTTCAGATCATCATAATTTGATCAAGAAGTAGGAGGTCCACACCGTAGCAAAATAGGGGATCCCTTATTAGAAGCTCACTCATACATATATAGTCCGCGCTTCTAATGAGGGATCCTTTATTTTGATGATCTGAACCGTTCATTATATTTAAAACATGTTTTTAAGGGTACCTGCAAGAAATCGGCTCGAAATAATATCGAGAAGAGCTTGATCTAAACAGTTTTTGATAAATACTGACAGGAACAGTTTTATGAAAAATTGAACGGATCAAAGACTTTCCGGATATTATTTTGAGCCGATCTCTTACGGGTACCCTTAAAAACACGTTTTAAACACATTGAACGGTTCAGATCATCATAATTTGATCAAGAAGTAGGAGGTCCACACCGTAGCAAAATAGGGGATCCCTTATTAGAAGCTCACTCATACATATATAGTCCGCGCTTCTAATGAGGGATCCTTTATTTTGATGATCTGAACCGTTCATTATGTTTAAAACATGTTTTTAAGGGTACCTTCAAGAAATCGGCTCGAAATAATATCGAGAAGAGATTGATCTAAACAGTTTTTGATAAATGCTGACAGGAACAGTTTTATGAAAAATTGAACGGATCAAAGACTTTCCGGATATTATTTTGAGCCGATCTCTTACGGGTACCCTTAAAAACACGTTTTAAACACATTGAACGGTTCAAATCATCATAATTTGATCAAGAAGTAGGAGGTCCACACCGTAGCAAAATAGGGGATCCCTTATTAGAAGCTCACTCATACATATATAGTCCGCGCTTCTAATGAGGGATCCTTTATTTTGATGATCTGAACCGTTCATTATGTTTAAAACATGTTTTTAAGGGTACCTGCAAGAAATCGGCTCGAAATAATATCGAAAAGAGCTTGATCTAAACAGTTTTTGATAAATGCTGACAGGAACAGTTTTATGAAAAATTGAACGGATCAAAGACTTTCCGGATATTATTTTGAGCCGATCTCTTACGGGTACCCTTAAAAACACGTTTTAAACACATTGAACGGTTCAGATCATCATAATTTGATCAAGAAGTAGGAGGTCCACACCGTAGCAAAATAGGGGATCCCTTATTAGAAGCTCACTCATACATATATAGTCCGCGCTTCTAATGAGGGATCCTTTATTTTGATGATCTGAACCGTTCATTATATTTAAAACATGTTTTTAAGGGTACCTGCAAGAAATCGGCTCGAAATAATATCGAGAAGAGCTTGATCTAAACAGTTTTTGATAAATGCTGACAGGAACAGTTTTATGAAAAATTGAACGGATCAAAGACTTTCCGGATATTATTTTGAGCCGATCTCTTACGGGTACCCTTAAAAACACGTTTTAAACACATTGAACGGTTCAGATCATCATAATTTGATCAAGAAGTAGGAGGTCCACACCGTAGCAAAATAGGGGATCCCTTATTAGAAGCTCACTCATACATATATAGTCCGCGCTTCTAATGAGGGATCCTTTATTTTGATGATCTGAACCGTTCATTATGTTTAAAACATGTTTTTAAGGGTACCTGCAAGAAATCGGCTCGAAATAATATCGAGAAGAGCTTGATCTAAACAGTTTTTGATAAATGCTGACAGGAACAGTTTTATGAAAAATTGAACGGATCAAAGACTTTCCGGATATTATTTTGAGCCGATCTCTTACGGGTACCCTTAAAAACACGTTTTAAACACATTGAACGGTTCAGATCATCATAATTTGATCAAGAAGTAGGAGGTCCACACCGTAGCAAAATAGGGGATCCCTTATTAGAAGCTCACTCATACATATATAGTCCGCGCTTCTAATGAGGGATCCTTTATTTTGATGATCTGAACCGTTCATTATGTTTAAAACATGTTTTTAAGGGTACCTGCAAGAAATCGGCTCGAAATAATATCGAGAAAAGCTTGATCTAAAAAGTTTTTGATAAATGCTGACAGGAACAGTTTTATGAAAAATTGAACGGACCAAAGACTTTCCGGATATTATTTTGAGCCGATCTCTTACGGGTACCCTTAAAAACACGTTTTAAACACATTGAACGGTTCAGATCATCATAATTTGATCAAGAAGTAGGAGGTCCACACCGTAGCAAAATAGGGGATCCCTTATTAGAAGCTCACTCATACATATATAGTCCGCGCTTCTAATGAGGGATCCTTTATTTTGATGATCTGAACCGTTCATTATGTTTAAAACATGTTTTTAAGGGTACCTGCAAGAAATCGGCTCGAAATAATATCGAGAAGAGCTTGATCTAAACAGTTTTTGATAAATGCTGACAGGAACAGTTTTATGAAAAATTGAACGGATCAAAGACATTCCGGATATTATTTTGAGCCGATCTCTTACGGGTACCCTTAAAAACACGTTTTAAACACATTGAACGGTTCAGATCATCATAATTTGATCAAGAAGTAGGAGGTCCACACCGTAGCAAAATAGGGGATCCCTTATTAGAAGCTCACTCATACATATATAGTCCGCGCTTCTAATGAGGGATCCTTTATTTTGATGATCTGAACCGTTCATTATGTTTAAAACATGTTTTTAAGGGTACCTGCAAGAAATCGGCTCGAAATAATATCGAAAAGAGCTTGATCTAAACAGTTTTTGATAAATGCTGACAGGAACAGTTTTATGAAAAATTGAACGGATCAAAGACTTTCCGGATATTATTTTGAGCCGATCTCTTATGGGTACCCTTAAAAACACGTTTTAAACACATTGAACGGTTCAGATCATCATAATTTGATCAAGAAGTAGGAGGTCCACACCGTAGCAAAATAGGGGATCCCTTATTAGAAGCTCACTCATACATATATAGTCCGCGCTTCTAATGAGGGATCCTTTATTTTGATGATCTGAACCGTTCATTATGTTTAAAACATGTTTTTAAGGGTACCTGCAAGAAATCGGCTCGAAATAATATCGAGAAGAGCTTGATCTAAACAGTTTTTGATAAATGCTGACAGGAACAGTTTTATGAAAAATTGAACGGATCAAATACTTTCCGGATATTATTTTGAGCCGATCTCTTACGGGTACCCTTAAAAACACGTTTTAAACACATTGAACGGTTCAGATCATCATAATTTGATCAAGAAGTAGGAGGTCCACACCGTAGCAAAATAGGGGATCCCTTATTAGAAGCTCACTCATACATATAAAATCCGCGCTTCTAATGATGGATCCTTTATTTTGATGATCTGAACCGTTCATTATGTTTAAAACATGTTTTTAAGGGTACCTGCAAGAAATCGGCTCGAAATAATATCGAGAAGAGCTTGATCTAAACAGTTTTTGATAAATGCTGACAGGAACAGTTTTATGAAAAATTGAACGGATCAAAGACTTTCCGGATATTATTTTGAGCCGATCTCTTACGGGTACCCTTAAAAACACGTTTTAAACACATTGAACGGTTCAGATCATCATAATTTGATCAAGAAGTAGGAGGTCCACACCGTAGCAAAATAGGGGATCCCTTATTAGAAGCTCACTCATACATATATAGTCCGCGCTTCTAATGAGGGATCCTTTATTTTGATGATCTGAACCGTTCATTATGTTTAAAACATGTTTTTAAGGGTACCTGCAAGAAATCGGCTCGAAATAATATCGAGAAGAGCTTGATCTAAACAGTTTTTGATAAATGCTGACAGGAACAGTTTTATGAAAAATTGAACGGATCAAAGACTTTCCGGATATTATTTTGAGCCGATCTCTTACGGGTACCCTTAAAAACACGTTTTAAACACATTGAACGGTTCAGATCATCATAATTTGATCAAGAAGTAGGAGGTCCACACCGTAGCAAAATAGGGGATCCCTTATTAGAAGCTCACTCATACATATATAGTCCGCGCTTCTAATGAGGGATCCTTTATTTTGATGATCTGAACCGTTCATTATGTTTAAAACATGTTTTTAAGGGTACCTGCAAGAAATCGGCTCGAAATAATATCGAGAAGAGATTGATCTAAACAGTTTTTGATAAATGCTGACAGGAACAGTTTTATGAAAAATTGAACGGATCAAAGACTTTCCGGATATTATTTTGAGCCGATCTCTTACGGGTACCCTTAAAAACACGTTTTAAACACATTGAACGGTTCAGATCATCATAATTTGATCAAGAAGTAGGAGGTCCACACCGTAGCAAAATAGGGGATCCCTTATTAGAAGCTCACTCATACATATATAGTCCGCGCTTCTAATGAGGGATCCTTTATTTTGATGATCTGAACCGTTCATTATGTTTAAAACATGTTTTTAAGGGTACCTGCAAGAAATCGGCTCGAAATAATATCGAAAAGAGCTTGATCTAAACAGTTTTTGATAAATGCTGACAGGAACAGTTTTATGAAAAATTGAACGGATCAAAGATTTTCCGGATATTATTTTGAGCCGATCTCTTACGGGTACCCTTAAAAACACGTTTTAAACACATTGAACGGTTCAGATCATCATAATTTGATCAAGAAGTAGGAGGTCCACACCGTAGCAAAATAGGGGATCCCTTATTAGAAGCTCACTCATACATATATAGTCCGCGCTTCTAATGAGCGATCCTTTATTTTGATGATCTGAACCGTTCATTATGTTTAAAACATGTTTTTAAGGGTACCTGCAAGAAATCGGCTCGAAATAATATCGAGAAGAGCTTGATCTAAACAGTTTTTGATAAATGCTGACAGGAACAGTTTTATGAAAAATTGAACGGATCAAATACTTTCCGGATATTATTTTGAGCCGATCTCTTACGGGTACCCTTAAAAACACGTTTTAAACACATTGAACGGTTCAGATCATCATAATTTGATCAAGAAGTAGGAGGTCCACACCGTAGCAAAATAGGGAATCCCTTATTAGAAGCTCACTCATACATATATAGTCCGCGCTTCTAATGATGGATCCTTTATTTTGATGATCTGAACCGTTCATTATGTTTAAAACATGTTTTTAAGGGTACCTGCAAGAAATCGGCTCGAAATAATATCGAGAAGAGCTTGATCTAAACAGTTTTTGATAAATGCTGACAGGAACAGTTTTATGAAAAATTGAACGGATCAAAGACTTTCCGGATATTATTTTGAGCCGATCTCTTACGGGTACCCTTAAAAACACGTTTTAAACACATTGAACGGTTCAGATCATCATAATTTGATCAAGAAGTAGGAGGTCCACACCGTAGCAAAATAGGGGATCCCTTATTAGAAGCTCACTCATACATATATAGTCCGCGCTTCTAATGAGGGATCCTTTATTTTGATGATCTGAACCGTTCATTATGTTTAAAACATGTTTTTAAGGGTACCTGCAAGAAATCGGCTCGAAATAATATCGAGAAGAGCTTGATCTAAACAGTTTTTGATAAATGCTGACAGGAACAGTTTTATGAAAAATTGAACGGATCAAAGACTTTCCGGATATTATTTTGAGCCGATCTCTTACGGGTACCCTTAAAAACACGTTTTAAACACATTGAACGGTTCAGATCATCATAATTTGATCAAGAAGTAGGAGGTCCACACCGTAGCAAAATAGGGGATCCCTTATTAGAAGCTCACTCATACATATATAGTCCGCGCTTCTAATGAGGGATCCTTTATTTTGATGATCTGAACCGTTCATTATGTTTAAAACATGTTTTTAAGGGTACCTGCAAGAAATCGGCTCGAAATAATATCGAGAAGAGCTTGATCTAAACAGTTTTTGATAAATGCTGACAGGAACAGTTTTATGAAAAATTGAACGGATCAAAGACTTTCCGGATATTATTTTGAGCCGATCTCTTACGGGTACCCTTAAAAACACGTTTTAAACACATTGAACGGTTCAGATCATCATAATTTGATCAAGAAGTAGGAGGTCCACACCGTAGCAAAATAGGGGATCCCTTATTAGAAGCTCACTCATACATATATAGTCCGCGCTTCTAATGAGGGATCCTTTATTTTGATGATCTGAACCGTTCATTATGTTTAAAACATGTTTTTAAGGGTACCTGCAAGAAATCGGCTCGAAATAATATCGAGAAGAGCTTGATCTAAACAGTTTTTGATAAATGCTGACAGGAACAGTTTTATGAAAAATTGAACGGATCAAAGACTTTCCGGATATTATTTTGAGCCGATCTCTTACGGGTACCCTTAAAAACACGTTTTAAACACATTGAACGGTTCAGATCATCATAATTTGATCAAGAAGTAGGAGGTCCACACCGTAGCAAAATAGGGGATCCCTTATTAGAAGCTCACTCATACATATATAGTCCGCGCTTCTAATGAGGGATCCTTTATTTTGATGATCTGAACCGTTCATTATGTTTAAAACATGTTTTTAAGGGTACCTGCAAGAAATCGGCTCGAAATAATATCGAGAAGAGCTTGATCTAAACAGTTTTTGATAAATGCTGACAGGAACAGTTTTATGAAAAATTGAACGGATCAAAGACTTTCCGGATATTATTTTGAGCCGATCTCTTACGGGTACCCTTAAAAACACGTTTTAAACACATTGAACGGTTCAGATCATCATAATTTGATCAAGAAGTAGGAGGTCCACACCGTAGCAAAATAGGGGATCCCTTATTAGAAGCTCACTCATACATATATAGTCCGCGCTTCTAATGAGGGATCCTTTATTTTGATGATCTGAACCGTTCATTATGTTTAAAACATGTTTTTAAGGGTACCTGCAAGAAATCGGCTCGAAATAATATCGAGAAGAGCTTGATCTAAACAGTTTTTGATAAATGCTGACAGGAACAGTTTTATGAAAAATTGAACGGATCAAAGACTTTCCGGATATTATTTTGAGCCGATCTCTTACGGGTACCCTTAAAAACACGTTTTAAACACATTGAACGGTTCAGATCATCATAATTTGATCATGAAGTAGGAGGTCCACACCGTAGCAAAATAGGGGATCCCTTATTAGAAGCTCACTCATACATATATAGTCCGCGCTTCTAATGAGGGATCCTTTATTTTGATGATCTGAACCGTTCATTATGTTTAAAACATGTTTTTAAGGGTACCTGCAAGAAATCGGCTCGAAATAATATCGAGAAGAGCTTGATCTAAACAGTTTTTGATAAATGCTGACAGGAACAGTTTTATGAAAAATTGAACGGATCAAAGACTATCCGGATATTATTTTGAGCCGATCTCTTACGGGTACCCTTAAAAACACGTTTTAAACACATTGAACGGTTCAGATCATCATAATTTGATCAAGAAGTAGGAGGTCCACACCGTAGCAAAATAGGGGATCCCTTATTAGAAGCTCACTCATACATATATAGTCCGCGCTTCTAATGAGGGATCCTTTATTTTGATGATCTGAACCGTTCATTATGTTTAAAACATGTTTTTAAGGGTACCTGCAAGAAATCGGCTCGAAATAATATCGAGAAGAGCTTGATCTAAACAGTTTTTGATAAATGCTGACAGGAACAGTTTTATGAAAAATTGAACGGATCAAAGACTTTCCGGATATTATTTTGAGCCGATCTCTTACGGGTACCCTTAAAAACACGTTTTAAACACATTGAACGGTTCAGATCATCATAATTTGATCAAGAAGTAGGAGGTCCACACCGTAGCAAAATAGGGGATCCCTTATTAGAAGCTCACTCATACATATATAGTCCGCGCTTCTAATGAGGGATCCTTTATTTTGATGATCTGAACCGTTCATTATGTTTAAAACATGTTTTTAAGGGTACCTGCAAGAAATCGGGTCGAAATAATATCGAGAAGAGCTTGATCTAAACAGTTTTTGATAAATGCTGACAGGAACAGTTTTATGAAAAATTGAACGGATCAAAGACTTTCCGGATATTATTTTGAGCCGATCTCTTACGGGTACCCTTAAAAACACGTTTTAAACACATTGAACGGTTCAGATCATCATAATTTGATCAAGAAGTAGGAGGTCCACACCGTAGCAAAATAAGGGATCCCTTATTAGAAGCTCACTCATACATATATAGTCCGCGCTTCTAATGAGGGATCCTTTATTTTGATGATCTGAACCGTTCATTATGTTTAAAACATGTTTTTAAGGGTACCTGCAAGAAATCGGCTCGAAATAATATCGAGAAGAGCTTGATCTAAACAGTTTTTGATAAATGCTGACAGGAACAGTTTTATGAAAAATTGAACGGATCAAAGACTTTCCGGATATTATTTTGAGCCGATCTCTTACGGGTACCCTTAAAAACACGTTTTAAACACATTGAACGGTTCAGATCATCATAATTTGATCAAGAAGTAGGAGGTCCACACCGTAGCAAAATAGGGGATCCCTTATTAGAAGCTCACTCATACATATATAGTCCGCGCTTCTAATGAGGGATCCTTTATTTTGATGATCTGAACCGTTCATTATGTTTAAAACATGTTTTTAAGGGTACCTGCAAGAAATCGGCTCGAAATAATATCGAGAAGAGCTTGATCTAAACAGTTTTTGATAAATGCTGACAGAAACAGTTTTATGAAAAATTGAACGGATCAAAGACTTTCCGGATATTATTTTGAGCCGATCTCTTACGGGTACCCTTAAAAACACGTTTTAAACACATTGAACGGTTCAGATCATCATAATTTGATCAAGAAGTAGGAGGTCCACACCGTAGCAAAATAGGGGATCCCTTATTAGAAGCTCACTCATACATATATAGTCCGCGCTTCTAATGAGGGATCCTTTATTTTGATGATCTGAACCGTTCATTATGTTTAAAACATGTTTTTAAGGGTACCTGCAAGAAATCGGCTCGAAATAATATCGAGAAGAGCTTGATCTAAACAGTTTTTGATAAATGCTGACAGGAACAGTTTTATGAAAAATTGAACGGATCAAAGACTTTCCGGATATTATTTTGAGCCGATCTCTTACGGGTACCCTTAAAAACACGTTTTAAACACATTGAACGGTTCATATCATCATAATTTGATCAAGAAGTAGGAGGTCCACACCGTAGCAAAATAGGGGATCCCTTATTAGAAGCTCACTCATACATATATAGTCCGCGCTTCTAATGAGGGATCCTTTATTTTGATGATCTGAACCGTTCATTATGTTTAAAACATGTTTTTAAGGGTACCTGCAAGAAATCGGCTCGAAATAATATCGAGAAGAGCTTGATCTAAACAGTTTTTGATAAATGCTGACAGAAACAGTTTTATGAAAAATTGAACGGATCAAAGACTTTCCGGATATTATTTTGAGCCGATCTCTTACGGGTACCCTTAAAAACACGTTTTAAACACATTGAACGGTTCAGATCATCATAATTTGATCAAGAAGTAGGAGGTCCACACCGTAGCAAAATAGGGGATCCCTTATTAGAAGCTCACTCATACATATATAGTCCGCGCTTCTAATGAGGGATCCTTTATTTTGATGATCTGAACCGTTCATTATGTTTAAAACATGTTTTTAAGGGTACCTGCAAGAAATCGGCTCGAAATAATATCGAGAAGAGCTTGATCTAAACAGTTTTTGATAAATGCTGACAGGAACAGTTTTATGAAAAATTGAACGGATCAAAGACTTTCCGGATATTATTTTGAGCCGATCTCTTACGGGTACCCTTAAAAACACGTTTTAAACACATTGAACGGTTCAGATCATCATAATTTGATCAAGAAGTAGGAGGTCCACACCGTAGCAAAATAGGGGATCCCTTATTAGAAGCTCACTCATACATATATAGTCCGCGCTTCTAATGAGGGATCCTTTATTTTGATGATCTGAACCGTTCATTATGTTTAAAACATGTTTTTAAGGGTACCTGCAAGAAATCGGCTCGAAATAATATCGAGAAGAGCTTGATCTAAACAGTTTTTGATAAATGCTGACAGGAACAGTTTTATGAAAAATTGAACGGATCAAAGACTTTCCGGATATTATTTTGAGCCGATCTCTTACGGGTACCCTTAAAAACACGTTTTAAACACATTGAACGGTTCAGATCATCATAATTTGATCAAGAAGTAGGAGGTCCACACCGTAGCAAAATAGGGGATCCCTTATTAGAAGCTCACTCATACATATATAGTCCGCGCTTCTAATGAGGGATCCTTTATTTTGATGATCTGAACCGTTCATTATGTTTAAAACATGTTTTTAAGTGTACCTGCAAGAAATCGGCTCGAAATAATATCGAAAAGAGCTTGATCTAAACAGTTTTTGATAAATGCTGACAGGAACAGTTTTATGAAAAATTGAACGGATCAA
Organism: Arctostaphylos glauca; assembly: GCA_019985065.2. Lineage (NCBI taxonomy): Eukaryota > Viridiplantae > Streptophyta > Magnoliopsida > Ericales > Ericaceae > Arctostaphylos > Arctostaphylos glauca. The sequence goes on along the minus strand of JAHSPW020000044.1, from coordinate 114,111 downwards.
AGACTTTCCGGATATTATTTTGAGCCGATCTCTTACGGGTACCCTTAAAAACACGTTTTAAACACATTGAACGGTTCAGATCATCATAATTTGATCAAGAAGTAGGAGGTCCACACCGTAACAAAATAGGGGATCCCTTATTAGAAGCTCACTCATACATATATAGTCCGCGCTTCTAATGAGGGATCCTTTATTTTGATGATCTGAACCGTTCATTATATTTAAAACATGTTTTTAAGGGTACCTGCAAGAAATCGGCTCGAAATAATATCGAGAAGAGCTTGATCTAAACAGTTTTTGATAAATGCTGACAGGAACAGTTTTATGAAAAATTGAACGGATCAAAGACTTTCCGGATATTATTTTGAGCCGATCTCTTACGGGTACCCTTAAAAACACGTTTTAAACACATTGAACGGTTCAGATCATCATAATTTGATCAAGAAGTAGGAGGTCCACACCGTAGCAAAATAGGGGATCCCTTATTAGAAGCTCACTCATACATATATAGTCCGCGCTTCTAATGAGGGATCCTTTATTTTGATGATCTGAACCGTTCATTATGTTTAAAACATGTTTTTAAGGGTACCTGCAAGAAATCGGCTCGAAATAATATCGAGAAGAGCTTGATCTAAACAGTTTTTGATAAATGCTGACAGGAACAGTTTTATGAAAAATTGAACGGATCAAAGACTTTCCGGATATTATTTTGAGCCGATCTCTTACGGGTACCCTTAAAAACACGTTTTAAACACATTGAACGGTTCAGATCATCATAATTTGATCAAGAAGTAGGAGGTCCACACCGTAGCAAAATAGGGGATCCCTTATTAGAAGCTCACTCATACATATATAGTCCGCGCTTCTAATGAGGGATCCTTTATTTTGATGATCTGAACCGTTCATTATGTTTAAAACATGTTTTTAAGGGTACCTGCAAGAAATCGGCTCGAAATAATATCGAGAAGAGCTTGATCTAAACAGTTTTTGATAAATGCTGACAGAAACAGTTTTATGAAAAATTGAACGGATCAAAGACTTTCCGGATATTATTTTGAGCCGATCTCTTACGGGTACCCTTAAAAACACGTTTTAAACACATTGAACGGTTCAGATCATCATAATTTGATCAAGAAGTAGGAGGTCCACACCGTAGCAAAATAGGGGATCCCTTATTAGAAGCTCACTCATACATATATAGTCCGCGCTTCTAATGAGGGATCCTTTATTTTGATGATCTGAACCGTTCATTATGTTTAAAACATGTTTTTAAGGGTACCTGCAAGAAATCGGCTCGAAATAATATCGAGAAGAGCTTGATCTAAACAGTTTTTGATAAATGCTGACAGGAACAGTTTTATGAAAAATTGAACGGATCAAAGACTTTCCGGATATTATTTTGAGCCGATCTCTTACGGGTACCCTTAAAAACACGTTTTAAACACATTGAACGGTTCATATCATCATAATTTGATCAAGAAGTAGGAGGTCCACACCGTAGCAAAATAGGGGATCCCTTATTAGAAGCTCACTCATACATATATAGTCCGCGCTTCTAATGAGGGATCCTTTATTTTGATGATCTGAACCGTTCATTATGTTTAAAACATGTTTTTAAGGGTACCTGCAAGAAATCGGCTCGAAATAATATCGAGAAGAGCTTGATCTAAACAGTTTTTGATAAATGCTGACAGAAACAGTTTTATGAAAAATTGAACGGATCAAAGACTTTCCGGATATTATTTTGAGCCGATCTCTTACGGGTACCCTTAAAAACACGTTTTAAACACATTGAACGGTTCAGATCATCATAATTTGATCAAGAAGTAGGAGGTCCACACCGTAGCAAAATAGGGGATCCCTTATTAGAAGCTCACTCATACATATATAGTCCGCGCTTCTAATGAGGGATCCTTTATTTTGATGATCTGAACCGTTCATTATGTTTAAAACATGTTTTTAAGGGTACCTGCAAGAAATCGGCTCGAAATAATATCGAGAAGAGCTTGATCTAAACAGTTTTTGATAAATGCTGACAGGAACAGTTTTATGAAAAATTGAACGGATCAAAGACTTTCCGGATATTATTTTGAGCCGATCTCTTACGGGTACCCTTAAAAACACGTTTTAAACACATTGAACGGTTCAGATCATCATAATTTGATCAAGAAGTAGGAGGTCCACACCGTAGCAAAATAGGGGATCCCTTATTAGAAGCTCACTCATACATATATAGTCCGCGCTTCTAATGAGGGATCCTTTATTTTGATGATCTGAACCGTTCATTATGTTTAAAACATGTTTTTAAGGGTACCTGCAAGAAATCGGCTCGAAATAATATCGAGAAGAGCTTGATCTAAACAGTTTTTGATAAATGCTGACAGGAACAGTTTTATGAAAAATTGAACGGATCAAAGACTTTCCGGATATTATTTTGAGCCGATCTCTTACGGGTACCCTTAAAAACACGTTTTAAACACATTGAACGGTTCAGATCATCATAATTTGATCAAGAAGTAGGAGGTCCACACCGTAGCAAAATAGGGGATCCCTTATTAGAAGCTCACTCATACATATATAGTCAGCGCTTCTAATGAGGGATCCTTTATTTTGATGATCTGAACCGTTCATTATGTTTAAAACATGTTTTTAAGTGTACCTGCAAGAAATCGGCTCGAAATAATATCGAAAAGAGCTTGATCTAAACAGTTTTTGATAAATGCTGACAGGAACAGTTTTATGAAAAATTGAACGGATCAAAGACTTTCCGGATATTATTTTGAGCCGATCTCTTACGGGTACCCTTAAAAACACGTTTTAAACACATTGAACGGTTCAGATCATCATAATTTGATCAAGAAGTAGGAGGTCCACACCGTAGCAAAATAGGGGATCCCTTATTAGAAGCTCACTCATACATATATAGTCCGCGCTTCTAATGAGGGATCCTTTATTTTGATGATCTGAACCGTTCATTATATTTAAAACATGTTTTTAAGGGTACCTGCAAGAAATCGGCTCGAAATAATATCGAGAAGAGCTTGATCTAAACAGTTTTTGATAAATGCTGACAGGAACAGTTTTATGAAAAATTGAACGGATCAAAGACTTTCCGGATATTATTTTGAGCCGATCTCTTACGGGTACCCTTAAAAACACGTTTTAAACACATTGAACGGTTCAGATCATCATAATTTGATCAAGAAGTAGGACGTCCACACCGTAGCAAAATAGGGGATCCCTTATTAGAAGCTCACTCATACATATATAGTCCGCGCTTCTAATGAGGGATCCTTTATTTTGATGATCTGAACCGTTCATTATGTTTAAAACATGTTTTTAAGGGTACCTGCAAGAAATCGGCTCGAAATAATATCGAGAAGAGCTTGATCTAAACAGTTTTTGATAAATGCTGACAGGAACAGTTTTATGAAAAATTGAACGGATCAAAGACTTTCCGGATATTATTTTGAGCCGATCTCTTACGGGTACCCTTAAAAACACGTTTTAAACACATTGAACGGTTCAGATCATCATAATTTGATCAAGAAGTAGGAGGTCCACACCGTAGCAAAATAGGGGATCCCTTATTAGAAGCTCACTCATACATATATAGTCCGCGCTTCTAATGAGGGATCCTTTATTTTGATGATCTGAACCGTTCATTATGTTTAAAACATGTTTTTAAGGGTACCTGCAAGAAATCGGCTCGAAATAATATCGAGAAGAGCTTGATCTAAACAGTTTTTGATAAATGCTGACAGGAACAGTTTTATGAAAAATTGAACGGATCAAAGACTTTCCGGATATTATTTTGAGCCGATCTCTTACGGGTACCCTTAAAAACACGTTTTAAACACATTGAACGGTTCAGATCATCATAATTTGAACAAGAAGTAGGAGGTCCACACCGTAGCAAAATAGGGGATCCCTTATTAGAAGCTCACTCATACATATATAGTCCGCGCTTCTAATGAGGGATCCTTTATTTTGATGATCTGAACCGTTCATTATGTTTAAAACATGTTTTTAAGGGTACCTGCAAGAAATCGGCTCGAAATAATATCGAGAAGAGCTTGATCTAAACAGTTTTTGATAAATGCTGACAGGAACAGTTTTATGAAAAATTGAACGGATCAAAGACTTTCCGGATATTATTTTGAGCCGATCTCTTACGGGTACCCTTAAAAACACGTTTTAAACACATTGAACGGTTCAGATCATCATAATTTGATCAAGAAGTAGGAGGTCCACACCGTAGCAAAATAGGGGATCCCTTATTAGAAGCTCACTCATACATATATAGTCCGCGCTTCTAATGAGGGATCCTTTATTTTGATGATCTGAACCGTTCATTATGTTTAAAACATGTTTTTAAGGGTACCTGCAAGAAATCGGCTCGAAATAATATCGAGAAGAGCTTGATCTAAACAGTTTTTGATAAATGCTGACAGGAACAGTTTTATGAAAAATTGAACGGATCAAAGACTTTCCGGATATTATTTTGAGCCGATCTCTTACGGGTACCCTTAAAAACACGTTTTAAACACATTGAACGGTTCAGATCATCATAATTTGATCAAGAAGTAGGAGGTCCACACCGTAGCAAAATAGGGGATCCCTTATTAGAAGCTCACTCATACATATATAGTCCGCGCTTCTAATGAGGGATCCTTTATTTTGATGATCTGAACCGTTCATTATGTTTAAAACATGTTTTTAAGGGTACCTGCAAGAAATCGGCTCGAAATAATATCGAGAAGAGCTTGATCTAAACAGTTTTTGATAAATGCTGACAGGAACAGTTTTATGAAAAATTGAACGGATCAAAGACTTTCCGGATATTATTTTGAGCCGATCTCTTACGGGTACCCTTAAAAACACGTTTTAAACACATTGAACGGTTCAGATCATCATAATTTGATCAAGAAGTAGGAGGTCCACACCGTAGCAAAATAGGGGATCCCTTATTAGAAGCTCACTCATACATATATAGTCCGCGCTTCTAATGAGGGATCCTTTATTTTGATGATCTGAACCGTTCATTATGTTTAAAACATGTTTTTAAGGGTACCTGCAAGAAATCGGCTCGAAATAATATCGAGAAGAGCTTGATCTAAACAGTTTTTGATAAATGCTGACAGGAACAGTTTTATGAAAAATTGAACGGATCAAAGACTTTCCGGATATTATTTTGAGCCGATCTCTTACGGGTACCCTTAAAAACACGTTTTAAACACATTGAACGGTTCAGATCATCATAATTTGATCAAGAAGTAGGAGGTCCACACCGTAGCAAAATAGGGGATCCCTTATTAGAAGCTCACTCATACATATATAGTCCGCGCTTCTAATGAGGGATCCTTTATTTTGATGATCTGAACCGTTCATTATGTTTAAAACATGTTTTTAAGGGTACCTGCAAGAAATCGGCTCGAAATAATATCGAGAAGAGCTTGATCTAAACAGTTTTTGATAAATGCTGACAGGAACAGTTTTATGAAAAATTGAACGGATCAAAGACTTTCCGGATATTATTTTGAGCCGATCTCTTACGGGTACCCTTAAAAACACGTTTTAAACACATTGAACGGTTCAGATCATCATAATTTGATCAAGAAGTAGGAGGTCCACACCGTAGCAAAATAGGGGATCCCTTATTAGAAGCTCACTCATACATATATAGTCCGCGCTTCTAATGAGGGATCCTTTATTTTGATGATCTGAACCGTTCATTATGTTTAAAACATGTTTTTAAGGGTACCTGCAAGAAATCGGCTCGAAATAATATCGAGAAGAGCTTGATCTAAACAGTTTTTGATAAATGCTGACAGGAACAGTTTTATGAAAAATTGAACGGATCAAAGACTTTCCGGATATTATTTTGAGCCGATCTCTTACGGGTACCCTTAAAAACACGTTTTAAACACATTGAACGGTTCAGATCATCATAATTTGATCAAGAAGTAGGAGGTCCACACCGTAGCAAAATAGGGGATCCCTTATTAGAAGCTCACTCATACATATATAGTCCGCGCTTCTAATGAGGGATCCTTTATTTTGATGATCTGAACCGTTCATTATGTTTAAAACATGTTTTTAAGGGTACCTGCAAGAAATCGGCTCGAAATAATATCGAGAAGAGCTTGATCTAAACAGTTTTTGATAAATGCTGACAGGAACAGTTTTATGAAAAATTGAACGGATCAAAGACTTTCCGGATATTATTTTGAGCCGATCTCTTATGGGTACCCTTAAAAACACGTTTTAAACACATTGAACGGTTCATATCATCATAATTTGATCAAGAAGTAGGAGGTCCACACCGTAGCAAAATAGGGGATCCCTTATTAGAAGCTCACTCATACATATATAGTCCGCGCTTCTAATGAGGGATCCTTTATTTTGATGATCTGAACCGTTCATTATGTTTAAAACATGTTTTTAAGGGTACCTGCAAGAAATCGGCTCGAAATAATATCGAGAAGAGCTTGATCTAAACAGTTTTTGATAAATGCTGACAGGAACAGTTTTATGAAAAATTGAACGGATCAAAGACTTTCCGGATATTATTTTGAGCCGATCTCTTACGGGTACCCTTAAAAACACGTTTTAAACACATTGAACGGTTCAGATCATCATAATTTGATCAAGAAGTAGGAGGTCCACACCGTAGCAAAATAGGGGATCCCTTATTAGAAGCTCACTCATACATATATAGTCCGCGCTTCTAATGAGGGATCCTTTATTTTGATGATCTGAACCGTTCATTATGTTTAAAACATGTTTTTAAGGGTACCTGCAAGAAATCGGCTCGAAATAATATCGAGAAGAGCTTGATCTAAACAGTTTTTGATAAATGCTGACAGGAACAGTTTTATGAAAAATTGAACGGATCAAAGACTTTCCGGATATTATTTTGAGCCGATCTCTTACGGGTACCCTTAAAAACACGTTTTAAACACATTGAACGGTTCAGATCATCATAATTTGATCAAGAAGTAGGAGGTCCACACCGTAGCAAAATAGGGGATCCCTTATTAGAAGCTCACTCATACATATATAGTCCGCGCTTCTAATGAGGGATCCTTTATTTTGATGATCTGAACCGTTCATTATGTTTAAAACATGTTTTTAAGGGTACCTGCAAGAAATCGGCTCGAAATAATATCGAGAAGAGCTTGATCTAAACAGTTTTTGATAAATGCTGACAGGAACAATTTTATGAAAAATTGAACGGATCAAAGACTTTCCGGATATTATTTTGAGCCGATCTCTTACGGGTACCCTTAAAAACACGTTTTAAACACATTGAACGGTTCAGATCATCATAATTTGATCAAGAAGTAGGAGGTCCACACCGTAGCAAAATAGGGGATCCCTTATTAGAAGCTCACTCATACATATATAGTCCGCGCTTCTAATGAGGGATCCTTTATTTTCATGATCTGAACCGTTCATTATGTTTAAAACATGTTTTTAAGGGTACCTGCAAGAAATCGGCTCGAAATAATATCGAGAAGAGCTTGATCTAAACAGTTTTTGATAAATGCTGACAGAAACAGTTTTATGAAAAATTGAACGGATCAAAGACTTTCCGGATATTATTTTGAGCCGATCTCTTACGGGTACCCTTAAAAACACGTTTTAAACACATTGAACGGTTCAGATCATCATAATTTGATCAAGAAGTAGGAGGTCCACACCGTAGCAAAATAGGGATCCCTTATTAGAAGCTCACTCATACATATATAGTCCGCGCTTCTAATGAGGGATCCTTTATTTTGATGATCTGAACCGTTCATTATGTTTAAAACATGTTTTTAAGGGTACCTGCAAGAAATCGGCTCGAAATAATATCGAGAAGAGCTTGATCTAAACAGTTTTTGATAAATGCTGACAGGAACAGTTTTATGAAAAATTGAACGGATCAAAGACTTTCCGGATATTATTTTGAGCCGATCTCTTACGGGTACCCTTAAAAACACGTTTTAAACACATTGAACGGTTCAGATCATCATAATTTGATCAAGAAGTAGGAGGTCCACACCGTAGCAAAATAGGGGATCCCTTATTAGAAGCTCACTCATACATATATAGTCCGCGCTTCTAATGAGGGATCCTTTATTTTGATGATCTGAACCGTTCATTATGTTTAAAACATGTTTTTAAGGGTACCTGCAAGAAATCGGCTCGAAATAATATCGAGAAGAGCTTGATCTAAACAGTTTTTGATAAATGCTGACAGGAACAGTTTTATGAAAAATTGAACGGATCAAAGACTTTCCGGATATTATTTTGAGCCGATCTCTTACGGGTACCCTTAAAAACACGTTTTAAACACATTGAACGGTTCAGATCATCATAATTTGATCAAGAAGTAGGAGGTCCACACCGTAGCAAAATAGGGGATCCCTTATTAGAAGCTCACTCATACATATATAGTCCGCGCTTCTAATGAGGGATCCTTTATTTTGATGATCTGAACCGTTCATTATGTTTAAAACATGTTTTTAAGGGTACCTGCAAGAAATCGGCTCGAAATAATATCGAGAAGAGCTTGATCTAAACAGTTTTTGATAAATGCTGACAGGAACAGTTTTATGAAAAATTGAACGGATCAAAGACTTTCCGGATATTATTTTGAGCCGATCTCTTACGGGTACCCTTAAAAACACGTTTTAAACACATTGAACGGTTCAGATCATCATAATTTGATCAAGAAGTAGGAGGTCCACACCGTAGCAAAATAGGGGATCCCTTATTAGAAGCTCACTCATACATATATAGTCCGCGCTTCTAATGAGGGATCCTTTATTTTGATGATCTGAACCGTTCATTATGTTTAAAACATGTTTTTAAGGGTACCTGCAAGAAATCGGCTCGAAATAATATCGAGAAGAGCTTGATCTAAACAGTTTTTGATAAATGCTGACAGGAACAGTTTTATGAAAAATTGAACGGATCAAAGACTTTCCGGATATTATTTTGAGCCGATCTCTTACGGGTACCCTTAAAAACACGTTTTAAACACATTGAACGGTTCAGATCATCATAATTTGATCAAGAAGTAGGAGGTCCACACCGTAGCAAAATAGGGGATCCCTTATTAGAAGCTCACTCATACATATATAGTCCGCGCTTCTAATGAGGGATCCTTTATTTTGATGATCTGAACCGTTCATTATGTTTAAAACATGTTTTTAAGGGTACCTGCAAGAAATCGGCACGAAATAATATCGAGAAGAGCTTGATCTAAACAGTTTTTGATAAATGCTGACAGGAACAGTTTTATGAAAAATTGAACGGATCAAAGACTTTCCGGATATTATTTTGAGCCGATCTCTTACGGGTACCCTTAAAAACACGTTTTAAACACATTGAACGGTTCAGATCATCATAATTTGATCAAGAAGTAGGAGGTCCACACCGTAGCAAAATAGGGGATCCCTTATTAGAAGCTCACTCATACATATATAGTCCGCGCTTCTAATGAGGGATCCTTTATTTTGATGATCTGAACCGTTCATTATGTTTAAAACATGTTTTTAAGGGTACCTGCAAGAAATCGGCTCGAAATAATATCGAGAAGAGCTTGATCTAAACAGTTTTTGATAAATGCTGACAGGAACAGTTTTATGAAAAATTGAACGGATCAAAGACTTTCCGGATATTATTTTGAGCCGATCTCTTACGGGTACCCTTAAAAACACGTTTTAAACACATTGAACGGTTCAGATCATCATAATTTGATCAAGAAGTAGGAGGTCCACACCGTAGCAAAATAGGGGATCCCTTATTAGAAGCTCACTCATACATATATAGTCCGCGCTTCTAATGAGGGATCCTTTATTTTGATGATCTGAACCGTTCATTATGTTTAAAACATGTTTTTAAGGGTACCTGCAAGAAATCGGCTCGAAATAATATCGAGAAGAGCTTGATCTAAACAGTTTTTGATAAATGCTGACAGGAACAGTTTTATGAAAAATTGAACGGATCAAAGACTTTCCGGATATTATTTTGAGCCGATCTCTTACGGGTACCCTTAAAAACACGTTTTAAACACATTGAACCACTACAACAAAACAGAGTTTTCCCGGCGTTTTTAAAACGCCAGCAAAAGTACCAAAAACGCCAGGAAAACTTTTCCCGGCGTTTCTCCCGGCGTTTGGTAAAACGCTGGCGATGCCGCTGTCAGAAAAGCGAAATGGCGTTTTCGTAAACGCCGGAAAATGTGCTGGCGTTTGTCCCTGCGTTTCATAAACGCCGTAAATACTCAATATCCAAACTGTCAGTAACACCTTTTCCGGGGTTTGGCAAACGCCGGTAATACTAATATTCCCTTTACTGGTGTTTGGTAAAACGCTGGGAATAGTCTTTTCCAAAAAATTATTTTCCCAATTTCTCCATTGTTTAACCTACAATTTATATTCATTTGCCAAATTCATTCAAAAAAAAAAAACATCTCAAATTCATTCACCACAGTTTCTCAATTTGCCAAATACAATCAAACATAAACCATATTATAGAAAATCACCAAATCCCTCCAACATCCACTCAAAAGTTTGTTAGAACCCATAACACATCAAGTGTGTCTTTCAAAATTAAGAAAAAAAAAACATAATAGATAAACTTAGAATAGTAAATCAAAAAGCAACTATCCACTACCGCGATCGTCAACATGGAGAAACCTGAAATCAAACAACAAAACTAAATTTAGTGTACGCCATATGTATTTAGAAGTTCAAAAGGTCTAAAATAACATCAAGCAACATGACATTTAAAATCTTTTCTCCTCTGGTTGTCTCCACAGCCAATGAAAACAACTATAATATCCCACTAAACTCTTGGTTTCCTGCCAACAATCGGGGGAGCAGAATTCCATCTCCCATTTGGAATGGAATTCTAAGTATATGAACTCCAATTTTGTAATCTTTGAGACCTTCTCAAATCTGCAAATTAGAATTGGGAATGGAAATAGAACATATTTTTGTGAAGAATAGTTGCGATGGAGCAGGCCACCCACTATACAGCAAATCTGTATGGTTTGCCCCTCTTCTATCACTAAACAGAGCCTCTACCATATGGAAAGACATATGCAACATCCCTGCAACAGATTCTAATGTAGCAAATGGACCAACATTCATGTTCTTATTTCAGACAATCAAACCAGACTAGCAACATAGTCTAGAAGCTGCAGCCAAATATTCCATAAACAGAAGCAGTACTCTAGCTTAATCTATGTGCAGAAGATACATCAATATATTCTAGAAATAGAAGTAATACTCTGGCTTAAACCCAGACTAGCAACATAGTCCAGAAGCTGCAACAACATATTCCAGAAACAGAAACAGATTTACTTAAACATAAAGTCCCTAATATGTCCTCAGAATCTGTTGAATACTTGGGTGTTGAATGACTTCCTATAGGTGTAGATATAATACTTAAACACAACTGGAGAATTCCAACAAATCTACTTGGATATCATTTTCCCAATAGCATTTCCAAGGACTTTATTAAATGGGTATGATATCCACAGTGATATATAGCTACTGCTGGTTCGAGCCAGAGAGTAGTGACCTTGTGCAAGCAATGCCAAAGGTTTCCTAAACATCCACTCTTACCCCTTCAACATCCTTAATACCGGAAACTGACATTGAATAATGTCCTCTAGAAGTGGTATACCACGTGCACAGTTTATTTTTAGATCATATGATAAGCATGTCGAACATTTACAAAAACAGAATGTGCAGTCACTTACCTCCATAGCGCATGCATTGCAGAGAAGCAAAGTCACAAGAAGCTGATGTTGCTTCTGAACAACTGGGAGGATAGAAGCTGAATACACAAAACAAGGGTGACTGGAGTAAACCCAACTGATAACATTCAGCATAAGCTTTCCTGAACTCTAACTAACATTACCCCTGACAGCACCTAAAGTAAAATCACACCTTGATGAAACAAAGAGTTACTTCTGTAAGGTTCTTAACCTTCTTCGACTATAAACTATTCACACAAAACTACACCTCAAAGTTCTCTTTGAGCTTCCTTAGTGCATGTAAACCTAAAAGTTAAAGAGTTTTTATTTTAAATCACGTTTGGCCAATTATGTCCTCTTCAAATCACAATAAAAAAGAAGGTCTTTCATAGCTCGATCTCAATAAGCAGAATGAAGAAGGAGAATTATTTGTTTGGCAACTCTCATTTTCTCAATTTTCTGGCCATTTCTCCTTTCTCAGAGTCAGACCACGCCTTATGATGAAAGGGGGAGACAGGTCGGATCACCTGCCGATCTGTGATCAAAGAGAACTATACCAGAAGAAATGCATACTCGGGATATATAACTATTGGATAAGCAATTGGTCGTGTTTAAATGCCTCCATGAACAAAGGAATGCATAGAATTTGGAGGGCAGAGAGAGCTACTTGGAGATCACTCCTCAGATCGAATAGCAACTTAAATCCTTCACATAAATCAGTCCAAATGTCTATCTATCGCTATATAACTGATTCGTTTCTCAATTGATGGTGTTTAAATGCCTCAGCAGATATAATTTGCAGAAAGAGGGAGCTCAGACCTGCTTGCTTCTTCTCATCGGAGGAGCCGCTACGCTGGAGGATCTCGAGGTCGACAAGGCTGAGAGACATGAGGCCTAATGTGAGGCCTGACATTATTCCGGCGAAGATGACAAGAAATCCGGAGATCCCTGCATATACAAACCACATCACCGATCCGAACTCTATTGATTCCTCCCCCACAATTCCAAAAGAGCATGAAGATAACAGGAGAGAGACAGAGATAGAGAGAGAGACCAAGAGAGAGCACAAGAGAGAGCGAGAGAGAGACTGAGAGAGAGAGATACATACCTGCGTAAGAGGCAATAGCAGGTCATCAACAAGGAGCTGCAGATCGTGGTGGGGGTGGGGGGCGGCTAGGAGAATAAGCAGCAGCTAGGGCACCAATGTGGTGAGATGAAAGTTTTTGGGGGGAAGTAAGCGGGGGAAGTTAGGCGAAATAAGGGAAAGCGGGAAATCAATTAATTGGGGAAATAAGGGAGAGGGAAAACAGAGGTATTCGTGGGGTTTTTAAAAAAACGCTGGGAAGGAAATGCGGGAAAAGATCTAATTTGTTGTAGTGAACGGTTCATATCATCATAATTTGATCAAGAAGTAGGAGGTCCACACCGTAGCAAAATAGGGGATCCCTTATTAGAAGCTCACTCATACATATATAGTCCGCGCTTCTAATGAGGGATCCTTTATTTTGATGATCTGAACCGTTCATTATGTTTAAAACATGTTTTTAAGGGTACCTGCAAGAAATCGGCTCGAAATAATATCGAGAAGAGCTTGATCTAAACAGTTTTTGATAAATGCTGACAGGAACAGTTTTATGAAAAATTGAACGGATCAAAGACTTTCCGGATATTATTTTGAGCCGATCTCTTACGGGTACCCTTAAAAACACGTTTTAAACACATTGAACGGTTTAGATCATCATAATTTGATCAAGAAGTAGGAGGTCCACACCGTAGCAAAATAGGGGATCCCTTATTAGAAGCTCACTCATACATATATAGTCCGCGCTTCTAATGAGGGATCCTTTATTTTGATGATCTGAACCGTTCATTATGTTTAAAACATGTTTTTAAGGGTACCTGCAAGAAATCGGCTCGAAATAATATCGAGAAGAGCTTGATCTAAACAGTTTTTGATAAATGCTGACAGGAACAGTTTTATGAAAAATTGAACGGATCAAAGACTTTCCGGATATTATTTTGAGCCGATCTCTTACGGGTACCCTTAAAAACACGTTTTAAACACATTGAACGGTTCAGATCATCATAATTTGATCAAGTAGTAGGAGGTCCACACCGTAGCAAAATAGGGGATCCCTTATTAGAAGCTCACTCATACATATATAGTCCGCGCTTCTAATGAGGGATCCTTTATTTTGATGATCTGAACCGTTCATTATGTTTAAAACATGTTTTTAAGGGTACCTGCAAGAAATCGGCTCGAAATAATATCGAGAAGAGCTTGATCTAAACAGTTTTTGATAAAGGCTGACAGGAACAGTTTTATGAAAAATTGAACGGATCAAAGACTTTCCGGATATTATTTTGAGCCGATCTCTTACGGGTACCCTTAAAAACACGTTTTAAACACATTGAACGGTTCAGATCATCATAATTTGATCAAGAAGTAGGAGGTCCACACCGTAGCAAAATAGGGGATCCCTTATTAGAAGCTCACTCATACATATATAGTCCGCGCTTCTAATGAGGGATCCTTTATTTTGATGATCTGAACCGTTCATTATGTTTAAAACATGTTTTTAAGGGTACCTGCAAGAAATCGGCTCGAAATAATATCGAGAAGAGCTTGATCTAAACAGTTTTTGATAAATGCTGACAGGAACAGTTTTATGAAAAATTGAACGGATCAAAGACTTTCCGGATATTATTTTGAGCCGATCTCTTACGGGTACCCTTAAAAACACGTTTTAAACACATTGAACGGTTCAGATCATCATAATTTGATCAAGAAGTAGGAGGTCCACACCGTAGCAAAATAGGGGATCCCTTATTAGAAGCTCACTCATACATATATAGTCCGCGCTTCTAATGAGGGATCCTTTATTTTGATGATCTGAACCGTTCATTATGTTTAAAACATGTTTTTAAGGGTACCTGCAAGAAATCGGCACGAAATAATATCGAGAAGAGCTTGATCTAAACAGTTTTTGATAAATGCTGACAGGAACAGTTTTATGAAAAATTGAACGGATCAAAGACTTTCCGGATATTATTTTGAGCCGATCTCTTACGGGTACCCTTAAAAACACGTTTTAAACACATTGAACGGTTCAGATCATCATAATTTGATCAAGAAGTAGGAGGTCCACACCGTAGCAAAATAGGGGATCCCTTATTAGAAGCTCACTCATACATATATAGTCCGCGCTTCTAATGAGGGATCCTTTATTTTGATGATCTGAACCGTTCATTATGTTTAAAACATGTTTTTAAGGGTACCTGCAAGAAATCGGCTCGAAATAATATCGAGAAGAGCTTGATCTAAACAGTTTTTGATAAATGCTGACAGGAACAGTTTTATGAAAAATTGAACGGATCAAAGACTTTCCGGATATTATTTTGAGCCGATCTCTTACGGGTACCCTTAAAAACACGTTTTAAACACATTGAACGGTTCAGATCATCATAATTTGATCAAGAAGTAGGAGGTCCACACCGTAGCAAAATAGGGGATCCCTTATTAGAAGCTCACTCATACATATATAGTCCGCGCTTCTAATGAGGGATCCTTTATTTTGATGATCTGAACCGTTCATTATGTTTAAAACATGTTTTTAAGGGTACCTGCAAGAAATCGGCTCGAAATAATATCGAGAAGAGCTTGATCTAAACAGTTTTTGATAAATGCTGACAGGAACAGTTTTATGAAAAATTGAACGGATCAAAGACTTTCCGGATATTATTTTGAGCCGATCTCTTACGGGTACCCTTAAAAACACGTTTTAAACACATTGAACCACTACAACAAAACAGAGTTTTCCCGGCGTTTTTAAAACGCCAGCAAAAGTACCAAAAACGCCAGGAAAACTTTTCCCGGCGTTTCTCCCGGCGTTTGGTAAAACGCTGGCGATGCCGCTGTCAGAAAAGCGAAATGGCGTTTTCGTAAACGCCGGAAAATGTGCTGGCGTTTGTCCCTGCGTTTCATAAACGCCGTAAATACTCAATATCCAAACTGTCAGTAACACCTTTTCCGGGGTTTGGCAAACGCCGGTAATACTAATATTCCCTTTACTGGTGTTTGGTAAAACGCTGGGAATAGTCTTTTCCAAAAAATTATTTTCCCAATTTCTCCATTGTTTAACCTACAATTTATATTCATTTGCCAAATTCATTCAAAAAAAAAAAACATCTCAAATTCATTCACCACAGTTTCTCAATTTGCCAAATACAATCAAACATAAACCATATTATAGAAAATCACCAAATCCCTCCAACATCCACTCAAAAGTTTGTTAGAACCCATAACACATCAAGTGTGTCTTTCAAAATTAAGAAAAAAAAAACATAATAGATAAACTTAGAATAGTAAATCAAAAAGCAACTATCCACTACCGCGATCGTCAACATGGAGAAACCTGAAATCAAACAACAAAACTAAATTTAGTGTACGCCATATGTATTTAGAAGTTCAAAAGGTCTAAAATAACATCAAGCAACATGACATTTAAAATCTTTTCTCCTCTGGTTGTCTCCACAGCCAATGAAAACAACTATAATATCCCACTAAACTCTTGGTTTCCTGCCAACAATCGGGGGAGCAGAATTCCATCTCCCATTTGGAATGGAATTCTAAGTATATGAACTCCAATTTTGTAATCTTTGAGACCTTCTCAAATCTGCAAATTAGAATTGGGAATGGAAATAGAACATATTTTTGTGAAGAATAGTTGCGATGGAGCAGGCCACCCACTATACAGCAAATCTGTATGGTTTGCCCCTCTTCTATCACTAAACAGAGCCTCTACCATATGGAAAGACATATGCAACATCCCTGCAACAGATTCTAATGTAGCAAATGGACCAACATTCATGTTCTTATTTCAGACAATCAAACCAGACTAGCAACATAGTCTAGAAGCTGCAGCCAAATATTCCATAAACAGAAGCAGTACTCTAGCTTAATCTATGTGCAGAAGATACATCAATATATTCTAGAAATAGAAGTAATACTCTGGCTTAAACCCAGACTAGCAACATAGTCCAGAAGCTGCAACAACATATTCCAGAAACAGAAACAGATTTACTTAAACATAAAGTCCCTAATATGTCCTCAGAATCTGTTGAATACTTGGGTGTTGAATGACTTCCTATAGGTGTAGATATAATACTTAAACACAACTGGAGAATTCCAACAAATCTACTTGGATATCATTTTCCCAATAGCATTTCCAAGGACTTTATTAAATGGGTATGATATCCACAGTGATATATAGCTACTGCTGGTTCGAGCCAGAGAGTAGTGACCTTGTGCAAGCAATGCCAAAGGTTTCCTAAACATCCACTCTTACCCCTTCAACATCCTTAATACCGGAAACTGACATTGAATAATGTCCTCTAGAAGTGGTATACCACGTGCACAGTTTATTTTTAGATCATATGATAAGCATGTCGAACATTTACAAAAACAGAATGTGCAGTCACTTACCTCCATAGCGCATGCATTGCAGAGAAGCAAAGTCACAAGAAGCTGATGTTGCTTCTGAACAACTGGGAGGATAGAAGCTGAATACACAAAACAAGGGTGACTGGAGTAAACCCAACTGATAACATTCAGCATAAGCTTTCCTGAACTCTAACTAACATTACCCCTGACAGCACCTAAAGTAAAATCACACCTTGATGAAACAAAGAGTTACTTCTGTAAGGTTCTTAACCTTCTTCGACTATAAACTATTCACACAAAACTACACCTCAAAGTTCTCTTTGAGCTTCCTTAGTGCATGTAAACCTAAAAGTTAAAGAGTTTTTATTTTAAATCACGTTTGGCCAATTATGTCCTCTTCAAATCACAATAAAAAAGAAGGTCTTTCATAGCTCGATCTCAATAAGCAGAATGAAGAAGGAGAATTATTTGTTTGGCAACTCTCATTTTCTCAATTTTCTGGCCATTTCTCCTTTCTCAGAGTCAGACCACGCCTTATGATGAAAGGGGGAGACAGGTCGGATCACCTGCCGATCTGTGATCAAAGAGACCTATACCAGAAGAAATGCATACTCGGGATATATAACTATTGGATAAGCAATTGGTCGTGTTTAAATGCCTCCATGAACAAAGGAATGCATAGAATTTGGAGGGCAGAGAGAGCTACTTGGAGATCACTCCTCAGATCGAATAGCAACTTAAATCCTTCACATAAATCAGTCCAAATGTCTATCTATCGCTATATAACTGATTCGTTTCTCAATTGATGGTGTTTAAATGCCTCAGCAGATATAATTTGCAGAAAGAGGGAGCTCAGACCTGCTTGCTTCTTCTCATCGGAGGAGCCGCTACGCTGGAGGATCTCGAGGTCGACAAGGCTGAGAGACATGAGGCCTAATGTGAGGCCTGACATTATTCCGGCGAAGATGACAAGAAATCCGGAGATCCCTGCATATACAAACCACATCACCGATCCGAACTCTATTGATTCCTCCCCCACAATTCCAAAAGAGCATGAAGATAACAGGAGAGAGACAGAGATAGAGAGAGAGACCAAGAGAGAGCACAAGAGAGAGCGAGAGAGAGACTGAGAGAGAGAGATACATACCTGCGTAAGAGGCAATAGCAGGTCATCAACAAGGAGCTGCAGATCGTGGTGGGGGTGGGGGGCGGCTAGGAGAATAAGCAGCAGCTAGGGCACCAATGTGGTGAGATGAAAGTTTTTGGGGGGAAGTAAGCGGGGGAAGTTAGGCGAAATAAGGGAAAGCGGGAAATCAATTAATTGGGGAAATAACGGAGAGGGAAAACAGAGGTATTCGTGGGGTTTTTAAAAAAACGCTGGGAAGGAAATGCGGGAAAAGATCTAATTTGTTGTAGTGAACGGTTCATATCATCATAATTTGATCAAGAAGTAGGAGGTCCACACCGTAGCAAAATAGGGGATCCCTTATTAGAAGCTCACTCATACATATATAGTCCGCGCTTCTAATGAGGGATCCTTTATTTTGATGATCTGAACCGTTCATTATGTTTAAAACATGTTTTTAAGGGTACCTGCAAGAAATCGGCTCGAAATAATATCGAGAAGAGCTTGATCTAAACAGTTTTTGATAAATGCTGACAGGAACAGTTTTATGAAAAATTGAACGGATCAAAGACTTTCCGGATATTATTTTGAGCCGATCTCTTACGGGTACCCTTAAAAACACGTTTTAAACACATTGAACGGTTTAGATCATCATAATTTGATCAAGAAGTAGGAGGTCCACACCGTAGCAAAATAGGGGATCCCTTATTAGAAGCTCACTCATACATATATAGTCCGCGCTTCTAATGAGGGATCCTTTATTTTGATGATCTGAACCGTTCATTATGTTTAAAACATGTTTTTAAGGGTACCTGCAAGAAATCGGCTCGAAATAATATCGAGAAGAGCTTGATCTAAACAGTTTTTGATAAATGCTGACAGGAACAGTTTTATGAAAAATTGAACGGATCAAAGACTTTCCGGATATTATTTTGAGCCGATCTCTTACGGGTACCCTTAAAAACACGTTTTAAACACATTGAACGGTTCAGATCATCATAATTTGATCAAGTAGTAGGAGGTCCACACCGTAGCAAAATAGGGGATCCCTTATTAGAAGCTCACTCATACATATATAGTCCGCGCTTCTAATGAGGGATCCTTTATTTTGATGATCTGAACCGTTCATTATGTTTAAAACATGTTTTTAAGGGTACCTGCAAGAAATCGGCTCGAAATAATATCGAGAAGAGCTTGATCTAAACAGTTTTTGATAAAGGCTGACAGGAACAGTTTTATGAAAAATTGAACGGATCAAAGACTTTCCGGATATTATTTTGAGCCGATCTCTTACGGGTACCCTTAAAAACACGTTTTAAACACATTGAACGGTTCAGATCATCATAATTTGATCAAGAAGTAGGAGGTCCACACCGTAGCAAAATAGGGGATCCCTTATTAGAAGCTCACTCATACATATATAGTCCGCGCTTCTAATGAGGGATCCTTTATTTTGATGATCTGAACCGTTCATTATGTTTAAAACATGTTTTTAAGGGTACCTGCAAGAAATCGGCTCGAAATAATATCGAGAAGAGCTTGATCTAAACAGTTTTTGATAAATGCTGACAGGAACAGTTTTATGAAAAATTGAACGGATCAAAGACTTTCCGGATATTATTTTGAGCCGATCTCTTACGGGTACCCTTAAAAACACGTTTTAAACACATTGAACGGTTCAGATCATCATAATTTGATCAAGAAGTAGGAGGTCCACACCGTAGCAAAATAGGGGATCCCTTATTAGAAGCTCACTCATACATATATAGTCCGCGCTTCTAATGAGGGATCCTTTATTTTGATGATCTGAACCGTTCATTATGTTTAAAACATGTTTTTAAGGGTACCTGCAAGAAATCGGCTCGAAATAATATCGAGAAGAGCTTGATCTAAACAGTTTTTGATAAATGCTGACAGGAACAGTTTTATGAAAAATTGAACGGATCAAAGACTTTCCGGATATTATTTTGAGCCGATCTCTTACGGGTACCCTTAAAAACACGTTTTAAACACATTGAACGGTTCAGATCATCATAATTTGATCAAGAAGTAGGAGGTCCACACCGTAGCAAAATAGGGGATCCCTTATTAGAAGCTCACTCATACATATATAGTCCGCGCTTCTAATGAGGGATCCTTTATTTTGATGATCTGAACCGTTCATTATGTTTAAAACATGTTTTTAAGGGTACCTGCAAGAAATCGGCTCGAAATAATATCGAGAAGAGCTTGATCTAAACAGTTTTTGATAAATGCTGACAGGAACAGTTTTATGAAAAATTGAACGGATCAAAGACTTTCCGGATATTATTTTGAGCCGATCTCTTACGGGGACCCTTAAAAACACGTTTTAAACACATTGAACGGTTCAGATCATCATAATTTGATCAAGAAGTAGGAGGTCCACACCGTAGCAAAATAGGGGATCCCTTATTAGAAGCTCACTCATACATATATAGTCCGCGCTTCTAATGAGGGATCCTTTATTTTGATGATCTGAACCGTTCATTATGTTTAAAACATGTTTTTAAGGGTACCTGCAAGAAATCGGCTCGAAATAATATCGAGAAGAGCTTGATCTAAACAGTTTTTGATAAATGCTGACAGGAACAGTTTTATGAAAAATTGAACGGATCAAAGACTTTCCGGATATTATTTTGAGCCGATCTCTTACGGGTACCCTTAAAAACACGTTTTAAACACATTGAACGGTTCAGATCATCATAATTTGATCAAGAAGTAGGAGGTCCACACCGTAGCAAAATAGGGGATCCCTTATTAGAAGCTCACTCATACATATATAGTCCGCGCTTCTAATGAGGGATCCTTTATTTTGATGATCTGAACCGTTCATTATGTTTAAAACATGTTTTTAAGGGTACCTGCAAGAAATCGGCTCGAAATAATATCGAGAAGAGCTTGATCTAAACAGTTTTTGATAAATGCTGACAGGAACAGTTTTATGAAAAATTGAACGGATCAAAGACTTTCCGGATATTATTTTGAGCCGATCTCTTACGGGTACCCTTAAAAACACGTTTTAAACACATTGAACGGTTCAGATCATCATAACTTGATCAAGAAGTAGGAGGTCCACACCGTAGCAAAATAGGGGATCCCTTATTAGAAGCTCACTCATACATATATAGTCCGCGCTTCTAATGAGGGATCCTTTATTTTGATGATCTGAACCGTTCATTATGTTTAAAACATGTTTTTAAGGGTACCTGCAAGAAATCGGCTCGAAATAATATCGAGAAGAGCTTGATCTAAACAGTTTTTGATAAATGCTGACAGGAACAGTTTTATGAAAAATTGAACGGATCAAAGACTTTCCGGATATTATTTTGAGCCGATCTCTTACGGGTACCCTTAAAAACACGTTTTAAACACATTGAACGGTTCAGATCATCATAATTTGATCAAGAAGTAGGAGGTCCACACCGTAGCAAAATAGGGGATCCCTTATTAGAAGCTCACTCATACATATATAGTCCGCGCTTCTAATGAGGGATCCTTTATTTTGATGATCTGAACCGTTCATTATGTTTAAAACATGTTTTTAAGGGTACCTGCAAGAAATCGGCTCGAAATAATATCGAGAAGAGCTTGATCTAAACAGTTTTTGATAAATGCTGACAGGAACAGTTTTATGAAAAATTGAACGGATCAAAGACTTTCCGGATATTATTTTGAGCCGATCTCTTACGGGTACCCTTAAAAACACGTTTTAAACACATTGAACGGTTCAGATCATCATAATTTGATCAAGAAGTAGGAGGTCCACACCGTAGCAAAATAGGGGATCCCTTATTAGAAGCTCACTCATACATATATAGTCCGCGCTTCTAATGAGGGATCCTTTATTTTGATGATCTGAACCGTTCATTATGTTTAAAACATGTTTTTAAGGGTACCTGCAAGAAATCGGCTCGAAATAATATCGAGAAGAGCTTGATCTAAACAGTTTTTGATAAATGCTGACAGGAACAGTTTTATGAAAAATTGAACGGATCAAAGACTTTCCGGATATTATTTTGAGCCGATCTCTTACGGGTACCCTTAAAAACACGTTTTAAACACATTGAACGGTTCAGATCATCATAATTTGATCAAGAAGTAGGAGGTCCACACCGTAGCAAAATAGGGGATCCCTTATTAGAAGCTCACTCATACATATATAGTCCGCGCTTCTAATGAGGGATCCTTTATTTTGATGATCTGAACCGTTCATTATGTTTAAAACATGTTTTTAAGGGTACCTGCAAGAAATCGGCTCGAAATAATATCGAGAAGAGCTTGATCTAAACAGTTTTTGGTAAATGCTGACAGGAACAGCTTTATGAAAAATTGAACGGATCAAAGACTTTCCGGATATTATTTTGAGCCGATCTCTTACGGGTACCCTTAAAAACACGTTTTAAACACATTGAACGGTTCAGATCATCATAATTTGATCAAGAAGTAGGAGGTCCACACCGTAGCAAAATAGGGGATCCCTTATTAGAAGCTCACTCATACATATATAGTCCGCGCTTCTAATGAGGGATCCTTTATTTTGATGATCTGAACCGTTCATTATGTTTAAAACATGTTTTTAAGGGTACCTGCAAGAAATCGGCTCGAAATAATATCGAGAAGAGCTTGATCTAAACAGTTTTTGATAAATGCTGACAGGAACAGCTTTATGAAAAATTGAACGGATCAAAGACTTTCCGGATATTATTTTGAGCCGATCTCTTACGGGTACCCTTAAAAACACGTTTTAAACACATTGAACGGTTCAGATCATCATAATTTGATCAAGAAGTAGGAGGTCCACACCGTAGCAAAATAGGGGATCCCTTATTAGAAGCTCACTCATACATATATAGTCCGCGCTTCTAATGAGGGATCCTTTATTTTGATGATCTGAACCGTTCATTATGTTTAAAACATGTTTTTAAGGGTACCTGCAAGAAATCGGCTCGAAATAATATCGAGAAGAGCTTGATCTAAACAGTTTTTGATAAATGCTGACAGGAACAGCTTTATGAAAAATTGAACGGATCAAAGACTTTCCGGATATTATTTTGAGCCGATCTCTTACGGGTACCCTTAAAAACACGTTTTAAACACATTGAACGGTTCAGATCATCATAATTTGATCAAGAAGTAGGAGGTCCACACCGTAGCAAAATAGGGGATCCCTTATTAGAAGCTCACTCATACATATATAGTCCGCGCTTCTAATGAGGGATCCTTTATTTTGATGATCTGAACCGTTCATTATGTTTAAAACATGTTTTTAAGGGTACCTGCAAGAAATCGGCTCGAAATAATATCGAGAAGAGCTTGATCTAAACAGTTTTTGATAAATGCTGACAGGAACAGCTTTATGAAAAATTGAACGGATCAAAGACTTTCCGGATATTATTTTGAGCCGATCTCTTACGGGTACCCTTAAAAACACGTTTTAAACACATTGAACGGTTCAGATCATCATAATTTGATCAAGAAGTAGGAGGTCCACACCGTAGCAAAATAGGGGATCCCTTATTAGAAGCTCACTCATACATATATAGTCCGCGCTTCTAATGAGGGATCCTTTATTTTGATGATCTGAACCGTTCATTATGTTTAAAACATGTTTTTAAGGGTACCTGCAAGAAATCGGCTCGAAATAATATCGAGAAGAGCTTGATCTAAACAGTTTTTGATAAATGCTGACAGGAACAGCTTTATGAAAAATTGAACGGATCAAAGACTTTCCGGATATTATTTTGAGCCGATCTCTTACGGGTACCCTTAAAAACACGTTTTAAACACATTGAACGGTTCAGATCATCATAATTTGATCAAGAAGTAGGAGGTCCACACCGTAGCAAAATAGGGGATCCCTTATTAGAAGCTCACTCATACATATATAGTCCGCGCTTCTAATGAGGGATCCTTTATTTTGATGATCTGAACAGTTCATTATGTTTAAAACATGTTTTTAAGGGTACCTGCAAGAAATCGGCTCGAAATAATATCGAGAAGAGCTTGATCTAAACAGTTTTTGATAAATGCTGACAGGAACAGCTTTATGAAAAATTGAACGGATCAAAGACTTTCCGGATATTATTTTGAGCCGATCTCTTACGGGTACCCTTAAAAACACGTTTTAAACACATTGAACGGTTCAGATCATCATAATTTGATCAAGAAGTAGGAGGTCCACACCGTAGCAAAATAGGGGATCCCTTATTAGAAGCTCACTCATACATATATAGTCCGCGCTTCTAATGAGGGATCCTTTATTTTGATGATCTGAACCGTTCATTATGTTTAAAACATGTTTTTAAGGGTACCTGCAAGAAATCGGCTCGAAATAATATCGAGAAGAGCTTGATCTAAACAGTTTTTGATAAATGCTGACAGGAACAGCTTTATGAAAAATTGAACGGATCAAAGACTTTCCGGATATTATTTTGAGCCGATCTCTTACGGGTACCCTTAAAAACACGTTTTAAACCCATTGAACGGTTCAGATCATCATAATTTGATCAAGAAGTAGGAGGTCCACACCGTAGCAAAATAGGGGATCCCTTATTAGAAGCTCACTCATACATATATAGTCCGCGCTTCTAATGAGGGATCCTTTATTTTGATGATCTGAACCGTTCATTATGTTTAAAACATGTTTTTAGGGGTACCTGCAAGAAATCGGCTCGAAATAATATCGAGAAGAGCTTGATCTAAACAGTTTTTGATAAATGCTGACAGGAACAGCTTTATGAAAAATTGAACGGATCAAAGACTTTCCGGATATTATTTTGAGCCGATCTCTTACGGGTACCCTTAAAAACACGTTTTAAACCCATTGAACGGTTCAGATCATCATAATTTGATCAAGAAGTAGGAGGTCCACACCGTAGCAAAATAGGGGATCCCTTATTAGAAGCTCACTCATACATATATAGTCCGCGCTTCTAATGAGGGATCCTTTATTTTGATGATCTGAACCGTTCATTATGTTTAAAACATGTTTTTAGGGGTACCTGCAAGAAATCGGCTCGAAATAATATCGAGAAGAGCTTGATCTAAACAGTTTTTGATAAATGCTGACAGGAACAGCTTTATGAAAAATTGAACGGATCAAAGACTTTCCGGATATTATTTTGAGCCGATCTCTTACGGGTACCCTTAAAAACACGTTTTAAACACATTGAACGGTTCAGATCATCATAATTTGATCAAGAAGTAGGAGGTCCACACCGTAGCAAAATAGGGGATCCCTTATTAGAAGCTCACTCATACATATATAGTCCGCGCTTCTAATGAGGGATCCTTTATTTTGATGATCTGAACCGTTCATTATGTTTAAAACATGTTTTTAAGGGTACCTGCAAGAAATCGGCTCGAAATAATATCGAGAAGAGCTTGATCTAAACAGTTTTTGATAAATGCTGACAGGAACAGCTTTATGAAAAATTGAACGGATCAAAGACTTTCCGGATATTATTTTGAGCCGATCTCTTACGGGTACCCTTAAAAACACGTTTTAAACACATTGAACGGTTCAGATCATCATAATTTGATCAAGAAGTAGGAGGTCCACACCGTAGCAAAATAGGGGATCCCTTATTAGAAGCTCACTCATACATATATAGTCCGCGCTTCTAATGAGGGATCCTTTATTTTGATGATCTGAACCGTTCATTATGTTTAAAACATGGTTTTAAGGGTACCTGCAAGAAATCGGCTCGAAATAATATCGAGAAGAGCTTGATCTAAACAGTTTTTGATAAATGCTGACAGGAACAGCTTTATGAAAAATTGAACGGATCAAAGACTTTCCGGATATTATTTTGAGCCGATCTCTTACGGGTACCCTTAAAAACACGTTTTAAACACATTGAACGGTTCAGATCATCATAATTTGATCAAGAAGTAGGAGGTCCACACCGTAGCAAAATAGGGGATCCCTTATTAGAAGCTCACTCATACATATATAGTCCGCGCTTCTAATGAGGGATCCTTTATTTTGATGATCTGAACCGTTCATTATGTTTAAAACATGTTTTTAGGGGTACCTGCAAGAAATCGGCTCGAAATAATATCGAGAAGAGCTTGATCTAAACAGTTTTTGATAAATGCTGACAGGAACAGCTTTATGAAAAATTGAACGGATCAAAGACTTTCCGGATATTATTTTGAGCCGATCTCTTACGGGTACCCTTAAAAACACGTTTTAAACACATTGAACGGTTCAGATCATCATAATTTGATCAAGAAGTAGGAGGTCCACACCGTAGCAAAATAGGGGATCCCTTATTAGAAGCTCACTCATACATATATAGTCCGCGCTTCTAATGAGGGATCCTTTATTTTGATGATCTGAACCGTTCATTATGTTTAAAACATGTTTTTAAGGGTACCTGCAAGAAATCGGCTCGAAATAATATCGAGAAGAGCTTGATCTAAACAGTTTTTGATAAATGCTGACAGGAACAGCTTTATGAAAAATTGAACGGATCAAAGACTTTCCGGATATTATTTTGAGCCGATCTCTTACGGGTACCCTTAAAAACACGTTTTAAACACATTGAACGGTTCAGATCATCATAATTTGATCAAGAAGTAGGAGGTCCACACCGTAGCAAAATAGGGGATCCCTTATTAGAAGCTCACTCATACATATATAGTCCGCGCTTCTAATGAGGGATCCTTTATTTTGATGATCTGAACCGTTCATTATGTTTAAAACATGTTTTTAAGGGTACCTGCAAGAAATCGGCTCGAAATAATATCGAGAAGAGCTTGATCTAAACAGTTTTTGATAAATGCTGACAGGAACAGCTTTATGAAAAATTGAACGGATCAAAGACTTTCCGGATATTATTTTGAGCCGATCTCTTACGGGTACCCTTAAAAACACGTTTTAAACACATTGAACGGTTCAGATCATCATAATTTGATCAAGAAGTAGGAGGTCCACACCGTAGCAAAATAGGGGATCCCTTATTAGAAGCTCACTCATACATATATAGTCCGCGCTTCTAATGAGGGATCCTTTATTTTGATGATCTGAACCGTTCATTATGTTTAAAACATGTTTTTAAGGGTACCTGCAAGAAATCGGCTCGAAATAATATCGAGAAGAGCTTGATCTAAACAGTTTTTGATAAATGCTGACAGGAACAGCTTTATGAAAAATTGAACGGATCAAAGACTTTCCGGATATTATTTTGAGCCGATCTCTTACGGGTACCCTTAAAAACACGTTTTAAACACATTGAACGGTTCAGATCATCATAATTTGATCAAGAAGTAGGAGGTCCACACCGTAGCAAAATAGGGGATCCCTTATTAGAAGCTCACTCATACATATATGGTCCGCGCTTCTAATGAGGGATCCTTTATTTTGATGATCTGAACCGTTCATTATGTTTAAAACATGTTTTTAAGGGTACCTGCAAGAAATCGGCTCGAAATAATATCGAGAAGAGCTTGATCTAAACAGTTTTTGATAAATGCTGACAGGAACAGCTTTATGAAAAATTGAACGGATCAAAGACTTTCCGGATATTATTTTGAGCCGATCTCTTACGGGTACCCTTAAAAACACGTTTTAAACACATTGAACGGTTCAGATCATCATAATTTGATCAAGAAGTAGGAGGTCCACACCGTAGCAAAATAGGGGATCCCTTATTAGAAGCTCACTCATACATATATGGTCCGCGCTTCTAATGAGGGATCCTTTATTTTGATGATCTGAACCGTTCATTATGTTTAAAACATGTTTTTAAGGGTACCTGCAAGAAATCGGCTCGAAATAATATCGAGAAGAGCTTGATCTAAACAGTTTTTGATAAATGCTGACAGGAACAGCTTTATGAAAAATTGAACGGATCAAAGACTTTCCGGATATTATTTTGAGCCGATCTCTTACGGGTACCCTTAAAAACACGTTTTAAACACATTGAACGGTTCAGATCATCATAATTTGATCAAGAAGTAGGAGGTCCACACCGTAGCAAAATAGGGGATCCCTTATTAGAAGCTCACTCATACATATATAGTCCGCGCTTCTAATGAGGGATCCTTTATTTTGATGATCTGAACCGTTCATTATGTTTAAAACATGTTTTTAAGGGTACCTGCAAGAAATCGGCTCGAAATAATATCGAGAAGAGCTTGATCTAAACAGTTTTTGATAAATGCTGACAGGAACAGCTTTATGAAAAATTGAACGGATCAAAGACTTTCCGGATATTATTTTGAGCCGATCTCTTACGGGTACCCTTAAAAACACGTTTTAAACACATTGAACGGTTCAGATCATCATAATTTGATCAAGAAGTAGGAGGTCCACACCGTAGCAAAATAGGGGATCCCTTATTAGAAGCTCACTCATACATATATAGTCCGCGCTTCTAATGAGGGATCCTTTATTTTGATGATCTGAACCGTTCATTATGTTTAAAACATGTTTTTAGGGGTACCTGCAAGAAATCGGCTCGAAATAATATCGAGAAGAGTTTGATCTAAACAGTTTTTGATAAATGCTGACAGGAACAGCTTTATGAAAAATTGAACGGATCAAAGACTTTCCGGATATTATTTTGAGCCGATCTCTTACGGGTACCCTTAAAAACACGTTTTAAACACATTGAACGGTTCAGATCATCATAATTTGATCAAGAAGTAGGAGGTCCACACCGTAGCAAAATAGGGGATCCCTTATTAGAAGCTCACTCATACATATATAGTTCGCGCTTCTAATGAGGGATCCTTTATTTTGATGATCTGAACCGTTCATTATGTTTAAAACATGTTTTTAAGGGTACCTGCAAGAAATCGGCTCGAAATAATATCGAGAAGAGCTTGATCTAAACAGTTTTTGATAAATGCTGACAGGAACAGCTTTATGAAAAATTTAACGGATCAAAGACTTTCCGGATATTATTTTGAGCCGATCTCTTACGGGTACCCTTAAAAACACGTTTTAAACACATTGAACGGTTCAGATCATCATAATTTGATCAAGAAGTAGGAGGTCCACACCGTAGCAAAATAGGGGATCCCTTATTAGAAGCTCACTCATACATATATAGTCCGCGCTTCTAATGAGGGATCCTTTATTTTGATGATCTGAACCGTTCATTATGTTTAAAACATGTTTTTAAGGGTACCTGCAAGAAATCGGCTCGAAATAATATCGAGAAGAGCTTGATCTAAACAGTTTTTGATAAATGCTGACAGGAACAGCTTTATGAAAAATTGAACGGATCAAAGACTTTCCGGATATTATTTTGAGCCGATCTCTTACGGGTACCCTTAAAAACACGTTTTAAACACATTGAACGGTTCAGATCATCATAATTTGATCAAGAAGTAGGAGGTCCACACCGTAGCAAAATAGGGGATCCCTTATTAGAAGCTCACTCATACATATATAGTCCGCGCTTCTAATGAGGGATCCTTTATTTTGATGATCTGAACCGTTCATTATGTTTAAAACATGTTTTTAAGGGTACCTGCAAGAAATCGGCTCGAAATAATATCGAGAAGAGCTTGATCTAAACAGTTTTTGATAAATGCTGACAGGAACAGCTTTATGAAAAATTGAACGGATCAAAGACTTTCCGGATATTATTTTGAGCCGATCTCTTACGGGTACCCTTAAAAACACGTTTTAAACACATTGAACGGTTCAGATCATCATAATTTGATCAAGAAGTAGGAGGTCCACACCGTAGCAAAATAGGGGATCCCTTATTAGAAGCTCACTCATACATATATAGTCCGCGCTTCTAATGAGGGATCCTTTATTTTGATGATCTGAACCGTTCATTATGTTTAAAACATATTTTTAAGGGTACCTGCAAGAAATCGGCTCGAAATAATATCGAGAAGAGCTTGATCTAAACAGTTTTTGATAAATGCTGACAGGAACAGCTTTATGAAAAATTGAACGGATCAAAGACTTTCCGGATATTATTTTGAGCCGATCTCTTACGGGTACCCTTAAAAACACGTTTTAAACACATTGAACGGTTCAGATCATCATAATTTGATCAAGAAGTAGGAGGTCCACACCGTAGCAAAATAGGGGATCCCTTATTAGAAGCTCACTCATACATATATAGTCCGCGCTTCTAATGAGGGATCCTTTATTTTGATGATCTGAACCGTTCATTATGTTTAAAACATGTTTTTAAGGGTACCTGCAAGAAATCGGCTCGAAATAATATCGAGAAGAGCTTGATCTAAACAGTTTTTGATAAATGCTGACAGGAACAGCTTTATGAAAAATTTAACGGATCAAAGACTTTCCGGATATTATTTTGAGCCGATCTCTTACGGGTACCCTTAAAAACACGTTTTAAACACATTGAACGGTTCAGATCATCATAATTTGATCAAGAAGTAGGAGGTCCACACCGTAGCAAAATAGGGGATCCCTTATTAGAAGCTCACTCATACATATATAGTCCGCGCTTCTAATGAGGGATCCTTTATTTTGATGATCTGAACCGTTCATTATGTTTAAAACATGTTTTTAAGGGTACCTGCAAGAAATCGGCTCGAAATAATATCGAGAAGAGCTTGATCTAAACAGTTTTTGATAAATGCTGACAGGAACAGCTTTATGAAAAATTGAACGGATCAAAGACTTTCCGGATATTATTTTGAGCCGATCTCTTACGGGTACCCTTAAAAACACGTTTTAAACACATTGAACGGTTCAGATCATCATAATTTGATCAAGAAGTAGGAGGTCCACACCGTAGCAAAATAGGGGATCCCTTATTAGAAGCTCACTCATACATATATAGTCCGCGCTTCTAATGAGGGATCCTTTATTTTGATGATCTGAACCGTTCATTATGTTTAAAACATGTTTTTAAGGGTACCTGCAAGAAATCGGCTCGAAATAATATCGAGAAGAGCTTGATCTAAACAGTTTTTGATAAATGCTGACAGGAACAGCTTTATGAAAAATTGAACGGATCAAAGACTTTCCGGATATTATTTTGAGCCGATCTCTTACGGGTACCCTTAAAAACACGTTTTAAACACATTGAACGGTTCAGATCATCATAATTTGATCAAGAAGTAGGAGGTCCACACCGTAGCAAAATAGGGGATCCCTTATTAGAAGCTCACTCATACATATATAGTCCGCGCTTCTAATGAGGGATCCTTTATTTTGATGATCTGAACCGTTCATTATGTTTAAAACATGTTTTTAGGGGTACCTGCAAGAAATCGGCTCGAAATAATATCGAGAAGAGCTTGATCTAAACAGTTTTTGATAAATGCTGACAGGAACAGCTTTATGAAAAATTGAACGGATCAAAGACTTTCCGGATATTATTTTGAGCCGATCTCTTACGGGTACCCTTAAAAACACGTTTTAAACACATTGAACGGTTCAGATCATCATAATTTGATCAAGAAGTAGGAGGTCCACACCGTAGCAAAATAGGGGATCCCTTATTAGAAGCTCACTCATACATATATAGTCCGCGCTTCTAATGAGGGATCCTTTATTTTGATGATCTGAACCGTTCATTATGTTTAAAACATGTTTTTAAGGGTACCTGCAAGAAATCGGCTCGAAATAATATCGAGAAGAGCTTGATCTAAACAGTTTTTGATAAATGCTGACAGGAACAGCTTTATGAAAAATTGAACGGATCAAAGACTTTCCGGATATTATTTTGAGCCGATCTCTTACGGGTACCCTTAAAAACACGTTTTAAACACATTGAACGGTTCAGATCATCATAATTTGATCAAGAAGTAGGAGGTCCACACCGTAGCAAAATAGGGGATCCCTTATTAGAAGCTCACTCATACATATATGGTCCGCGCTTCTAATGAGGGATCCTTTATTTTGATGATCTGAACCGTTCATTATGTTTAAAACATGTTTTTAAGGGTACCTGCAAGAAATCGGCTCGAAATAATATCGAGAAGAGCTTGATCTAAACAGTTTTTGATAAATGCTGACAGGAACAGCTTTATGAAAAATTGAACGGATCAAAGACTTTCCGGATATTATTTTGAGCCGATCTCTTACGGGTACCCTTAAAAACACGTTTTAAACACATTGAACGGTTCAGATCATCATAATTTGATCAAGAAGTAGGAGGTCCACACCGTAGCAAAATAGGGGATCCCTTATTAGAAGCTCACTCATACATATATGGTCCGCGCTTCTAATGAGGGATCCTTTATTTTGATGATCTGAACCGTTCATTATGTTTAAAACATGTTTTTAAGGGTACCTGCAAGAAATCGGCTCGAAATAATATCGAGAAGAGCTTGATCTAAACAGTTTTTGATAAATGCTGACAGGAACAGCTTTATGAAAAATTGAACGGATCAAAGACTTTCCGGATATTATTTTGAGCCGATCTCTTACGGGTACCCTTAAAAACACGTTTTAAACACATTGAACGGTTCAGATCATCATAATTTGATCAAGAAGTAGGAGGTCCACACCGTAGCAAAATAGGGGATCCCTTATTAGAAGCTCACTCATACATATATAGTCCGCGCTTCTAATGAGGGATCCTTTATTTTGATGATCTGAACCGTTCATTATGTTTAAAACATGTTTTTAAGGGTACCTGCAAGAAATCGGCTCGAAATAATATCGAGAAGAGCTTGATCGAAACAGTTTTTGATAAATGCTGACAGGAACAGCTTTATGAAAAATTGAACGGATCAAAGACTTTTCGGATATTATTTTGAGCCGATCTCTTACGGGTACCCTTAAAAACACGTTTTAAACACATTGAACGGTTCAGATCATCATAATTTGATCAAGAAGTAGGAGGTCCACACCGTAGCAAAATAGGGGATCCCTTATTAGAAGCTCACTCATACATATATAGTCCGCGCTTCTAATGAGGGATCCTTTATTTTGATGATCTGAACCGTTCATTATGTTTAAAACATGTTTTTAAGGGTACCTGCAAGAAATCGGCTCGAAATAATATCGAGAAGAGCTTGATCGAAACAGTTTTTGATAAATGCTGACAGGAACAGCTTTATGAAAAATTGAACGGATCAAAGACTTTCCGGATATTATTTTGAGCCGATCTCTTACGGGTACCCTTAAAAACACGTTTTAAACACATTGAACGGTTCAGATCATCATAATTTGATCAAGAAGTAGGAGGTCCACACCGTAGCAAAATAGGGGATCCCTTATTAGAAGCTCACTCATACATATATAGTCCGCGCTTCTAATGAGGGATCCTTTATTTTGATGATCTGAACCGTTCATTATGTTTAAAACATGTTTTTAAGGGTACCTGCAAGAAATCGGCTCGAAATAATATCGAGAAGAGCTTGATCTAAACAGTTTTTGATAAATGCTGACAGGAACAGCTTTATGAAAAATTGAACGGATCAAAGACTTTCCGGATATTATTTTGAGCCGATCTCTTACGGGTACCCTTAAAAACACGTTTTAAACACATTGAACGGTTCAGATCATCATAATTTGATCAAGAAGTAGGAGGTCCACACCGTAGCAAAATAGGGGATCCCTTATTAGAAGCTCACTCATACATATATAGTCCGCGCTTCTAATGAGGGATCCTTTATTTTGATGATCTGAACCGTTCATTATGTTTAAAACATGTTTTTAGGGGTACCTGCAAGAAATCGGCTCGAAATAATATCGAGAAGAGTTTGATCTAAACAGTTTTTGATAAATGCTGACAGGAACAGCTTTATGAAAAATTGAACGGATCAAAGACTTTCCGGATATTATTTTGAGCCGATCTCTTACGGGTACCCTTAAAAACACGTTTTAAACACATTGAACGGTTCAGATCATCATAATTTGATCAAGAAGTAGGAGGTCCACACCGTAGCAAAATAGGGGATCCCTTATTAGAAGCTCACTCATACATATATAGTTCGCGCTTCTAATGAGGGATCCTTTATTTTGATGATCTGAACCGTTCATTATGTTTAAAACATGTTTTTAAGGGTACCTGCAAGAAATCGGCTCGAAATAATATCGAGAAGAGCTTGATCTAAACAGTTTTTGATAAATGCTGACAGGAACAGCTTTATGAAAAATTGAACGGATCAAAGACTTTCCGGATATTATTTTGAGCCGATCTCTTACGGGTACCCTTAAAAACACGTTTTAAACACATTGAACGGTTCAGATCATCATAATTTGATCAAGAAGTAGGAGGTCCACACCGTAGCAAAATAGGGGATCCCTTATTAGAAGCTCACTCATACATATATAGTCCGCGCTTCTAATGAGGGATCCTTTATTTTGATGATCTGAACCGTTCATTATGTTTAAAACATGTTTTTAAGGGTACCTGCAAGAAATCGGCTCGAAATAATATCGAGAAGAGCTTGATCGAAACAGTTTTTGATAAATGCTGACAGGAACAGCTTTATGAAAAATTGAACGGATCAAAGACTTTCCGGATATTATTTTGAGCCGATCTCTTACGGGTACCCTTAAAAACACGTTTTAAACACATTGAACGGTTCAGATCATCATAATTTGATCAAGAAGTAGGAGGTCCACACCGTAGCAAAATAGGGGATCCCTTATTAGAAGCTCACTCATACATATATAGTCCGCGCTTCTAATGAGGGATCCTTTATTTTGATGATCTGAACCGTTCATTATGTTTAAAACATGTTTTTAAGGGTACCTGCAAGAAATCGGCTCGAAATAATATCGAGAAGAGCTTGATCTAAACAGTTTTTGATAAATGCTGACAGGAACAGCTTTATGAAAAATTGAACGGATCAAAGACTTTCCGGATATTATTTTGAGCCGATCTCTTACGGGTACCCTTAAAAACACGTTTTAAACACATTGAACGGTTCAGATCATCATAATTTGATCAAGAAGTAGGAGGTCCACACCGTAGCAAAATAGGGGATCCCTTATTAGAAGCTCACTCATACATATATAGTCCGCGCTTCTAATGAGGGATCCTTTATTTTGATGATCTGAACCGTTCATTATGTTTAAAACATATTTTTAAGGGTACCTGCAAGAAATCGGCTCGAAATAATATCGAGAAGAGCTTGATCTGAACAGTTTTTGATAAATGCTGACAGGAACAGTTTTATGAAAAATTGAACGGATCAAAGACTTTCCGGATATTATTTTGAGCCGATCTCTTACGGGTACCCTTAAAAACACGTTTTAAACACATTGAACGGTTCAGATCATCATAATTTGATCAAGAAGTAGGAGGTCCACACCGTAGCAAAATAGGGGATCCCTTATTAGAAGCTCACTCATACATATATAGTCCGCGCTTCTAATGAGGGATCCTTTATTTTGATGATCTGAACCGTTCATTATGTTTAAAACATGTTTTTAAGGGTACCTGCAAGAAATCGGCTCGAAATAATATCGAGAAGAGCTTGATCTAAACAGTTTTTGATAAATGCTGACAGGAACAGCTTTATGAAAAATTTAACGGATCAAAGACTTTCCGGATATTATTTTGAGCCGATCTCTTACGGGTACCCTTAAAAACACGTTTTAAACACATTGAACGGTTCAGATCATCATAATTTGATCAAGAAGTAGGAGGTCCACACCGTAGCAAAATAGGGGATCCCTTATTAGAAGCTCACTCATACATATATAGTCCGCGCTTCTAATGAGGGATCCTTTATTTTGATGATCTGAACCGTTCATTATGTTTAAAACATGTTTTTAAGGGTACCTGCAAGAAATCGGCTCGAAATAATATCGAGAAGAGCTTGATCTAAACAGTTTTTGATAAATGCTGACAGGAACAGCTTTATGAAAAATTGAACGGATCAAAGACTTTCCGGATATTATTTTGAGCCGATCTCTTACGGGTACCCTTAAAAACACGTTTTAAACACATTGAACGGTTCAGATCATCATAATTTGATCAAGAAGTAGGAGGTCCACACCGTAGCAAAATAGGGGATCCCTTATTAGAAGCTCACTCATACATATATAGTCCGCGCTTCTAATGAGGGATCCTTTATTTTGATGATCTGAACCGTTCATTATGTTTAAAACATGTTTTTAAGGGTACCTGCAAGAAATCGGCTCGAAATAATATCGAGAAGAGCTTGATCTAAACAGTTTTTGATAAATGCTGACAGGAACAGCTTTATGAAAAATTGAACGGATCAAAGACTTTCCGGATATTATTTTGAGCCGATCTCTTACGGGTACCCTTAAAAACACGTTTTAAACACATTGAACGGTTCAGATCATCATAATTTGATCAAGAAGTAGGAGGTCCACACCGTAGCAAAATAGGGGATC
Source organism: Arctostaphylos glauca (assembly GCA_019985065.2). Lineage (NCBI taxonomy): Eukaryota > Viridiplantae > Streptophyta > Magnoliopsida > Ericales > Ericaceae > Arctostaphylos > Arctostaphylos glauca. The sequence goes on along the minus strand of JAHSPW020000044.1, from coordinate 77,483 downwards.
CCTTATTAGAAGCTCACTCATACATATATAGTCCGCGCTTCTAATGAGGGATCCTTTATTTTGATGATCTGAACCGTTCATTATGTTTAAAACATGTTTTTAAGGGTACCTGCAAGAAATCGGCTCGAAATAATATCGAGAAGAGCTTGATCTAAACAGTTTTTGATAAATGCTGACAGGAACAGCTTTATGAAAAATTGAACGGATCAAAGACTTTCCGGATATTATTTTGAGCCGATCTCTTACGGGTACCCTTAAAAACACGTTTTAAACACATTGAACGGTTCAGATCATCATAATTTGATCAAGAAGTAGGAGGTCCACACCGTAGCAAAATAGGGGATCCCTTATTAGAAGCTCACTCATACATATATAGTCCGCGCTTCTAATGAGGGATCCTTTATTTTGATGATCTGAACCGTTCATTATGTTTAAAACATGTTTTTAAGGGTACCTGCAAGAAATCGGCTCGAAATAATATCGAGAAGAGCTTGATCTAAACAGTTTTTGATAAATGCTGACAGGAACAGCTTTATGAAAAATTTAACGGATCAAAGACTTTCCGGATATTATTTTGAGCCGATCTCTTACGGGTACCCTTAAAAACACGTTTTAAACACATTGAACGGTTCAGATCATCATAATTTGATCAAGAAGTAGGAGGTCCACACCGTAGCAAAATAGGGGATCCCTTATTAGAAGCTCACTCATACATATATAGTCCGCGCTTCTAATGAGGGATCCTTTATTTTGATGATCTGAACCGTTCATTATGTTTAAAACATGTTTTTAAGGGTACCTGCAAGAAATCGGCTCGAAATAATATCGAGAAGAGCTTGATCTAAACAGTTTTTGATAAATGCTGACAGGAACAGCTTTATGAAAAATTGAACGGATCAAAGACTTTCCGGATATTATTTTGAGCCGATCTCTTACGGGTACCCTTAAAAACACGTTTTAAACACATTGAACGGTTCAGATCATCATAATTTGATCAAGAAGTAGGAGGTCCACACCGTAGCAAAATAGGGGATCCCTTATTAGAAGCTCACTCATACATATATAGTCCGCGCTTCTAATGAGGGATCCTTTATTTTGATGATCTGAACCGTTCATTATGTTTAAAACATGTTTTTAAGGGTACCTGCAAGAAATCGGCTCGAAATAATATCGAGAAGAGCTTGATCTAAACAGTTTTTGATAAATGCTGACAGGAACAGCTTTATGAAAAATTGAACGGATCAAAGACTTTCCGGATATTATTTTGAGCCGATCTCTTACGGGTACCCTTAAAAACACGTTTTAAACACATTGAACGGTTCAGATCATCATAATTTGATCAAGAAGTAGGAGGTCCACACCGTAGCAAAATAGGGGATCCCTTATTAGAAGCTCACTCATACATATATAGTCCGCGCTTCTAATGAGGGATCCTTTATTTTGATGATCTGAACCGTTCATTATGTTTAAAACATGTTTTTAAGGTTACCTGCAAGAAATCGGCTCGAAATAATATCGAGAAGAGCTTGATCTAAACAGTTTTTGATAAATGCTGACAGGAACAGCTTTATGAAAAATTGAACGGATCAAAGACTTTCCTTATATTATTTTGAGCCGATCTCTTACGGGTACCCTTAAAAACACGTTTTAAACACATTGAACGGTTCAGATCATCATAATTTGATCAAGAAGTAGGAGGTCCACACCGTAGCAAAATAGGGGATCCCTTATTAGAAGCTCACTCATACATATATAGTCCGCGCTTCTAATGAGGGATCCTTTATTTTGATGATCTGAACCGTTCATTATGTTTAAAACATGTTTTTAAGGGTACCTGCAAGAAATCGGCTCGAAATAATATCGAGAAGAGCTTGATCTAAACAGTTTTTGAGAAATGCTGACAGGAACAGCTTTATGAAAAATTGAACGGATCAAAGACTTTCCGGATATTATTTTGAGCCGATCTCTTACGGGTACCCTTAAAAACACGTTTTAAACACATTGAACGGTTCAGATCATCATAATTTGATCAAGAAGTAGGAGGTCCACACCGTAGCAAAATAGGGAATCCCTTATTAGAAGCTCACTCATACATATATAGTCCGCGCTTCTAATGAGGGATCCTTTATTTTGATGATCTGAACCGTTCATTATGTTTAAAACATGTTTTTAAGGGTACCTGCAAGAAATCGGCTCGAAATAATATCGAGAAGAGCTTGATCTAAACAGTTTTTGATAAATGCTGACAGGAACAGTTTTATGAAAAATTGAACGGATCAAAGACTTTCCGGATATTATTTTGAGCCGATCTCTTACGGGTACCCTTAAAAACACGTTTTAAACACATTGAACGGTTCAGATCATCATAATTTGATCAAGAAGTAGGAGGTCCACACCGTAGCAAAATAGGGGATCCCTTATTAGAAGCTCACTCATACATATATAGTCCGCGCTTCTAATGAGGGATCCTTTATTTTGATGATCTGAACCGTTCATTATGTTTAAAACATGTTTTTAAGGGTACCTGCAAGAAATCGGCTCGAAATAATATCGAGAAGAGCTTGATCTAAACAGTTTTTGATAAATGCTGACAGGAACAGTTTTATGAAAAATTGAACGGATCAAAGACTTTCCGGATATTATTTTGAGCCGATCTCTTACGGGTACCCTTAAAAACACGTTTTAAACACATTGAACGGTTCAGATCATCATAATTTGATCAAGAAGTAGGAGGTCCACACCGTAGCAAAATAGGGGATCCCTTATTAGAAGCTCACTCATACATATATAGTCCGCGCTTCTAATGAGGGATCCTTTATTTTGATGATCTGAACCGTTCATTATGTTTAAAACATGTTTTTAAGGGTACCTGCAAGAAATCGGCTCGAAATAATATCGAGAAGAGCTTGATCTAAACAGTTTTTGATAAATGCTGACAGGAACAGTTTTATGAAAAATTGAACGGATCAAAGACTTTCCGGATATTATTTTGAGCCGATCTCTTACGGGTACCCTTAAAAACACGTTTTAAACAGATTGAACGGTTCAGATCATCATAATTTGATCAAGAAGTAGGAGGTCCACACCGTAGCAAAATAGGGGATCCCTTATTAGAAGCTCACTCATACATATATAGTCCGCGCTTCTAATGAGGGATCCTTTATTTTGATGATCTGAACCGTTCATTACGTTTAAAACATGTTTTTAAGGGTACCTGCTAGAAATCGGCTCGAAATAATATCGAGAAGAGCTTGATCTAAACAGTTTTTGATAAATGCTGACAGGAACAGTTTTATGAAAAATTGAACGGATCAAAGACTTTCCGGATATTATTTTGAGCCGATCTCTTACGGGTACCCTTAAAAACACGTTTTAAACACATTGAACGGTTCAGATCATCATAATTTGATCAAGAAGTAGGAGGTCCACACCGTAGCAAAATAGGGGATCCCTTATTAGAAGCTCACTCATACATATATAGTCCGCGCTTCTAATGAGGGATCCTTTATTTTGATGATCTGAACCGTTCATTATGTTTAAAACATGTTTTCAAGGGTACCTGCAAGAAATCGGCTCGAAATAATATCGAGAAGAGCTTGATCTAAACAGTTTTTGATAAATGCTGACAGGAACAGTTTTATGAAAAATTGAACGGATCAAAGACTTTCCGGATATTATTTTGAGCCGATCTCTTACGGGTACCCTTAAAAACACGTTTTAAACACATTGAACGGTTCAGATCATGATAATTTGATCAAGAAGTAGGAGGTCCACACCGTAGCAAAATAGGGGATCCCTTATTAGAAGCTCACTCATACATATATAGTCCGCGCTTCTAATGAGGGATCCTTTATTTTGATGATCTGAACCGTTCATTATGTTTAAAACATGTTTTTAAGGGTACCTGCAAGAAATCGGCTCGAAATAATATCGAGAAGAGCTTGATCTAAACAGTTTTTGATAAATGCTGACAGGAACAGCTTTATGAAAAATTGAACGGATCAAAGACTTTCCGGATATTATTTTGAGCCGATCTCTTACGGGTACCCTTAAAAACACGTTTTAAACACATTGGACGGTTCAGATCATCATAATTTGATCAAGAAGTAGGAGGTCCACACCGTAGCAAAATAGGGGATCCCTTATTAGAAGCTCACTCATACATATATAGTCCGCGCTTCTAATGAGGGATCCTTTATTTTGATGATCTGAACCGTTCATTATGTTTAAAACATATTTTTAAGGGTACCTGCAAGAAATCGGCTCGAAATAATATCGAGAAGAGCTTGATCTAAACAGTTTTTGATAAATGCTGACAGGAACAGCTTTATGAAAAATTGAACGGATCAAAGACTTTCCGGATATTATTTTGAGCCGATCTCTTACGGGTACCCTTAAAAACACGTTTTAAACACATTGGACGGTTCAGATCATCATAATTTGATCAAGAAGTAGGAGGTCCACACCGTAGCAAAATAGGGGATCCCTTATTAGAAGCTCACTCATACATATATAGTCCGCGCTTCTAATGAGGGATCCTTTATTTTGATGATCTGAACCGTTCATTATGTTTAAAACATGTTTTTAAGGGTACCTGCAAAAAATCGGCTCGAAATAATATCGAGAAGAGCTTGATCTAAACAGTTTTTGATAAATGCTGACAGGAACAGCTTTATGAAAAATTGAACGGATCAAAGACTTTCCGGATATTATTTTGAGCCGATCTCTTACGGGTACCCTTAAAAACACGTTTTAAACACATTGAACGGTTCAGATCATGATAATTTGATCAAGAAGTAGGAGGTCCACACCGTAGCAAAATAGGGGATCCCTTATTAGAAGCTCACTCATACATATATAGTCCGCGCTTCTAATGAGGGATCCTTTATTTTGATGATCTGAACCGTTCATTATGTTTAAAACATGTTTTTAAGGGTACCTGCAAGAAATCGGCTCGAAATAATATCGAGAAGAGCTTGATCTAAACAGTTTTTGATAAATGCTGACAGGAACAGCTTTATGAAAAATTGAACGGATCAAAAACTTTCCGGATATTATTTTGAGCCGATCTCTTACGGGTACCCTTAAAAACACGTTTTAAACACATTGAACGGTTCAGATCATCATAATTTGATCAAGAAGTAGGAGGTCCACACCGTAGCAAAATAGGGGATCCCTTATTAGAAGCTCACTCATACATATATAGTCCGCGCTTCTAATGAGGGATCCTTTATTTTGATGATCTGAACCGTTCATTATGTTTAAAACATGTTTTTAAGGGTACCTGCAAGAAATCGGCTCGAAATAATATCGAGAAGAGCTTGATCTAAACAGTTTTTGATAAATGCTGACAGGAACAGTTTTATGAAAAATTGAACGGATCAAAGACTTTCCGGATATTATTTTGAGCCGATCTCTTACGGGTACCCTTAAAAACACGTTTTAAACACATTGAACGGTTCAGATCATGATAATTTGATCAAGAAGTAGGAGGTCCACACCGTAGCAAAATAGGGGATCCCTTATTAGAAGCTCACTCATACATATATAGTCCGCGCTTCTAATGAGGGATCCTTTATTTTGATGATCTGAACCGTTCATTATGTTTAAAACATGTTTTTAAGGGTACCTGCAAGAAATCGGCTCGAAATAATATCGAGAAGAGCTTGATCTAAACAGTTTTTGATAAATGCTGACAGGAACAGTTTTATGAAAAATTGAACGGATCAAAGACTTTCCGGATATTATTTTGAGCCGATCTCTTACGGGTACCCTTAAAAACACGTTTTAAACACATTGAACGGTTCAGATCATCATAATTTGATCAAGAAGTAGGAGGTCCACACCGTAGCAAAATAGGGGATCCCTTATTAGAAGCTCACTCATACATATATAGTCCGCGCTTCTAATGAGGGATCCTTTATTTTGATGATCTGAACCGTTCATTATGTTTAAAACATGTTTTTAAGGGTACCTGCAAGAAATCGGCTCGAAATAATATCGAGAAGAGCTTGATCTAAACAGTTTTTGATAAATGCTGACAGGAACAGTTTTATGAAAAATTGAACGGATCAAAGACTTTCCGGATATTATTTTGAGCCGATCTCTTACGGGTACCCTTAAAAACACGTTTTAAACACATTGAACGGTTCAGATCATCATAATTTGATCAAGAAGTAGGAGGTCCACACCGTAGCAAAATAGGGGATCCCTTATTAGAAGCTCACTCATACATATATAGTCCGCGCTTCTAATGAGGGATCCTTTATTTTGATGATCTGAACCGTTCATTATGTTTAAAACATGTTGTTAAGGGTACCTGCAAGAAATCGGCTCGAAATAATATCGAGAAGAGCTTGATCTAAACAGTTTTTGATAAATGCTGACAGGAACAGTTTTATGAAAAATTGAACGGATCAAAGACTTTCCGGATATTATTTTGAGCCGATCTCTTACGGGTACCCTTAAAAACACGTTTTAAACACATTGAACGGTTCAGATCATCATAATTTGATCAAGAAGTAGGAGGTCCACACCGTAGCAAAATAGGGGATCCCTTATTAGAAGCTCACTCATACATATATAGTCCGCGCTTCTAATGAGGGATCCTTTATTTTGATGATCTGAACCGTTCATTATGTTTAAAACATGTTTTTAAGGGTACCTGCAAGAAATCGGCTCGAAATAATATCGAGAAGAGCTTGATCTTAACAGTTTTTGATAAATGCTGACAGGAACAGTTTTATGAAAAATTGAACGGATCAAAGACTTTCCGGATATTATTTTGAGCCGATCTCTTACGGGTACCCTTAAAAACACGTTTTAAACACATTGAACGGTTCAGATCATCATAATTTGATCAAGAAGTAGGAGGTCCACACCGTAGCAAAATAGGGGATCCCTTATTAGAAGCTCACTCATACATATATAGTCCGCGCTTCTAATGAGGGATCCTTTATTTTGATGATCTGAACCGTTCATTATGTTTAAAACATGTTTTTAAGGGTACCTGCAAGAAATCGGCTCGAAATAATATCGAGAAGAGCTTGATCTAAACAGTTTTTGATAAATGCTGACAGGAACAGTTTTATGAAAAATTGAACGGATCAAAGACTTTCCGGATATTATTTTGAGCCGATCTCTTACGGGTACCCTTAAAAACACGTTTTAAACACATTGAACGGTTCAGATCATCATAATTTGATTAAGAAGTAGGAGGTCCACACCGTAGCAAAATAGGGGATCCCTTATTAGAAGCTCACTCATACATATATAGTCCGCGCTTCTAATGAGGGATCCTTTATTTTGATGATCTGAACCGTTCATTATGTTTAAAACATGTTTTTAAGGGTACCTGCAAGAAATCGGCTCGAAATAATATCGAGAAGAGCTTGATCTAAACAGTTTTTGATAAATGCTGACAGGAACAGCTTTATGAAAAATTGAACGGATCAAAGACTTTCCGGATATTATTTTGAGCCGATCTCTTACGGGTACCCTTAAAAACACGTTTTAAACACATTGGACGGTTCAGATCATCATAATTTCATCAAGAAGTAGGAGGTCCACACCGTAGCAAAATAGGGGATCCCTTATTAGAAGCTCACTCATACATATATAGTCCGCGCTTCTAATGAGGGATCCTTTATTTTGATGATCTGAACCGTTCATTATGTTTAAAACATGTTTTTAAGGGTACCTGCAAGAAATCGGCTCGAAATAATATCGAGAAGAGCTTGATCTAAACAGTTTTTGATAAATGCTGACAGGAACAGCTTTATGAAAAATTGAACGGATCAAAGACTTTCCGGATATTATTTTGAGCCGATCTCTTACGGGTACCCTTAAAAACACGTTTTAAACACATTGGACGGTTCAGATCATCATAATTTCATCAAGAAGTAGGAGGTCCACACCGTAGCAAAATAGGGGATCCCTTATTAGAAGCTCACTCATACATATATAGTCCGCGCTTCTAATGAGGGATCCTTTATTTTGATGATCTGAACCGTTCATTATGTTTAAAACATGTTTTTAAGGGTACCTGCAAGAAATCGGCTCGAAATAATATCGAGAAGAGCTTGATCTAAACAGTTTTTGATAAATGCTGACAGGAACAGTTTTATGAAAAATTGAACGGATCAAAGACTTTCCGGATATTATTTTGAGCCGATCTCTTACGGGTACCCTTAAAAACACGTTTTAAACACATTGAACGGTTCAGATCATCATAATTTGATCAAGAAGTAGGAGGTCCACACCGTAGCAAAATAGGGGATCCCTTATTAGAAGCTCACTCATACATATATAGTCCGCGCTTCTAATGAGGGATCCTTTATTTTGATGATCTGAACCGTTCATTATGTTTAAAACATGTTGTTAAGGGTACCTGCAAGAAATCGGCTCGAAATAATATCGAGAAGAGCTTGATCTAAACAGTTTTTGATAAATGCTGACAGGAACAGTTTTATGAAAAATTGAACGGATCAAAGACTTTCCGGATATTATTTTGAGCCGATCTCTTACGGGTACCCTTAAAAACACGTTTTAAACACATTGAACGGTTCAGATCATCATAATTTGATCAAGAAGTAGGAGGTCCACACCGTAGCAAAATAGGGGATCCCTTATTAGAAGCTCACTCATACATATATAGTCCGCGCTTCTAATGAGGGATCCTTTATTTTGATGATCTGAACCGTTCATTATGTTTAAAACATGTTTTTAAGGGTACCTGCAAGAAATCGGCTCGAAATAATATCGAGAAGAGCTTGATCTAAACAGTTTTTGATAAATGCTGACAGGAACAGTTTTATGAAAAATTGAACGGATCAAAGACTTTCCGGATATTATTTTGAGCCGATCTCTTACGGGTACCCTTAAAAACACGTTTTAAACACATTGAACGGTTCAGATCATCATAATTTGATCAAGAAGTAGGAGGTCCACACCGTAGCAAAATAGGGGATCCCTTATTAGAAGCTCACTCATACATATATAGTCCGCGCTTCTAATGAGGGATCCTTTATTTTGATGATCTGAACCGTTCATTATGTTTAAAACATGTTTTTAAGGGTACCTGCAAGAAATCGGCTCGAAATAATATCGAGAAGAGCTTGATCTAAACAGTTTTTGATAAATGCTGACAGGAACAGTTTTATGAAAAATTGAACGGATCAAAGACTTTCCGGATATTATTTTGAGCCGATCTCTTACGGGTACCCTTAAAAACACGTCTTAAACACATTGAACGGTTCAGATCATCATAATTTGATCAAGAAGTAGGAGGTCCACACCGTAGCAAAATAGGGGATCCCTTATTAGAAGCTCACTCATACATATATAGTCCGCGCTTCTAATGAGGGATCCTTTATTTTGATGATCTGAACCGTTCATTATGTTTAAAACATGTTTTTAAGGGTACCTGCAAGAAATCGGCTCGAAATAATATCGAGAAGAGCTTGATCTAAACAGTTTTTGATAAATGCTGACAGGAACAGCTTTATGAAAAATTGAACGGATCAAAGACTTTCCGGATATTATTTTGAGCCGATCTCTTACGGGTACCCTTAAAAACACGTTTTAAACACATTGGACGGTTCAGATCATCATAATTTCATCAAGAAGTAGGAGGTCCACACCGTAGCAAAATAGGGGATCCCTTATTAGAAGCTCACTCATACATATATAGTCCGCGCTTCTAATGAGGGATCCTTTATTTTGATGATCTGAACCGTTCATTATGTTTAAAACATGTTTTTAAGGGTACCTGCAAGAAATCGGCTCGAAATAATATCGAGAAGAGCTTGATCTAAACAGTTTTTGATAAATGCTGACAGGAACAGCTTTATGAAAAATTGAACGGATCAAAGACTTTCCGGATATTATTTTGAGCCGATCTCTTACGGGTACCCTTAAAAACACGTTTTAAACACATTGGACGGTTCAGATCATCATAATTTCATCAAGAAGTAGGAGGTCCACACCGTAGCAAAATAGGGGATCCCTTATTAGAAGCTCACTCATACATATATAGTCCGCGCTTCTAATGAGGGATCCTTTATTTTGATGATCTGAACCGTTCATTATGTTTAAAACATGTTTTTAAGGGTACCTGCAAGAAATCGGCTCGAAATAATATCGAGAAGAGCTTGATCTAAACAGTTTTTGATAAATGCTGACAGGAACAGCTTTATGAAAAATTGAACGGATCAAAGACTTTCCGGATATTATTTTGAGCCGATCTCTTACGGGTACCCTTAAAAACACGTTTTAAACACATTGAACGGTTCAGATCATCATAATTTGATCAAGAAGTAGGAGGTCCACACCGTAGCAAAATAGGGGATCCCTTATTAGAAGCTCACTCATACATATATAGTCCGCGCTTCTAATGAGGGATCCTTTATTTTGATGATCTGAACCGTTCATTATGTTTAAAACATGTTTTTAAGGGTACCTGCAAGAAATCGGCTCGAAATAATATCGAGAAGAGCTTGATCTAAACAGTTTTTGATAAATGCTGACAGGAACAGCTTTATGAAAAATTGAACGGATCAAAGACTTTCCGGATATTATTTTGAGCCGATCTCTTACGGGTACCCTTAAAAACACGTTTTAAACACATTGAACGGTTCAGATCATCATAATTTGATCAAGAAGTAGGAGGTCCACACCGTAGCAAAATAGGGGATCCATTATTAGAAGCTCACTCATACATATATAGTCCGCGCTTCTAATGAGGGATCCTTTATTTTGATGATCTGAACCGTTCATTATGTTTAAAACATGTTTTTAAGGGTACCTGCAAGAAATCGGCTCGAAATAATATCGAGAAGAGCTTGATCTAAACAGTTTTTGATAAATGCTGACAGGAACAGTTTTATGAAAAATTGAACGGATCAAAGACTTTCCGGATATTATTTTGAGCCGATCTCTTACGGGTACCCTTAAAAACACGTTTTAAACACATTGCACGGTTCAGATCATGATAATTTGATCAAGAAGTAGGAGGTCCACTACGTAGCAAAATAGGGGATCCCTTATTAGAAGCTCACTCATACATATATAGTCCGCGCTTCTAATGGGGGATCCTTTATTTTGATGATCTGAACCGTTCATTATGTTTAAAACATGTTTTTAAGGGTACCTGCAAGAAATCGGCTCGAAATAATATCGAGAAGAGCTTGATCTAAACAGTTTTTGATAAATGCTGACAGGAACAGTTTTATGAAAAATTGAACGGATCAAAGACTTTCCGGATATTATTTTGAGCCGATCTCTTACGGGTACCCTTAAAAACACGTTTTAAACACATTGAACGGTTCAGATCATGATAATTTGATCAAGAAGTGGGAGGTCCACACCGTAGCAAAATAGGGGATCCCTTATTAGAAGCTCACTCATACATATATAGTCCGCGCTTCTAATGAGGGATCCTTTATTTTGATGATCTGAACCGTTCATTATGTTTAAAACATGTTTTTAAGGGTACCTGCAAGAAATCGGCTCGAAATAATATCGAGAAGAGCTTGATCTAAACAGTTTTTGATAAATGCTGACAGGAACAGTTTTATGAAAAATTGAACGGATCAAAGACTTTCCGGATATTATTTTGAGCCGATCTCTTACGGGTACCCTTAAAAACACGTTTTAAACACATTGAACGGTTCAGATCATCATAATTTGATCAAGAAGTAGGAGGTCCACACCGTAGCAAAATAGGGGATCCCTTATTAGAAGCTCACTCATACATATATAGTCCGCGCTTCTAATGAGGGATCCTTTATTTTGATGATCTGAACCGTTCATTATGTTTAAAACATGTTTTTAAGGGTACCTGCAAGAAATCGGCTCGAAATAATATCGAGAAGAGCTTGATCTAAACAGTTTTTGATAAATGCTGACAGGAACAGTTTTATGAAAAATTGAACGGATCAAAGACTTTCCGGATATTATTTTGAGCCGATCTCTTACGGGTACCCTTAAAAACACGTTTTAAACACATTGAACGGTTCAGATCATCATAATTTGATCAAGAAGTAGGAGGTCCACACCGTAGCAAAATAGGGGATCCCTTATTAGAAGCTCACTCATACATATATAGTCCGCGCTTCTAATGAGGGATCCTTTATTTTGATGATCTGAACCGTTCATTATGTTTAAAACATGTTTTTAAGGGTACCTGCAAGAAATCGGCTCGAAATAATATCGAGAAGAGCTTGATCTAAACAGTTTTTGATAAATGCTGACAGGAACAGCTTTATGAAAAATTGAACGGATCAAAGACTTTCCGGATATTATTTTGAGCCGATCTCTTACGGGTACCCTTAAAAACACGTTTTAAACACATTGGACGGTTCAGATCATCATAATTTCATCAAGAAGTAGGAGGTCCACACCGTAGCAAAATAGGGGATCCCTTATTAGAAGCTCACTCATACATATATAGTCCGCGCTTCTAATGAGGGATCCTTTATTTTGATGATCTGAACCGTTCATTATGTTTAAAACATGTTTTTAAGGGTACCTGCAAGAAATCGGCTCGAAATAATATCGAGAAGAGCTTGATCTAAACAGTTTTTGATAAATGCTGACAGGAACAGCTTTATGAAAAATTGAACGGATCAAAGACTTTCCGGATATTATTTTGAGCCGATCTCTTACGGGTACCCTTAAAAACACGTTTTAAACACATTGAACGGTTCAGATCATCATAATTTGATCAAGAAGTAGGAGGTCCACACCGTAGCAAAATAGGGGATCCCTTATTAGAAGCTCACTCATACATATATAGTCCGCGCTTCTAATGAGGGATCCTTTATTTTGATGATCTGAACCGTTCATTATGTTTAAAACATGTTTTTAAGGGTACCTGCAAGAAATCGGCTCGAAATAATATAGAGAAGAGCTTGATCTAAACAGTTTTTGATAAATGCTGACAGGAACAGTTTTATGAAAAATTGAACGGATCAAAGACTTTCCGGATATTATTTTGAGCCGATCTCTTACGGGTACCCTTAAAAACACGTTTTAAACACATTGAACGGTTCAGATCATCATAATTTGATCAAGAAGTAGGAGGTCCACACCGTAGCAAAATAGGGGATCCCTTATTAGAAGCTCACTCATACATATATAGTCCGCGCTTCTAATGAGGGATCCTTTATTTTGATGATCTGAACCGTTCATTATGTTTAAAACATGTTTTTAAGGGTACCTGCAAGAAATCGGCTCGAAATAATATCGAGAAGAGCTTGATCTAAACAGTTTTTGATAAATGCTGACAGGAACAGCTTTATGAAAAATTGAACGGATCAAAGACTTTCCGGATATTATTTTGAGCCGATCTCTTACGGGTACCCTTAAAAACACGTTTTAAACACATTGAACGGTTCAGATCATCATAATTTGATCAAGAAGTAGGAGGTCCACACCGTAGCAAAATAGGGGATCCCTTATTAGAAGCTCACTCATACATATATAGTCCGCGCTTCTAATGAGGGATCCTTTATTTTGATGATCTGAACCGTTCATTATGTTTAAAACATGTTTTTAAGGGTACCTGCAAGAAATCGGCTCGAAATAATATAGAGAAGAGCTTGATCTAAACAGTTTTTGATAAATGCTGACAGGAACAGTTTTATGAAAAATTGAACGGATCAAAGACTTTCCGGATATTATTTTGAGCCGATCTCTTACGGGTACCCTTAAAAACACGTTTTAAACACATTGAACGGTTCAGATCATGATAATTTGATCAAGAAGTAGGAGGTCCACTACGTAGCAAAATAGGGGATCCCTTATTAGAAGCTCACTCATACATATATAGTCCGCGCTTCTAATGAGGGATCCTTTATTTTGATGATCTGAACCGTTCATTATGTTTAAAACATGTTTTTAAGGGTACCTGCAAGAAATCGGCTCGAAATAATATCGAGAAGAGCTTGATCTAAACAGTTTTTGATAAATGCTGACAGGAACAGTTTTATGAAAAATTGAACGGATCAAAGACTTTCCGGATATTATTTTGAGCCGATCTCTTACGGGTACCCTTAAAAACACGTTTTAAACACATTGAACGGTTCAGATCATCATAATTTGATCAAGAAGTGGGAGGTCCACACCGTAGCAAAATAGGGGATCCCTTATTAGAAGCTCACTCATACATATATAGTCCGCGCTTCTAATGAGGGATCCTTTATTTTGATGATCTGAACCGTTCATTATGTTTAAAACATGTTTTTAAGGGTACCTGCAAGAAATCGGCTCGAAATAATATCGAGAAGAGCTTGATCTAAACAGTTTTTGATAAATGCTGACAGGAACAGCTTTATGAAAAATTGAACGGATCAAAGACTTTCCGGATATTATTTTGAGCCGATCTCTTACGGGTACCCTTAAAAACACGTTTTAAACACATTGAACGGTTCAGATCATCATAATTTGATCAAGAAGTAGGAGGTCCACACCGTAGCAAAATAGGGGATCCCTTATTAGAAGCTCACTCATACATATATAGTCCGCGCTTCTAATGAGGGATCCTTTATTTTGATGATCTGAACCGTTCATTATGTTTAAAACATGTTTTTAAGGGTACCTGCAAGAAATCGGCTCGAAATAATATCGAGAAGAGCTTGATCTAAACAGTTTTTGATAAATGCTGACAGGAACAGTTTTATGAAAAATTGAACGGATCAAAGACTTTCCGGATATTATTTTGAGCCGATCTCTTACGGGTACCCTTAAAAACACGTTTTAAACACATTGAACGGTTCAGATCATCATAATTTGATCAAGAAGTAGGAGGTCCACACCGTAGCAAAATAGGGGATCCCTTATTAGAAGCTCACTCATACATATATAGTCCGCGCTTCTAATGAGGGATCCTTTATTTTGATGATCTGAACCGTTCATTATGTTTAAAACATGTTTTTAAGGGTACCTGCAAGAAATCGGCTCGAAATAATATCGAGAAGAGCTTGATCTAAACAGTTTTTGATAAATGCTGACAGGAACAGTTTTATGAAAAATTGAACGGATCAAAGACTTTCCGGATATTATTTTGAGCCGATCTCTTACGGGTACCCTTAAAAACACGTTTTAAACACATTGAACGGTTCAGATCATCATAATTTGATCAAGAAGTAGGAGGTCCACACCGTAGCAAAATAGGGGATCCCTTATTAGAAGCTCACTCATACATATATAGTCCGCGCTTCTAATGAGGGATCCTTTATTTTGATGATCTGAACCGTTAATTATGTTTAAAACATGCTTTTAAGGGTACCTGCAAGAAATCGGCTCGAAATAATATCGAGAAGAGCTTGATCTAAACAGTTTTTGATAAATGCTGACAGGAACAGTTTTATGAAAAATTGAACGGATCAAAGACTTTCCGGATATTATTTTGAGCCGATCTCTTACGGGTACCCTTAAAAACACGTTTTAAACACATTGAACGGTTCAGATCATCATAATTTGATCAAGAAGTAGGAGGTCCACACCGTAGCAAAATAGGGGATCCCTTATTAGAAGCTCACTCATACATATATAGTCCGCGCTTCTAATGAGGGATCCTTTATTTTGATGATCTGAACCGTTCATTATGTTTAAAACATGTTTTTAAGGGTACCTGCAAGAAATCGGCTCGAAATAATATCGAGAAGAGCTTGATCTAAACAGTTTTTGATAAATGCTGACAGGAACAGTTTTATGAAAAATTGAACGGATCAAAGACTTTCCGGATATTATTTTGAGCCGATCTCTTACGGGTACCCTTAAAAACACGTTTTAAACACATTGAACGGTTCAGATCATGATAATTTGATCAAGAAGTAGGAGGTCCACTACGTAGCAAAATAGGGGATCCCTTATTAGAAGCTCACTCATACATATATAGTCCGCGCTTCTAATGAGGGATCCTTTATTTTGATGATCTGAACCGTTCATTATGTTTAAAACATGTTTTTAAGGGTACCTGCAAGAAATCGGCTCGAAATAATATCGAGAAGAGCTTGATCTAAACAGTTTTTGATAAATGCTGACAGGAACAGTTTTATGAAAAATTGAACGGATCAAAGACTTTCCGGATATTATTTTGAGCCGATCTCTTACGGGTACCCTTAAAAACACGTTTTAAACACATTGAACGGTTCAGATCATCATAATTTGATCAAGAAGTGGGAGGTCCACACCGTAGCAAAATAGGGGATCCCTTATTAGAAGCTCACTCATACATATATAGTCCGCGCTTCTAATGAGGGATCCTTTATTTTGATGATCTGAACCGTTCATTATGTTTAAAACATGTTTTTAAGGGTACCTGCAAGAAATCGGCTCGAAATAATATCGAGAAGAGCTTGATCTAAACAGTTTTTGATAAATGCTGACAGGAACAGCTTTATGAAAAATTGAACGGATCAAAGACTTTCCGGATATTATTTTGAGCCGATCTCTTACGGGTACCCTTAAAAACACGTTTTAAACACATTGAACGGTTCAGATCATCATAATTTGATCAAGAAGTAGGAGGTCCACACCGTAGCAAAATAGGGAATCCCTTATTAGAAGCTCACTCATACATATATAGTCCGCGCTTCTAATGAGGGATCCTTTATTTTGATGATCTGAACCGTTCATTATGTTTAAAACATGTTTTTAAGGGTACCTGCAAGAAATCGGCTCGAAATAATATCGAGAAGAGCTTGATCTAAACAGTTTTTGATAAATGCTGACAGGAACAGTTTTATGAAAAATTGAACGGATCAAAGACTTTCCGGATATTATTTTGAGCCGATCTCTTACGGGTACCCTTAAAAACACGTTTTAAACACATTGAACGGTTCAGATCATCATAATTTGATCAAGAAGTAGGAGGTCCACACCGTAGCAAAATAGGGGATCCCTTATTAGAAGCTCACTCATACATATATAGTCCGCGCTTCTAATGAGGGATCCTTTATTTTGATGATCTGAACCGTTCATTATGTTTAAAACATGTTTTTAAGGGTACCTGCAAGAAATCGGCTCGAAATAATATCGAGAAGAGCTTGATCTAAACAGTTTTTGATAAATGCTGACAGGAACAGTTTTATGAAAAATTGAACGGATCAAAGACTTTCCGGATATTATTTTGAGCCGATCTCTTACGGGTACCCTTAAAAACACGTTTTAAACACATTGAACGGTTCAGATCATCATAATTTGATCAAGAAGTAGGAGGTCCACACCGTAGCAAAATAGGGGATCCCTTATTAGAAGCTCACTCATACATATATAGTCCGCGCTTCTAATGAGGGATCCTTTATTTTGATGATCTGAACCGTTAATTATGTTTAAAACATGCTTTTAAGGGTACCTGCAAGAAATCGGCTCGAAATAATATCGAGAAGAGCTTGATCTAAACAGTTTTTGATAAATGCTGACAGGAACAGTTTTATGAAAAATTGAACGGATCAAAGACTTTCCGGATATTATTTTGAGCCGATCTCTTACGGGTACCCTTAAAAACACGTTTTAAACACATTGAACGGTTCAGATCATCATAATTTGATCAAGAAGTAGGAGGTCCACACCGTAGCAAAATAGGGGATCCCTTATTAGAAGCTCACTCATACATATATAGTCCGCGCTTCTAATGAGGGATCCTTTATTTTGATGATCTGAACCGTTCATTATGTTTAAAACATGTTTTTAAGGGTACCTGCAAGAAATCGGCTCGAAATAATATCGAGAAGAGCTTGATCTAAACAGTTTTTGATAAATGCTGACAGGAACAGTTTTATGAAAAATTGAACGGATCAAAGACTTTCCGGATATTATTTTGAGCCGATCTCTTACGGGTACCCTCAAAAACACGTTTTAAACACATTGAACGGTTCAGATCATCATAATTTGATCAAGAAGTAGGAGGTCCACACCGTAGCAAAATAGGGGATCCCTTATTAGAAGCTCACTCATACATATATAGTCCGCGCTTCTAATGAGGGATCCTTTATTTTGATGATCTGAACCGTTCATTATGTTTAAAACATGTTTTTAAGGGTACCTGCAAGAAATCGGCTCGAAATAATATCGAGAAGAGCTTGATCTAAACAGTTTTTGATAAATGCTGACAGGAACAGCTTTATGAAAAATTGAACGTATCAAAGACTTTCCGGATATTATTTTGAGCCGATCTCTTACGGGTACCCTTAAAAACACGTTTTAAACACATTGAACGGTTCAGATCATCATAATTTGATCAAGAAGTAGGAGGTCCACACCGTAGCAAAATAGGGGATCCCTTATTAGAAGCTCACTCATACATATATAGTCCGCGCTTCTAATGAGGGATCCTTTATTTTGATGATCTGAACCGTTCATTATGTTTAAAACATGTTTTTAAGGGTACCTGCAAGAAATCGGCTCGAAATAATATCGAGAAGAGCTTGATCTAAACAGTTTTTGATAAATGCTGACAGGAACAGTTTTATGAAAAATTGAACGGATCAAAGACTTTCCGGATATTATTTTGAGCCGATCTCTTACAGGTACCCTTAAAAACACGTTTTAAACACATTGAACGGTTCAGATCATCATAATTTGATCAAGAAGTAGGAGGTCCACACCGTAGCAAAATAGGGGATCCCTTATTAGAAGCTCACTCATACATATATAGTCCGCGCTTCTAATGAGGGATCCTTTATTTTGATGATCTGAACCGTTCATTATGTTTAAAACATGTTTTTAAGGGTACCTGCAAGAAATCGGCTCGAAATAATATCGAGAAGAGCTTGATCTAAACAGTTTTTGATAAATGCTGACAGGAACAGTTTTATGAAAAATTGAACGGATCAAAGACTTTCCGGATATTATTTTGAGCCGATCTCTTACGGGTACCCTTAAAAACACGTTTTAAACACATTGAACGGTTCAGATCATCATAATTTGATCAAGAAGTAGGAGGTCCACACCGTAGCAAAATAGGGGATCCCTTATTAGAAGCTCACTCATACATATATAGTCCGCGCTTCTAATGAGGGATCCTTTATTTTGATGATCTGAACCGTTCATTATGTTTAAAACATGTTTTTAAGGGTACCTGCAAGAAATCGGCTCGAAATAATATCGAGAAGAGCTTGATCTAAACAGTTTTTGATAAATGCTGACAGGAACAGTTTTATGAAAAATTGAACGGATCAAAGACTTTCCGGATATTATTTTGAGCCGATCTCTTACGGGTACCCTTAAAAACACGTTTTAAACACATTGAACGGTTCAGATCATCATAATTTGATCAAGAAGTAGGAGGTCCACACCGTAGCAAAATAGGGGATCCCTTATTAGAAGCTCACTCATACATATATAGTCCGCGCTTCTAATGAGGGATCCTTTATTTTGATGATCTGAACCGTTCATTATGTTTAAAACATGTTTTTATGGGTACCTGCAAGAAATCGGCTCGAAATAATATCGAGAAGAGCTTGATCTAAACAGTTTTTGATAAATGCTGACAGGAACAGTTTTATGAAAAATTGAACGGATCAAAGACTTTCCGGATATTATTTTGAGCCGATCTCTTACGGGTACCCTTAAAAACACGTTTTAAACACATTGAACGGTTCAGATCATCATAATTTGATCAAGAAGTAGGAGGTCCACACCGTAGCAAAATAGGGGATCCCTTATTAGAAGCTCACTCATACATATATAGTCCGCGCTTCTAATGAGGGATCCTTTATTTTGATGATCTGAACCGTTCATTATGTTTAAAACATGTTTTTAAGGGTACCTGCAAGAAATCGGCTCGAAATAATATCGAGAAGAGCTTGATCTAAACAGTTTTTGATAAATGCTGACAGGAACAGTTTTATGAAAAATTGAACGGATCAAAGACTTTCCGGATATTATTTTGAGCCGATCTCTTACGGGTACCCTTAAAAACACGTTTTAAACACATTGAACGGTTCAGATCATCATAATTTGATCAAGAAGTAGGAGGTCCACACCGTAGCAAAATAGGGGATCCCTTATTAGAAGCTCACTCATACATATATAGTCCGCGCTTCTAATGAGCGATCCTTTGATTTGATGATCTGAACCGTTCATTATGTTTAAAACATGTTTTTAAGGGTACCTGCAAGAAATCGGCTCGAAATAATATCGAGAAGAGCTTGATCTAAACAGTTTTTGATAAATGCTGACAGGAACAGTTTTATGAAAAATTGAACGGATCAAAGACTTTCCGGATATTATTTTGAGCCGATCTCTTACGGGTACCCTTAAAAACACGTTTTAAACACATTGAACGGTTCAGATCATCATAATTTGATCAAGAAGTAGGAGGTCCACACCGTAGCAAAATAGGGGATCCCTTATTAGAAGCTCACTCATACATATATAGTCCGCGCTTCTAATGAGCGATCCTTTATTTTGATGATCTGAACCGTTCATCATGTTTAAAACATGTTTTTAAGGGTACCTGCAAGAAATCGGCTCGAAATAATATCGAGAAGAGCTTGATCTAAACAGTTTTTGATAAATGCTGACAGGAACAGTTTTATGAAAAATTGAACGGATCAAAGACTTTCCGGATATTATTTTGAGCCGATCTCTTACGGGTACCCTTAAAAACACGTTTTAAACACATTGAACGGTTCAGATCATCATAATTTGATCAAGAAGTAGGAGGTCCAC
The DNA here is from genome assembly GCA_019985065.2 of Arctostaphylos glauca. NCBI lineage: Eukaryota > Viridiplantae > Streptophyta > Magnoliopsida > Ericales > Ericaceae > Arctostaphylos > Arctostaphylos glauca. The sequence continues at coordinate 56,804 of JAHSPW020000044.1, read as the reverse complement.
ACCGTAGCAAAATAGGGGATCCCTTATTAGAAGCTCACTCATACATATATAGTCCGCGCTTCTAATGAGGGATCCTTTATTTTGATGATCTGAACCGTTCATTATGTTTAGAACATGTTTTTAAGGGTACCTGCCAAAAAATCGGCTCGAAATAATATCGAGAAGAGCTTGATCTAAACAGTTTTTGATAAATGCTGACAGGAACAGTTTTATGAAAAATTGAACGGATCAAAGACTTTCCGGATATTATTTTGAGCCGATCTCTTACGGGTACCCTTAAAAACACGTTTTAAACACATTGAACGGTTCAGATCATCATAATTTGATCAAGAAGTAGGAGGTCCACACCGTAGCAAAATAGGGGATCCCTTATTAGAAGCTCACTCATACATATATAGTCCGCGCTTCTAATGAGGGATCCTTTATTTTGATGATCTGAACCGTTCATTATGTTTAAAACATGTTTTTAACGGTACCTGCAAGAAATCGGCTCGAAATAATATCGAGAAGAGCTTGATCTAAACAGTTTTTGATAAATGCTGACAGGAACAGTTTTATGAAAAATTGAACGGATCAAAGACTTTCCGGATATTATTTTGAGCCGATCTCTTACGGGTACCCTTAAAAACACGTTTTAAACAAATTGAACGGTTCAGATCATCATAATTTGATCAAGAAGTAGGAGGTCCACACCGTAGCAAAATAGGGGATCCCTTATTAGAAGCTCACTCATACATATATAGTCCGCGCTTCTAATGAGGGATCCTTTATTTTGATGATCTGAACCGTTCATTATGTTTAAAACATGTTTTTAAGGGTACCTGCAAAAAAATCGGCTCGAAATAATATCGAGAAGAGCTTGATCTAAACAGTTTTTGATAAATGCTGACAGGAACAGTTTTATGAAAAATTGAACGGATCAAAGACTTTCCGGATATTATTTTGAGCCGATCTCTTACGGGTACCCTTAAAAACACGTTTTAAACAAATTGAACGGTTCAGATCATCATAATTTGATCAAGAAGTAGGAGGTCCACACCGTAGCAAAATAGGGGATCCCTTATTAGAAGCTCACTCATACATATATAGTCCGCGCTTCTAATGAGGGATCCTTTATTTTGATGATCTGAACCGTTCATTATGTTTAAAACATGTTTTTAAGGGTACCTGCAAGAAATCGGCTCGAAATAATATCGAGAAGAGCTTGATCTAAACAGTTTTTGATAAATGCTGACAGGAACAGTTTTATGAAAAATTGAACGGATCAAAGACTTTCCGGATATTATTTTGAGCCGATCTCTTACGGGTACCCTTAAAAACACGTTTTAAACACATTGAACGGTTCAGATCATCATAATTTGATCAAGAAGTAGGAGGTCCACACCGTAGCAAAATAGGGGATCCCTTATTAGAAGCTCACTCATACATATATAGTCCGCGCTTCTAATGAGGGATCCTTTATTTTGATGATCTGAACCGTTCATTATGTTTAAAACATGTTTTTAAGGGTACCTGCAAGAAATCGGCTCGAAATAATATCGAGAAGAGCTTGATCTAAACAGTTTTTGATAAATGCAGACAGGAACAGTTTTATGAAAAATTGAACGGATCAAAGACTTTCCGGATATTATTTTGAGCCGATCTCTTACGGGTACCCTTAAAAACACGTTTTAAACACATTGAACGGTTCAGATCATCATAATTTGATCAAGAAGTAGGAGGTCCACACCGTAGCAAAATAGGGGATCCCTTATTAGAAGCTCACTCATACATATATAGTCCGCGCTTCTAATGAGGGATCCTTTATTTTGATGATCTGAACCGTTCATTATGTTTAAAACATGTTTTTAAGGGTACCTGCAAGAAATCGGCTCGAAATAATATCGAGAAGAGCTTGATCTAAACAGTTTTTGATAAATGCTGACAGGAACAGTTTTATGAAAAATTGAACGGATCAAAGACTTTCCGGATATTATTTTGAGCCGATCTCTTACGGGTACCCTTAAAAACACGTTTTAAACACATTGAACGGTTCAGATCATGATAATTTGATCAAGAAGTAGGAGGTCCACACCGTAGCAAAATAGGGGATCCCTTATTAGAAGCTCACTCATACATATATAGTCCGCGCTTCTAATGAGGGATCCTTTATTTTGATGATCTGAACCGTTCATTATGTTTAAAACATGTTTTTAAGGGTACCTGCAAGAAATCGGCTCGAAATAATATCGAGACGAGCTTGATCTAAACAGTTTTTGATAAATGCTGACAGGAACAGTTTTATGAAAAATTGAACGGATCAAAGACTTTCCGGATATTATTTTGAGCCGATCTCTTACGGGTACCCTTAAAAACACGTTTTAAACACATTGAACGGTTCAGATCATCATAATTTGATCAAGAAGTAGGAGGTCCACACCGTAGCAAAATAGGGGATCCCTTATTAGAAGCTCACTCATACATATATAGTCCGCGCTTCTAATGAGGGATCCTTTATTTTGATGATCTGAACCGTTCATTATGTTTAAAACATGTTTTTAAGGGTACCTGCAAGAAATCGGCTCGAAATAATATCGAGAAGAGCTTGATCTAAACAGTTTTTGATAAATGCTGACAGGAACAGTTTTATGAAAAATTGAACGGATCAAAGACTTTCCGGATATTATTTTGAGCCGATCTCTTACGGGTACCCTTAAAAACACGTTTTAAACACATTGAACGGTTCAGATCATGATAATTTGATCAAGAAGTAGGAGGTCCACACCGTAGCAAAATAGGGGATCCCTTATTAGAAGCTCACTCATACATATATAGTCCGCGCTTCTAATGAGGGATCCTTTATTTTGATGATCTGAACCGTTCATTATGTTTAAAACATGTTTTTAAGGGTACCTGCAAGAAATCGGCTCGAAATAATATCGAGAAGAGCTTGATCTAAACAGTTTTTGATAAATGCTGACAGGAACAGTTTTATGAAAAATTGAACGGATCAAAGACTTTCCGGATATTATTTTGAGCCGATCTCTTACGGGTACCCTTAAAAACACGTTTTAAACACATTGAACGGTTCAGATCATCATAATTTGATCAAGAAGTAGGAGGTCCACACCGTAGCAAAATAGGGGATCCCTTATTAGAAGCTCACTCATACATATATAGTCCGCGCTTCTAATGAGGGATCCTTTATTTTGATGATCTGAACCGTTCATTATGTTTAAAACATGTTTTTAAGGGTACCTGCAAGAAATCGGCTCGAAATAATATCGAGAAGAGCTTGATCTAAACAGTTTTTGATAAATGCTGACAGGAACAGCTTTATGAAAAATTGAACGGATCAAAGACTTTCCGGATATTATTTTGAGCCGATCTCTTACGGGTACCCTTAAAAACACGTTTTAAACACATTGAACGGTTCAGATCATCATAATTTGATGAAGAAGTAGGAGGTCCACACCGTAGCAAAATAGGGGATCCCTTATTAGAAGCTCACTCATACATATATAGTCCGCGCTTCTAATGAGGGATCCTTTATTTTGATGATCTGAACCGTTCATTATGTTTAAAACATGTTTTTAAGGGTACCTGCAAGAAATCGGCTCGAAATAATATCGAGAAGAGCTTGATCTAAACAGTTTTTGATAAATGCTGACAGGAACAGCTTTATGAAAAATTGAACGGATCAAAGACTTTCCGGATATTATTTTGAGCCGATCTCTTACGGGTACCCTTAAAAACACGTTTTAAACACATTGAACGGTTCAGATCATCATAATTTGATCAAGAAGTAGGAGGTCCACACCGTAGCAAAATAGGGGATCCCTTATTAGAAGCTCACTCATACATATATAGTCCGCGCTTCTAATGAGGGATCCTTTATTTTGATGATCTGAACCGTTCATTATGTTTAAAACATGTTTTTAAGGGTACCTGCAAGAAATCGGCTCGAAATAATATCGAGAAGAGCTTGATCTAAACAGTTTTTGATAAATGCTGACAGGAACAGTTTTATGAAAAATTGAACGGATCAAAGACTTTCCGGATATTATTTTGAGCCGATCTCTTACGGGTACCCTTAAAAACACGTTTTAAACACATTGAACGGTTCAGATCATGATAATTTGATCAAGAAGTAGGAGGTCCACACCGTAGCAAAATAGGGGATCCCTTATTAGAAGCTCACTCATACATATATAGTCCGCGCTTCTAATGAGGGATCCTTTATTTTGATGATCTGAACCGTTCATTATGTTTAAAACATGTTTTTAAGGGTACCTGCAAGAAATCGGCTCGAAATAATATCGAGAAGAGCTTGATCTAAACAGTTTTTGATAAATGCTGACAGGAACAGTTTTATGAAAAATTGAACGGATCAAAGACTTTCCGGATATTATTTTGAGCCGATCTCTTACGGGTACCCTTAAAAACACGTTTTAAACACATTGAACGGTTCAGATCATCATAATTTGATCAAGAAGTAGGAGGTCCACACCGTAGCAAAATAGGGGATCCCTTATTAGAAGCTCACTCATACATATATAGTCCGCGCTTCTAATGAGGGATCCTTTATTTTGATGATCTGAACCGTTCATTATGTTTAAAACATGTTTTTAAGGGTACCTGCAAGAAATCGGCTCGAAATAATATCGAGAAGAGCTTGATCTAAACAGTTTTTGATAAATGCTGACAGGAACAGCTTTATGAAAAATTGAACGGATCAAAGACTTTCCGGATATTATTTTGAGCCGATCTCTTACGGGTACCCTTAAAAACACGTTTTAAACACATTGAACGGTTCAGATCATCATAATTTGATCAAGAAGTAGGAGGTCCACACCGTAGCAAAATAGGGGATCCCTTATTAGAAGCTCACTCATACATATATAGTCCGCGCTTCTAATGAGGGATCCTTTATTTTGATGATCTGAACCGTTCATTATGTTTAAAACATGTTTTTAAGGGTACCTGCAAGAAATCGGCTCGAAATAATATCGAGAAGAGCTTGATCTAAACAGTTTTTGATAAATGCTGACAGGAACAGCTTTATGAAAAATTGAACGGATCAAAGACTTTCCGGATATTATTTTGAGCCGATCTCTTACGGGTACCCTTAAAAACACGTTTTAAACACATTGAACGGTTCAGATCATCATAATTTGATGAAGAAGTAGGAGGTCCACACCGTAGCAAAATAGGGGATCCCTTATTAGAAGCTCACTCATACATATATAGTCCGCGCTTCTAATGAGGGATCCTTTATTTTGATGATCTGAACCGTTCATTATGTTTAAAACATGTTTTTAAGGGTACCTGCAAGAAATCGGCTCGAAATAATATCGAGAAGAGCTTGATCTAAACAGTTTTTGATAAATGCTGACAGGAACAGCTTTATGAAAAATTGAACGGATCAAAGACTTTCCGGATATTATTTTGAGCCGATCTCTTACGGGTACCCTTAAAAACACGTTTTAAACACATTGAACGGTTCAGATCATCATAATTTGATCAAGAAGTAGGAGGTCCACACCGTAGCAAAATAGGGGATCCCTTATTAGAAGCTCACTCATACATATATAGTCCGCGCTTCTAATGAGGGATCCTTTATTTTGATGATCTGAACCGTTCATTATGTTTAAAACATGTTTTTAAGGGTACCTGCAAGAAATCGGCTCGAAATAATATCGAGAAGAGCTTGATCTAAACAGTTTTTGATAAATGCTGACAGGAACAGTTTTATGAAAAATTGAACGGATCAAAGACTTTCCGGATATTATTTTGAGCCGATCTCTTACGGGTACCCTTAAAAACACGTTTTAAACACATTGAACGGTTCAGATCATGATAATTTGATCAAGAAGTAGGAGGTCCACACCGTAGCAAAATAGGGGATCCCTTATTAGAAGCTCACTCATACATATATAGTCCGCGCTTCTAATGAGGGATCCTTTATTTTGATGATCTGAACCGTTCATTATGTTTAAAACATGTTTTTAAGGGTACCTGCAAGAAATCGGCTCGAAATAATATCGAGAAGAGCTTGATCTAAACAGTTTTTGATAAATGCTGACAGGAACAGTTTTATGAAAAATTGAACGGATCAAAGACTTTCCGGATATTATTTTGAGCCGATCTCTTACGGGTACCCTTAAAAACACGTTTTAAACACATTGAACGGTTCAGATCATCATAATTTGATCAAGAAGTAGGAGGTCCACACCGTAGCAAAATAGGGGATCCCTTATTAGAAGCTCACTCATACATATATAGTCCGCGCTTCTAATGAGGGATCCTTTATTTTGATGATCTGAACCGTTCATTATGTTTAAAACATGTTTTTAAGGGTACCTGCAAGAAATCGGCTCGAAATAATATCGAGAAGAGCTTGATCTAAACAGTTTTTGATAAATGCTGACAGGAACAGCTTTATGAAAAATTGAACGGATCAAAGACTTTCCGGATATTATTTTGAGCCGATCTCTTACGGGTACCCTTAAAAACACGTTTTAAACACATTGAACGGTTCAGATCATCATAATTTGATCAAGAAGTAGGAGGTCCACACCGTAGCAAAATAGGGGATCCCTTATTAGAAGCTCACTCATACATATATAGTCCGCGCTTCTAATGAGGGATCCTTTATTTTGATGATCTGAACCGTTCATTATGTTTAAAACATGTTTTTAAGGGTACCTGCAAGAAATCGGCTCGAAATAATATCGAGAAGAGCTTGATCTAAACAGTTTTTGATAAATGCTGACAGGAACAGCTTTATGAAAAATTGAACGGATCAAAGACTTTCCGGATATTATTTTGAGCCGATCTCTTACGGGTACCCTTAAAAACACGTTTTAAACACATTGAACGGTTCAGATCATCATAATTTGATCAAGAAGTAGGAGGTCCACACCGTAGCAAAATAGGGGATCCCTTATTAGAAGCTCACTCATACATATATAGTCCGCGCTTCTAATGAGGGATCCTTTATTTTGATGATCTGAACCGTTCATTATGTTTAAAACATGTTTTTAAGGGTACCTGCAAGAAATCGGCTCGAAATAATATCGAGAAGAGCTTGATCTAAACAGTTTTTGATAAATGCTGACAGGAACAGTTTTATGAAAAATTGAACGGATCAAAGACTTTCCGGATATTATTTTGAGCCGATCTCTTACGGGTACCCTTAAAAACACGTTTTAAACACATTGAACGGTTCAGATCATCATAATTTGATCAAGAAGTAGGAGGTCCACACCGTAGCAAAATAGGGGATCCCTTATTAGAAGCTCACTCATACATATATAGTCCGCGCTTCTAATGAGGGATCCTTTATTTTGATGATCTGAACCGTTCATTATGTTTAAAACATGTTTTTAAGGGTACCTGCAAGAAATCGGCTCGAAATAATATCGAGAAGAGTTTGATCTAAACAGTTTTTGATAAATGCTGACAGGAACAGCTTTATGAAAAATTGAACGGATCAAAGACTTTCCGGATATTATTTTGAGCCGATCTCTTACGGGTACCCTTAAAAACACGTTTTAAACACATTGAACGGTTCAGATCATCATAATTTGATCAAGAAGTAGGAGGTCCACACCGTAGCAAAATAGGGGATCCCTTATTAGAAGCTCACTCATACATATATAGTCCGCGCTTCTAATGAGGGATCCTTTATTTTGATGATCTGAACCGTTCATTATGTTTAAAACATGTTTTTAAGGGTACCTGCAAGAAATCGGCTCGAAATAATATCGAGAAGAGCTTGATCTAAACAGTTTTTGATAAATGCTGACAGGAACAGCTTTATGAAAAATTGAACGGATCAAAGACTTTCCGGATATTATTTTGAGCCGATCTCTTACGGGTACCCTTAAAAACACGTTTTAAACACATTGAACGGTTCAGATCATCATAATTTGATCAAGAAGTAGGAGGTCCACACCGTAGCAAAATAGGGGATCCCTTATTAGAAGCTCACTCATACATATATAGTCCGCGCTTCTAATGAGGGATCCTTTATTTTGATGATCTGAACCGTTCATTATGTTTAAAACATGTTTTTAAGGGTACCTGCAAGAAATCGGCTCGAAATAATATCGAGAAGAGCTTGATCTAAACAGTTTTTGATAAATGCTGACAGGAACAGTTTTATGAAAAATTGAACGGATCAAAGACTTTCCGGATATTATTTTGAGCCGATCTCTTACGGGTACCCTTAAAAACACGTTTTAAACACATTGAACGGTTCAGATCATCATAATTTGATCAAGAAGTAGGAGGTCCACACCGTAGCAAAATAGGGGATCCCTTATTAGAAGCTCACTCATACATATATAGTCCGCGCTTCTAATGAGGGATCCTTTATTTTGATGATCTGAACCGTTCATTATGTTTAAAACATGTTTTTAAGGGTACCTGCAAGAAATCGGCTCGAAATAATATCGAGAAGAGCTTGATCTAAACAGTTTTTGATAAATGCTGACAGGAACAGTTTTATGAAAAATTGAACGGATCAAAGACTTTCCGGATATTATTTTGAGCCGATCTCTTACGGGTACCCTTAAAAACACGTTTTAAACACATTGAACGGTTCAGATCATCATAATTTGATCAAGAAGTAGGAGGTCCACACCGTAGCAAAATAGGGGATCCCTTATTAGAAGCTCACTCATACATATATAGTCCGCGCTTCTAATGAGGGATCCTTTATTTTGATGATCTGAACCGTTCATTATGTTTAAAACATGTTTTTAAGGGTACCTGCAAGAAATCGGCTCGAAATAATATCGAGAAGAGCTTGATCTAAACAGTTTTTGATAAATGCTGACAGGAACAGTTTTATGAAAAATTGAACGGATCAAAGACTTTCCGGATATTATTTTGAGCCGATCTCTTACGGGTACCCTTAAAAACACGTTTTGAACACATTGAACGGTTCAGATCATCATAATTTGATCAAGAAGTAGGAGGTCCACACCGTAGCAAAATAGGGGATCCCTTATTAGAAGCTCACTCATACATATATAGTCCGCGCTTCTAATGAGGGATCCTTTATTTTGATGATCTGAACCGTTCATTATGTTTAAAACATGTTTTTAAGGGTACCTGCAAGAAATCGGCTCGAAATAATATCGAGAAGAGCTTGATCTAAACAGTTTTTGATAAATGCTGACAGGAACAGTTTTATGAAAAATTGAACGGATCAAAGACTTTCCGGATATTATTTTGAGCCGATCTCTTACGGGTACCCTTAAAAACACGTTTTGAACACATTGAACGGTTCAGATCATCATAATTTGATCAAGAAGTAGGAGGTCCACACCGTAGCAAAATAGGGGATCCCTTATTAGAAGCTCACTCATACATATATAGTCCGCGCTTCTAATGAGGGATCCTTTATTTTGATGATCTGAACCGTTCATTATGTTTAAAACATGTTTTTAAGGGTACCTGCAAGAAATCGGCTCGAAATAATATCGAGAAGAGCTTGATCTAAACAGTTTTTGATAAATGCTGACAGGAACAGTTTTATGAAAAATTGAACGGATCAAAGACTTTCCGGATATTATTTTGAGCCGATCTCTTACGGGTACCCTTAAAAACACGTTTTAAACACATTGAACGGTTCAGATCATCATAATTTGATCAAGAAGTAGGAGGTCCACACCGTAGCAAAATAGGGGATCCCTTATTAGAAGCTCACTCATACATATATAGTCCGCGCTTCTAATGAGGGATCCTTTATTTTGATGATCTGAACCGTTCATTATGTTTAAAACATGTTTTTAAGGGTACCTGCAAGAAATCGGCTCGAAATAATATCGAGAAGAGCTTGATCTAAACAGTTTTTGATAAATGCTGACAGGAACAGTTTTATGAAAAATTGAACGGATCAAAGACTTTCCGGATATTATTTTGAGCCGATCTCTTACGGGTACCCTTAAAAACACGTTTTAAACACATTGAACGGTTCAGATCATCATAATTTGATCAAGAAGTAGGAGGTCCACACCGTAGCAAAATAGGGGATCCCTTATTAGAAGCTCACTCATACATATATAGTCCGCGCTTCTAATGAGGGATCCTTTATTTTGATGATCTGAACCGTTCATTATGTTTAAAACATGTTTTTAAGGGTACCTGCAAGAAATCGGCTCGAAATAATATCGAGAAGAGCTTGATCTAAACAGTTTTTGATAAATGCTGACAGGAACAGTTTTATGAAAAATTGAACGGATCAAAGACTTTCCGGATATTATTTTGAGCCGATCTCTTACGGGTACCCTTAAAAACACGTTTTAAACACATTGAACGGTTCAGATCATCATAATTTGATCAAGAAGTAGGAGGTCCACACCGTAGCAAAATAGGGGATCCCTTATTAGAAGCTCACTCATACATATATAGTCCGCGCTTCTAATGAGGGATCCTTTATTTTGATGATCTGAACCGTTCATTATGTTTAAAACATGTTTTTAAGGGTACCTGCAAGAAATCGGCTCGAAATAATATCGAGAAGAGCTTGATCTAAACAGTTTTTGATAAATGCTGACAGGAACAGCTTTATGAAAAATTGAACGGATCAAAGACTTTCCGGATATTATTTTGAGCCGATCTCTTACGGGTACCCTTAAAAACACGTTTTAAACACATTGAACGGTTCAGATCATCATAATTTGATCAAGAAGTAGGAGGTCCACACCGTAGCAAAATAGGGGATCCCTTATTAGAAGCTCACTCATACATATATAGTCCGCGCTTCTAATGAGGGATCCTTTATTTTGATGATCTGAACCGTTCATTATGTTTAAAACATGTTTTTAAGGGTACCTGCAAGAAATCGGCTCGAAATAATATCGAGAAGAGCTTGATCTAAACAGTTTTTGATAAATGCTGACAGGAACAGCTTTATGAAAAATTGAACGGATCAAAGACTTTCCGGATATTATTTTGAGCCGATCTCTTACGGGTACCCTTAAAAACACGTTTTAAACACATTGAACGGTTCAGATCATCATAATTTGATCAAGAAGTAGGAGGTCCACACCGTAGCAAAATAGGGGATCCCTTATTAGAAGCTCACTCATACATATATAGTCCGCGCTTCTAATGAGGGATCCTTTATTTTGATGATCTGAACCGTTCATTATGTTTAAAACATGTTTTTAAGGGTACCTGCAAGAAATCGGCTCGAAATAATATCGAGAAGAGCTTGATCTAAACAGTTTTTGATAAATGCTGACAGGAACAGTTTTATGAAAAATTGAACGGATCAAAGACTTTCCGGATATTATTTTGAGCCGATCTCTTACGGGTACCCTTAAAAACACGTTTTAAACACATTGAACGGTTCAGATCATCATAATTTGATCAAGAAGTAGGAGGTCCACACCGTAGCAAAATAGGGGATCCCTTATTAGAAGCTCACTCATACATATATAGTCCGCGCTTCTAATGAGGGATCCTTTATTTTGATGATCTGAACCATTCATTATGTTTAAAACATGTTTTTAAGGGTACCTGCAAGAAATCGGCTCGAAATAATATCGAGAAGAGCTTGATCTAAACAGTTTTTGATAAATGCTGACAGGAACAGTTTTATGAAAAATTGAACGGATCAAAGACTTTCCGGATATTATTTTGAGCCGATCTCTTACGGGTACCCTTAAAAACACGTTTTAAACACATTGAACGGTTCAGATCATCATAATTTGATCAAGAAGTAGGAGGTCCACACCGTAGCAAAATAGGGGATCCCTTATTAGAAGCTCACTCATACATATATAGTCCGCGCTTCTAATGAGGGATCCTTTATTTTGATGATCTGAACCGTTCATTATGTTTAAAACATGTTTTTAAGGGTACCTGCAAGAAATCGGCTCGAAATAATATCGAGAAGAGCTTGATCTAAACAGTTTTTGATAAATGCTGACAGGAACAGTTTTATGAAAAATTGAACGGATCAAAGACTTTCCGGATATTATTTTGAGCCGATCTCTTACGGGTGCCCTTAAAAACACGTTTTGAACACATTGAACGGTTCAGATCATCATAATTTGATCAAGAAGTAGGAGGTCCACACCGTAGCAAAATAGGGGATCCCTTATTAGAAGCTCACTCATACATATATAGTCCGCGCTTCTAATGAGGGATCCTTTATTTTGATGATCTGAACCGTTCATTATGTTTAAAACATGTTTTTAAGGGTACCTGCAAGAAATCGGCTCGAAATAATATCGAGAAGAGCTTGATCTAAACAGTTTTTGATAAATGCTGACAGGAACAGTTTTATGAAAAATTGAACGGATCAAAGACTTTCCGGATATTATTTTGAGCCGATCTCTTACGGGTACCCTTAAAAACACGTTTTGAACACATTGAACGGTTCAGATCATCATAATTTGATCAAGAAGTAGGAGGTCCACACCGTAGCAAAATAGGGGATCCCTTATTAGAAGCTCACTCATACATATATAGTCCGCGCTTCTAATGAGGGATCCTTTATTTTGATGATCTGAACCGTTCATTATGTTTAAAACATGTTTTTAAGGGTACCTGCAAGAAATCGGCTCGAAATAATATCGAGAAGAGCTTGATCTAAACAGTTTTTGATAAATGCTGACAGGAACAGTTTTATGAAAAATTGAACGGATCAAAGACTTTCCGGATATTATTTTGAGCCGATCTCTTACGGGTACCCTTAAAAACACGTTTTAAACACATTGAACGGTTCAGATCATCATAATTTGATCAAGAAGTAGGAGGTCCACACCGTAGCAAAATAGGGGATCCCTTATTAGAAGCTCACTCATACATATATAGTCCGCGCTTCTAATGAGGGATCCTTTATTTTGATGATCTGAACCGTTCATTATGTTTAAAACATGTTTTTAAGGGTACCTGCAAGAAATCGGCTCGAAATAATATCGAGAAGAGCTTGATCTAAACAGTTTTTGATAAATGCTGACAGGAACAGCTTTATGAAAAATTGAACGGATCAAAGACTTTCCGGATATTATTTTGAGCCGATCTCTTACGGGTACCCTTAAAAACACGTTTTAAACACATTGAACGGTTCAGATCATCATAATTTGATCAAGAAGTAGGAGGTCCACACCGTAGCAAAATAGGGGATCCCTTATTAGAAGCTCACTCATACATATATAGTCCGCGCTTCTAATGAGGGATCCTTTATTTTGATGATCTGAACCGTTCATTATGTTTAAAACATGTTTTTAAGGGTACCTGCAAGAAATCGGCTCGAAATAATATCGAGAAGAGCTTGATCTAAACAGTTTTTGATAAATGCTGACAGGAACAGCTTTATGAAAAATTGAACGGATCAAAGACTTTCCGGATATTATTTTGAGCCGATCTCTTACGGGTACCCTTAAAAACACGTTTTAAACACATTGAACGGTTCAGATCATCATAATTTGATCAAGAAGTAGGAGGTCCACACCGTAGCAAAATAGGGGATCCCTTATTAGAAGCTCACTCATACATATATAGTCCGCGCTTCTAATGAGGGATCCTTTATTTTGATGATCTGAACCGTTCATTATGTTTAAAACATGTTTTTAAGGGTACCTGCAAGAAATCGGCTCGAAATAATATCGAGAAGAGCTTGATCTAAACAGTTTTTGATAAATGCTGACAGGAACAGCTTTATGAAAAATTGAACGGATCAAAGACTTTCCGGATATTATTTTGAGCCGATCTCTTACGGGTACCCTTAAAAACACGTTTTAAACACATTGAACGGTTCAGATCATCATAATTTGATCAAGAAGTAGGAGGTCCACACCGTAGCAAAATAGGGGATCCCTTATTAGAAGCTCACTCATACATATATAGTCCGCGCTTCTAATGAGGGATCCTTTATTTTGATGATCTGAACCGTTCATTATGTTTAAAACATGTTTTTAAGGGTACCTGCAAGAAATCGGCTCGAAATAATATCGAGAAGAGCTTGATCTAAACAGTTTTTGATAAATGCTGACAGGAACAGTTTTATGAAAAATTGAACGGATCAAAGACTTTCCGGATATTATTTTGAGCCGATCTCTTACGGGTACCCTTAAAAACACGTTTTGAACTCATTGAACGGTTCAGATCATCATAATTTGATGAAGAAGTAGCAGGTCCACACCGTAGCAAAATAGGGGATCCCTTATTAGAAGCTCACTCATACATATATAGTCCGCGCTTCTAATGAGGGATCCTTTATTTTGATGATCTGAACCGTTCATTATGTTTAAAACATGTTTTTAAGGGTACCTGCAAGAAATCGGCTCGAAATAATATCGAGAAGAGCTTGATCTAAACAGTTTTTGATAAATGCAGACAGGAACAGTTTTATGAAAAATTGAACGGATCAAAGACTTTCCGGATATTATTTTGAGCCGATCTCTTACGGGTACCCTTAAAAACACGTTTTGAACTCATTGAACGGTTCAGATCATCATAATTTGATCAAGAAGTAGGAGGTCCACACCGTAGCAAAATAGGGGATCCCTTATTAGAAGCTCACTCATACATATATAGTCCGCGCTTCTTATGAGGGATCCTTTATTTTGATGATCTGAACCGTTCATTATGTTTAAAACATGTTTTTAAGGGTACCTGCAAGAAATCGGCTCGAAATAATATCGAGAAGAGCTTGATCTAAACAGTTTTTGATAAATGCTGACAGGAACAGTTTTATGAAAAATTGAACGGATCAAAGACTTTCCGGATATTATTTTGAGCCGATCTCTTATGGGTACCGTTAAAAACACGTTTTGAACACATTGAACGGTTCAGATCATCATAATTTGATCAAGAAGTAGGAGGTCCACACCGTAGCAAAATAGGGGATCCCTTATTAGAAGCTCACTCATACATATATAGTCCGCGCTTCTAATGAGGGATCCTTTATTTTGATGATCTGAACTGTTCATTATGTTTAAAACATGTTTTTAAGGGTACCTGCAAGAAATCGGCTCGAAATAATATCGAGAAGAGCTTGATCTAAACAGTTTTTGATAAATGCTGACAGGAACAGTTTTATGAAAAATTGAACGGATCAAAGACTTTCCGGATATTATTTTGAGCCGATCTCTTACGGGTACCCTTAAAAACACGTTTTGAACACATTGAACGGTTCAGATCATCATAATTTGATCAAGAAGTAGGAGGTCCACACCGTAGCAAAATAGGGGATCCCTTATTAGAAGCTCACTCATACATATATAGTCCGCGCTTCTAATGAGGGATCCTTTATTTTGATGATCTGAACCGTTCATTATGTTTAAAACATGTTTTTAAGGGTACCTGCAAGAAATCGGCTCGAAATAATATCGAGAAGAGCTTGATCTAAACAGTTTTTGATAAATGCTGACAGGAACAGCTTTATGAAAAATTGAACGGATCAAAGACTTTCCGGATATTATTTTGAGCCGATCTCTTACGGGTACCCTTAAAAACACGTTTTGAACACATTGAACGGTTCAGATCATCATAATTTGATCAAGAAGTAGGAGGTCCACACCGTAGCAAAATAGGGGATCCCTTATTAGAAGCTCACTCATACATATATAGTCCGCGCTTCTAATGAGGGATCCTTTATTTTGATGATCTGAACCGTTCATTATGTTTAAAACATGTTTTTAAGGGTACCTGCAAGAAATCGGCTCGAAATAATATCGAGAAGAGCTTGATCTAAACAGTTTTTGATAAATGCTGACAGGAACAGCTTTATGAAAAATTGAACGGATCAAAGACTTTCCGGATATTATTTTGAGCCGATCTCTTACGGGTACCCTTAAAAACACGTTTTGAACACATTGAACGGTTCAGATCATCATAATTTGATCAAGAAGTAGGAGGTCCACACCGTAGCAAAATAGGGGATCCCTTATTAGAAGCTCACTCATACATATATAGTCCGCGCTTCTAATGAGGGATCCTTTATTTTGATGATCTGAACCGTTCATTATGTTTAAAACATGTTTTTAAGGGTACCTGCAAGAAATCGGCTCGAAATAATATCGAGAAGAGCTTGATCTAAACAGTTTTTGATAAATGCTGACAGGAACAGCTTTATGAAAAATTGAACGGATCAAAGACTTTCCGGATATTATTTTGAGCCGATCTCTTACGGGTACCCTTAAAAACACGTTTTGAACACATTGAACGGTTCAGATCATCATAATTTGATCAAGAAGTAGGAGGTCCACACCGTAGCAAAATAGGGGATCCCTTATTAGAAGCTCACTCATACATATATAGTCCGCGCTTCTAATGAGGGATCCTTTATTTTGATGATCTGAACCGTTCATTATGTTTAAAACATGTTTTTAAGGGTACCTGCAAGAAATCGGCTCGAAATAATATCGAGAAGAGCTTGATCTAAACAGTTTTTGATAAATGCTGACAGGAACAGCTTTATGAAAAATTGAACGGATCAAAGACTTTCCGGATATTATTTTGAGCCGATCTCTTACGGGTACCCTTAAAAACACGTTTTGAACACATTGAACGGTTCAGATCATCATAATTTGATCAAGAAGTAGGAGGTCCACACCGTAGCAAAATAGGGGATCCCTTATTAGAAGCTCACTCATACATATATAGTCCGCGCTTCTAATGAGGGATCCTTTATTTTGATGATCTGAACCGTTCATTATGTTTAAAACATGTTTTTAAGGGTACCTGCAAGAAATCGGCTCGAAATAATATCGAGAAGAGCTTGATCTAAACAGTTTTTGATAAATGCTGACAGGAACAGCTTTATGAAAAATTGAACGGATCAAAGACTTTCCGGATATTATTTTGAGCCGATCTCTTACGGGTACCCTTAAAAACACGTTTTGAACACATTGAACGGTTCAGATCATCATAATTTGATCAAGAAGTAGGAGGTCCACACCGTAGCAAAATAGGGGATCCCTTATTAGAAGCTCACTCATACATATATAGTCCGCGCTTCTAATGAGGGATCCTTTATTTTGATGATCTGAACCGTTCATTATGTTTAAAACATGTTTTTAAGGGTACCTGCAAGAAATCGGCTCGAAATAATATCGAGAAGAGCTTGATCTAAACAGTTTTTGATAAATGCTGACAGGAACAGCTTTATGAAAAATTGAACGGATCAAAGACTTTCCGGATATTATTTTGAGCCGATCTCTTACGGGTACCCTTAAAAACACGTTTTGAACACATTCAACGGTTCAGATCATCATAATTTGATCAAGAAGTCGGAGGTCCACACCGTAGCAAAATAGGGGATCCCTTATTAGAAGCTCACTCATACATATATAGTCCGCGCTTCTAATGAGGGATCCTTTATTTTGATGATCTGAACCGTTCATTATGTTTAAAACATGTTTTTAAGGGTACCTGCAAGAAATCGGCTCGAAATAATATCGAGAAGAGCTTGATCTAAACAGTTTTTGATAAATGCTGACAGGAACAGTTTTATGAAAAATTGAACGGATCAAAGACTTTCCGGATATTATTTTGAGCCGATCTCTTACGGGTACCCTTAAAAACACGTTTTGAACACATTGAACGGTTCAGATCATCATAATTTGATCAAGAAGTAGGAGGTCCACACCGTAGCAAAATAGGGGATCCCTTATTAGAAGCTCACTCATACATATATAGTCCGCGCTTCTAATGAGGGATCCTTTATTTTGATGATCTGAACCGTTCATTATGTTTAAAACATGTTTTTAAGGGTACCTGCAAGAAATCGGCTCGAAATAATATCGAGAAGAGCTTGATCTAAACAGTTTTTGATAAATGCTGACAGGAACAGTTTTATGAAAAATTGAACGGATCAAAGACTTTCCGGATATTATTTTGAGCCGATCTCTTACGGGTACCCTTAAAAACACGTTTTGAACACATTGAACGGTTCAGATCATCATAATTTGATCAAGAAGTAGGAGGTCCACACCGTAGCAAAATAGGGGATCCCTTATTAGAAGCTCACTCATACATATATAGTCCGCGCTTCTAATGAGGGATCCTTTATTTTGATGATCTGAACCGTTCATTATGTTTAAAACATGTTTTTAAGGGTACCTGCAAGAAATCGGCTCGAAATAATATCGAGAAGAGCTTGATCTAAACAGTTTTTGATAAATACTGACAGGAACAGTTTTATGAAAAATTGAACGGATCAAAGACTTTCCGGATATTATTTTGAGCCGATCTCTTACAGGTACCCTTAAAAACACGTTTTGAACACATTGAACGGTTCAGATCATCATAATTTGATCAAGAAGTAGGAGGTCCACACCGTAGCAAAATAGGGGATCCCTTATTAGAAGCTCACTCATACATATATAGTCCGCGCTTCTAATGAGGGATCCTTTATTTTGATGATCTGAACCGTTCATTATGTTTAAAACATGTTTTTAAGGGTACCTGCAAGAAATCGGCTCGAAATAATATCGAGAATAGCTTGATCTAAACAGTTTTTGATAAATGCTGACAGGAACAGCTTTATGAAAAATTGAACGGATCAAAGACTTTCCGGATATTATTTTGAGCCGATCTCTTACGGGTACCCTTAAAAACACGTTTTGAACACATTGAACGGTTCAGATCATCATAATTTGATCAAGAAGTAGGAGGTCCACACCGTAGCAAAATAGGGGATCCCTTATTAGAAGCTCACTCATACATATATAGTCCGCGCTTCTAATGAGGGATCCTTTATTTTGATGATCTGAACCGTTCATTATGTTTAAAACATGTTTTTAAGGGTACCTGCAAGAAATCGGCTCGAAATAATATCGAGAAGAGCTTGATCTAAACAGTTTTTGATAAATGCTGACAGGAACAGCTTTATGAAAAATTGAACGGATCAAAGACTTTCCGGATATTATTTTGAGCCGATCTCTTACGGGTACCCTTAAAAACACGTTTTGAACACATTGAACGGTTCAGATCATCATAATTTGATCAAGAAGTAGGAGGTCCACACCGTAGCAAAATAGGGGATCCCTTATTAGAAGCTCACTCATACATATATAGTCCGCGCTTCTAATGAGGGATCCTTTATTTTGATGATCTGAACCGTTCATTATGTTTAAAACATGTTTTTAAGGGTACCTGCAAGAAATCGGCTCGAAATAATATCGAGAAGAGCTTGATCTAAACAGTTTTTGATAAATGCTGACAGGAACAGCTTTATGAAAAATTGAACGGATCAAAGACTTTCCGGATATTATTTTGAGCCGATCTCTTACGGGTACCCTTAAAAACACGTTTTGAACACATTGAACGGTTCAGATCATCATAATTTGATCAAGAAGTAGGAGGTCCACACCGTAGCAAAATAGGGGATCCCTTATTAGAAGCTCACTCATACATATATAGTCCGCGCTTCTAATGAGGGATCCTTTATTTTGATGATCTGAACCGTTCATTATGTTTAAAACATGTTTTTAAGGGTACCTGCAAGAAATCGGCTCGAAATAATATCGAGAAGAGCTTGATCTAAACAGTTTTTGATAAATGCTGACAGGAACAGCTTTATGAAAAATTGAACGGATCAAAGACTTTCCGGATATTATTTTGAGCCGATCTCTTACGGGTACCCTTAAAAACACGTTTTAAACACATTGAACGGTTCAGATCATCATAATTTGATCAAGAAGTAGGAGGTCCACACCGTAGCAAAATAGGGGATCCCTTATTAGAAGCTCACTCATACATATATAGTCCGCGCTTCTAATGAGGGATCCTTTATTTTGATGATCTGAACCGTTCATTATGTTTAAAACATGTTTTTAAGGGTACCTGCAAGAAATCGGCTCGAAATAATATCGAGAAGAGCTTGATCTAAACAGTTTTTGATAAATGCTGACAGGAACAGCTTTATGAAAAATTGAACGGATCAAAGACTTTCCGGATATTATTTTGAGCCGATCTCTTACGGGTACCCTTAAAAACACGTTTTGAACACATTGAACGGTTCAGATCATCATAATTTGATCAAGAAGTAGGAGGTCCACACCGTAGCAAAATAGGGGATCCCTTATTAGAAGCTCACTCATACATATATAGTCCGCGCTTCTAATGAGGGATCCTTTATTTTGATGATCTGAACCGTTCATTATGTTTAAAACATGTTTTTAAGGGTACCTGCAAGAAATCGGCTCGAAATAATATCGAGAAGAGCTTGATCTAAACAGTTTTTGATAAACGCTGACAGGAACAGCTTTATGAAAAATTGAACGGATCAAAGACTTTCCGGATATTATTTTGAGCCGATCTCTTACGGGTACCCTTAAAAACACGTTTTGAACACATTGAACGGTTCAGATCATCATAATTTGATCAAGAAGTAGGAGGTCCACACCGTAGCAAAATAGGGGATCCCTTATTAGAAGCTCACTCATACATATATAGTCCGCGCTTCTAATGAGGGATCCTTTATTTTGATGATCTGAACCGTTCATTATGTTTAAAACATGTTTTTAAGGGTACCTGCAAGAAATCGGCTCGAAATAATATCGAGAAGAGCTTGATCTAAACAGTTTTTGATAAATGCTGACAGGAACAGCTTTATGAAAAATTGAACGGATCAAAGACTTTCCGGATATTATTTTGAGCCGATCTCTTACGGGTACCCTTAAAAACACGTTTTAAACACATTGAACGGTTCAGATCATCATAATTTGATCAAGAAGTAGGAGGTCCACACCGTAGCAAAATAGGGGATCCCTTATTAGAAGCTCACTCATACATATATAGTCCGCGCTTCTAATGAGGGATCCTTTATTTTGATGATCTGAACCGTTCATTATGTTTAAAACATGTTTTTAAGGGTACCTGCAAGAAATCGGCTCGAAATAATATCGAGAAGAGCTTGATCTAAACAGTTTTTGATAAATGCTGACAGGAACAGCTTTATGAAAAATTGAACGGATCAAAGACTTTCCGGATATTATTTTGAGCCGATCTCTTACGGGTACCCTTAAAAACACGTTTTGAACACATTGAACGGTTCAGATCATCATAATTTGATCAAGAAGTAGGAGGTCCACACCGTAGCAAAATAGGGGATCCCTTATTAGAAGCTCACTCATACATATATAGTCCGCGCTTCTAATGAGGGATCCTTTATTTTGATGATCTGAACCGTTCATTATGTTTAAAACATGTTTTTAAGGGTACCTACAAGAAATCGGCTCGAAATAATATCGAGAAGAGCTTGATCTAAACAGTTTTTGATAAATGCTGACAGGAACAGCTTTATGAAAAATTGAACGGATCAAAGACTTTCCGGATATTATTTTGAGCCGATCTCTTACGGGTACCCTTAAAAACACGTTTTGAACACATTGAACGGTTCAGATCATCATAATTTGATCAAGAAGTAGGAGGTCCACACCGTAGCAAAATAGGGGATCCCTTATTAGAAGCTCACTCATACATATATAGTCCGCGCTTCTAATGAGGGATCCTTTATTTTGATGATCTGAACCGTTCATTATGTTTAAAACATGTTTTTAAGGGTACCTGCAAGAAATCGGCTCGAAATAATATCGAGAAGAGCTTGATCTAAACAGTTTTTGATAAATGCTGACAGGAACAGCTTTATGAAAAATTGAACGGATCAAAGACTTTCCGGATATTATTTTGAGCCGATCTCTTACGGGTACCCTTAAAAACACATTTTGAACACATTGAACGGTTCAGATCATCATAATTTGATCAAGAAGTAGGAGGTCCACACCGTAGCAAAATAGGGGATCCCTTATTAGAAGCTCACTCATACATATATAGTCCGCGCTTCTAATGAGGGATCCTTTATTTTGATGATCTGAACCGTTCATTATGTTTAAAACATGTTTTTAAGGGTACCTGCAAGAAATCGGCTCCAAATAATATCGAGAAGAGCTTGATCTAAACAGTTTTTGATAAATGCTGACAGGAACAGCTTTATGAAAAATTGAACGGATCAAAGACTTTCCGGATATTATTTTGAGCCGATCTCTTACGGGTACCCTTAAAAACACGTTTTGAACACATTGAACGGTTCAGATCATCATAATTTGATCAAGAAGTAGGAGGTCCACACCGTAGCAAAATAGGGGATCCCTTATTAGAAGCTCACTCATACATATATAGTCCGCGCTTCTAATGAGCGATCCTTTATTTTGATGATCTGAACCGTTCATTATGTTTAAAACATGTTTTTAAGGGTACCTGCAAGAAATCGGCTCGAAATAATATCGAGAAGAGCTTGATCTAAACAGTTTTTGATAAATGCTGACAGGAACAGCTTTATGAAAAATTGAACGGATCAAAGACTTTCCGGATATTATTTTGAGCCGATCTCTTACGGGTACCCTTAAAAACACGTTTTGAACACATTGAACGGTTCAGATAATCATAATTTGATCAAGAAGTAGGAGGTCCACACCGTAGCAAAATAGGGGATCCCTTATTAGAAGCTCACTCATACATATATAGTCCGCGCTTCTAATGAGGGATCCTTTATTTTGATGATCTGAACCGTTCATTATGTTTAAAACATGTTTTTAAGGGTACCTGCAAGAAATCGGCTCGAAATAATATCGAGAAGAGCTTGATCTAAACAGTTTTTGATAAATGCTGACAGGAACAGCTTTATGAAAAATTGAACGGATCAAAGACTTTCCGGATATTATTTTGAGCCGATCTCTTACGGGTACCCTTAAAAACACGTTTTGAACACATTGAACGGTTCAGATCATCATAATTTGATCAAGAAGTAGGAGGTCCACACCGTAGCAAAATAGGGGATCCCTTATTAGAAGCTCACTCATACATATATAGTCCGCGCTTCTAATGAGGGATCCTTTATTTTGATGATCTGAACCGTTCATTATGTTTAAAACATGTTTTTAAGGGTACCTGCAAGAAATCGGCTCGAAATAATATCGAGAAGAGCTTGATCTAAACAGTTTTTGATAAATGCTGACAGGAACAGCTTTATGAAAAATTGAACGGATCAAAGACTTTCCGGATATTATTTTGAGCCGATCTCTTACGGGTACCCTTAAAAACACGTTTTGAACACATTGAACGGTTCAGATCATCATAATTTGATCAAGAAGTAGGAGGTCCACACCGTAGCAAAATAGGGGATCCCTTATTAGAAGCTCACTCATACATATATAGTCCGCGCTTCTAATGAGGGATCCTTTATTTTGATGATCTGAACCGTTCATTATGTTTAAAACATGTTTTTAAGGGTACCTGCAAGAAATCGGCTCGAAATAATATCGAGAAGAGCTTGATCTAAACAGTTTTTGATAAATGCTGACAGGAACAGCTTTATGAAAAATTGAACGGATCAAAGACTTTCCGGATATTATTTTGAGCCGATCTCTTACGGGTACCCTTAAAAACACGTTTTGAACACATTGAACGGTTCAGATCATCATAATTTGATCAAGAAGTCGGAGGTCCACACCGTAGCAAAATAGGGGATCCCTTATTAGAAGCTCACTCATACATATATAGTCCGCGCTTCTAATGAGGGATCCTTTATTTTGATGATCTGAACCGTTCATTATGTTTAAAACATGTTTTTAAGGGTACCTGCAAGAAATCGGCTCGAAATAATATCGAGAAGAGCTTGATCTAAACAGTTTTTGATAAATGCTGACAGGAACAGTTTTATGAAAAATTGAACGGATCAAAGACTTTCCGGATATTATTTTGAGCCGATCTCTTACGGGTACCCTTAAAAACACGTTTTGAACACATTGAACGGTTCAGATCATCATAATTTGATCAAGAAGTAGGAGGTCCACACCGTAGCAAAATAGGGGATCCCTTATTAGAAGCTCACTCATACATATATAGTCCGCGCTTCTAATGAGGGATCCTTTATTTTGATGATCTGAACCGTTCATTATGTTTAAAACATGTTTTTAAGGGTACCTGCAAGAAATCGGCTCGAAATAATATCGAGAAGAGCTTGATCTAAACAGTTTTTGATAAATGCTGACAGGAACAGTTTTATGAAAAATTGAACGGATCAAAGACTTTCCGGATATTATTTTGAGCCGATCTCTTACGGGTACCCTTAAAAACACGTTTTGAACACATTGAACGGTTCAGATCATCATAATTTGATCAAGAAGTAGGAGGTCCACACCGTAGCAAAATAGGGGATCCCTTATTAGAAGCTCACTCATACATATATAGTCCGCGCTTCTAATGAGGGATCCTTTATTTTGATGATCTGAACCGTTCATTATGTTTAAAACATGTTTTTAAGGGTACCTGCAAGAAATCGGCTCGAAATAATATCGAGAAGAGCTTGATCTAAACAGTTTTTGATAAATACTGACAGGAACAGTTTTATGAAAAATTGAACGGATCAAAGACTTTCCGGATATTATTTTGAGCCGATCTCTTACGGGTACCCTTAAAAACACGTTTTGAACACATTGAACGGTTCAGATCATCATAATTTGATCAAGAAGTAGGAGGTCCACACCGTAGCAAAATAGGGGATCCCTTATTAGAAGCTCACTCATACATATATAGTCCGCGCTTCTAATGAGGGATCCTTTATTTTGATGATCTGAACCGTTCATTATGTTTAAAACATGTTTTTAAGGGTACCTGCAAGAAATCGGCTCGAAATAATATCGAGAATAGCTTGATCTAAACAGTTTTTGATAAATGCTGACAGGAACAGCTTTATGAAAAATTGAACGGATCAAAGACTTTCCGGATATTATTTTGAGCCGATCTCTTACGGGTACCCTTAAAAACACGTTTTGAACACATTGAACGGTTCAGATCATCATAATTTGATCAAGAAGTAGGAGGTCCACACCGTAGCAAAATAGGGGATCCCTTATTAGAAGCTCACTCATACATATATAGTCCGCGCTTCTAATGAGGGATCCTTTATTTTGATGATCTGAACCGTTCATTATGTTTAAAACATGTTTTTAAGGGTACCTGCAAGAAATCGGCTCGAAATAATATCGAGAAGAGCTTGATCTAAACAGTTTTTGATAAATGCTGACAGGAACAGCTTTATGAAAAATTGAACGGATCAAAGACTTTCCGGATATTATTTTGAGCCGATCTCTTACGGGTACCCTTAAAAACACGTTTTGAACACATTGAACGGTTCAGATCATCATAATTTGATCAAGAAGTAGGAGGTCCACACCGTAGCAAAATAGGGGATCCCTTATTAGAAGCTCACTCATACATATATAGTCCGCGCTTCTAATGAGGGATCCTTTATTTTGATGATCTGAACCGTTCATTATGTTTAAAACATGTTTTTAAGGGTACCTGCAAGAAATCGGCTCGAAATAATATCGAGAAGAGCTTGATCTAAACAGTTTTTGATAAATGCTGACAGGAACAGCTTTATGAAAAATTGAACGGATCAAAGACTTTCCGGATATTATTTTGAGCCGATCTCTTACGGGTACCCTTAAAAACACGTTTTGAACACATTGAACGGTTCAGATCATCATAATTTGATCAAGAAGTAGGAGGTCCACACCGTAGCAAAATAGGGGATCCCTTATTAGAAGCTCACTCATACATATATAGTCCGCGCTTCTAATGAGGGATCCTTTATTTTGATGATCTGAACCGTTCATTATGTTTAAAACATGTTTTTAAGGGTACCTGCAAGAAATCGGCTCGAAATAATATCGAGAAGAGCTTGATCTAAACAGTTTTTGATAAATGCTGACAGGAACAGCTTTATGAAAAATTGAACGGATCAAAGACTTTCCGGATATTATTTTGAGCCGATCTCTTACGGGTACCCTTAAAAACACGTTTTAAACACATTGAACGGTTCAGATCATCATAATTTGATCAAGAAGTAGGAGGTCCACACCGTAGCAAAATAGGGGATCCCTTATTAGAAGCTCACTCATACATATATAGTCCGCGCTTCTAATGAGGGATCCTTTATTTTGATGATCTGAACCGTTCATTATGTTTAAAACATGTTTTTAAGGGTACCTGCAAGAAATCGGCTCGAAATAATATCGAGAAGAGCTTGATCTAAACAGTTTTTGATAAATGCTGACAGGAACAGCTTTATGAAAAATTGAACGGATCAAAGACTTTCCGGATATTATTTTGAGCCGATCTCTTACGGGTACCCTTAAAAACACGTTTTGAACACATTGAACGGTTCAGATCATCATAATTTGATCAAGAAGTAGGAGGTCCACACCGTAGCAAAATAGGGGATCCCTTATTAGAAGCTCACTCATACATATATAGTCCGCGCTTCTAATGAGGGATCCTTTATTTTGATGATCTGAACCGTTCATTATGTTTAAAACATGTTTTTAAGGGTACCTGCAAGAAATCGGCTCGAAATAATATCGAGAAGAGCTTGATCTAAACAGTTTTTGATAAACGCTGACAGGAACAGCTTTATGAAAAATTGAACGGATCAAAGACTTTCCGGATATTATTTTGAGCCGATCTCTTACGGGTACCCTTAAAAACACGTTTTGAACACATTGAACGGTTCAGATCATCATAATTTGATCAAGAAGTAGGAGGTCCACACCGTAGCAAAATAGGGGATCCCTTATTAGAAGCTCACTCATACATATATAGTCCGCGCTTCTAATGAGGGATCCTTTATTTTGATGATCTGAACCGTTCATTATGTTTAAAACATGTTTTTAAGGGTACCTGCAAGAAATCGGCTCGAAATAATATCGAGAAGAGCTTGATCTAAACAGTTTTTGATAAATGCTGACAGGAACAGCTTTATGAAAAATTGAACGGATCAAAGACTTTCCGGATATTATTTTGAGCCGATCTCTTACAGGTACCCTTAAAAACACGTTTTGAACATATTGAACGGTTCAGATCATAATAATTTGATCAAGAAGTAGGAGGTCCACACCGTAGCAAAATAGGGGATCCCTTATTAGAAGCTCACTCATACATATATAGTCCGCGCTTCTAATGAGGGATCCTTTATTTTGATGATCTGAACCGTTCATTATGTTTAAAACATGTTTTTAAGGGTACCTGCAAGAAATCGGCTCGAAATAATATCGAGAAGAGCTTGATCTAAACAGTTTTTGATAAATGCTGACAGGAACAGCTTTATGAAAAATTGAACGGATCAAAGACTTTCCGGATATTATTTTGAGCCGATCTCTTACGGGTACCCTTAAAAACACGTTTTGAACACATTGAACGGTTCAGATCATCATAATTTGATCAAGAAGTAGGAGGTCCACACCGTAGCAAAATAGGGGATCCCTTATTAGAAGCTCACTCATACATATATAGTCCGCGCTTCTAATGAGGGATCCTTTATTTTGATGATCTGAACCGTTCATTATGTTTAAAACATGTTTTTAAGGGTACCTACAAGAAATCGGCTCGAAATAATATCGAGAAGAGCTTGATCTAAACAGTTTTTGATAAATGCTGACAGGAACAGCTTTATGAAAAATTGAACGGATCAAAGACTTTCCGGATATTATTTTGAGCCGATCTCTTACGGGTACCCTTAAAAACACGTTTTGAACACATTGAACGGTTCAGATCATCATAATTTGATCAAGAAGTAGGAGGTCCACACCGTAGCAAAATAGGGGATCCCTTATTAGAAGCTCACTCATACATATATAGTCCGCGCTTCTAATGAGGGATCCTTTATTTTGATGATCTGAACCGTTCATTATGTTTAAAACATGTTTTTAAGGGTACCTGCAAGAAATCGGCTCGAAATAATATCGAGAAGAGCTTGATCTAAACAGTTTTTGATAAATGCTGACAGGAACAGCTTTATGAAAAATTGAACGGATCAAAGACTTTCCGGATATTATTTTGAGCCGATCTCTTACGGGTACCCTTAAAAACACATTTTGAACACATTGAACGGTTCAGATCATCATAATTTGATCAAGAAGTAGGAGGTCCACACCGTAGCAAAATAGGGGATCCCTTATTAGAAGCTCACTCATACATATATAGTCCGCGCTTCTAATGAGGGATCCTTTATTTTGATGATCTGAACCGTTCATTATGTTTAAAACATGTTTTTAAGGGTACCTGCAAGAAATCGGCTCCAAATAATATCGAGAAGAGCTTGATCTAAACAGTTTTTGATAAATGCTGACAGGAACAGCTTTATGAAAAATTGAACGGATCAAAGACTTTCCGGATATTATTTTGAGCCGATCTCTTACGGGTACCCTTAAAAACACGTTTTGAACACATTGAACGGTTCAGATCATCATAATTTGATCAAGAAGTAGGAGGTCCACACCGTAGCAAAATAGGGGATCCCTTATTAGAAGCTCACTCATACATATATAGTCCGCGCTTCTAATGAGCGATCCTTTATTTTGATGATCTGAACCGTTCATTATGTTTAAAACATGTTTTTAAGGGTACCTGCAAGAAATCGGCTCGAAATAATATCGAGAAGAGCTTGATCTAAACAGTTTTTGATAAATGCTGACAGGAACAGCTTTATGAAAAATTGAACGGATCAAAAACTTTCCGGATATTATTTTGAGCCGATCTCTTACGGGTACCCTTAAAAACACGTTTTGAACACATTGAACGGTTCAGATAATCATAATTTGATCAAGAAGTAGGAGGTCCACACCGTAGCAAAATAGGGGATCCCTTATTAGAAGCTCACTCATACATATATAGTCCGCGCTTCTAATGAGGGATCCTTTATTTTGATGATCTGAACCGTTCATTATGTTTAAAACATGTTTTTAAGGGTACCTGCAAGAAATCGGCTCGAAATAATATCGAGAAGAGCTTGATCTAAACAGTTTTTGATAAATGCTGACAGGAACAGCTTTATGAAAAATTGAACGGATCAAAGACTTTCCGGATATTATTTTGAGCCGATCTCTTACGGGTACCCTTAAAAACACGTTTTGAACATATTGAACGGTTCAGATCATCATAATTTGATCAAGAAGTAGGAGGTCCACACCGTAGCAAAATAGGGGATCCCTTATTAGAAGCTCACTCATACATATATAGTCCGCGCTTCTAATGAGGGATCCTTTATTTTGATGATTTGAACCGTTCATTATGTTTAAAACATGTTTTTAAGGGTACCTGCAAGAAATCGGCTCGAAATAATATCGAGAAGAGCTTGATCTAAACAGTTTTTGATGAATGCTGACAGGAACAGTTTTATGAAAAATTGAATGGATCAAAGACTTTCCGGATATTATTTTGAGCCGATCTCTTACGGGTACCCTTAAAAACACGTTTTAAACACATTGAACGGTTCAGATCATCATAATTTGATCAAGAAGTAGGAGGTCCACACCGTAGCAAAATAGGGGATCCCTTATTAGAAGCTCACTCATACATATATAGTCCGCGCTTCTAATGAGGGATCCTTTATTTTGATGATCTGAACCGTTCATTATGTTTAAAACATGTTTTTAAGGGTACCTGCAAGAAATCGGCTCGAAATAATATCGAGAAGAGCTTGATCTAAACAGTTTTTGATAAATGCTGACAGGAACAGCTTTATGAAAAATTGAACGGATCAAAGACTTTCCGGATATTATTTTGAGCCGATCTCTTACGGGTACCCTTAAAAACACGTTTTGAACACATTGAACGGTTCAGATCATCATAATTTGATCAAGAAGTAGGAGGTCCACACCGTAGCAAAATAGGGGATCCCTTATTAGAAGCTCACTCATACATATATAGTCCGCGCTTCTAATGAGGGATCCTTTATTTTGATGATCTGAACCGTTCATTATGTTTAAAACATGTTTTTAAGGGTACCTGCAAGAAATCGGCTCGAAATAATATCGAGAAGAGCTTGATCTAAACAGTTTTTGATAAATGCTGACAGGAACAGCTTTATGAAAAATTGAACGGATCAAAGACTTTCCGGATATTATTTTGAGCCGATCTCTTACGGGTACCCTTAAAAACACGTTTTGAACACATTGAACGGTTCAGATCATCATAATTTGATCAAGAAGTAGGAGGTCCACACCGTAGCAAAATAGGGGATCCCTTATTAGAAGCTCACTCATACATATATAGTCCGCGCTTCTAATGAGGGATCCTTTATTTTGATGATCTGAACCGTTCATTATGTTTAAAACATGTTTTTAAGGGTACCTGCAAGAAATCGGCTCGAAATAATATCGAGAAGAGCTTGATCTAAACAGTTTTTGATAAATGCTGACAGGAACAGCTTTATGAAAAATTGAACGGATCAAAGACTTTCCGGATATTATTTTGAGCCGATCTCTTACGGGTACCCTTAAAAACACGTTTTGAACACATTGAACGGTTCAGATCATCATAATTTGATCAAGAAGTAGGAGGTCCACACCGTAGCAAAATAGGGGATCCCTTATTAGAAGCTCACTCATACATATATAGTCCGCGCTTCTAATGAGGGATCCTTTATTTTGATGATCTGAACCGTTCATTATGTTTAAAACATGTTTTTAAGGGTACCTGCAAGAAATCGGCTCGAAATAATATCGAGAAGAGCTTGATCTAAACAGTTTTTGATAAATGCTGACAGGAACAGCTTTATGAAAAATTGAACGGATCAAAGACTTTCCGGATATTATTTTGAGCCGATCTCTTACGGGTACCCTTAAAAACACGTTTTGAACACATTGAACGGTTCAGATCATCATAATTTGATCAAGAAGTAGGAGGTCCACACCGTAGCAAAATAGGGGATCCCTTATTAGAAGCTCACTCATACATATATAGTCCGCGCTTCTAATGAGGGATCCTTTATTTTGATGATCTGAACCGTTCATTATGTTTAAAACATGTTTTTAAGGGTACCTGCAAGAAATCGGCTCGAAATAATATCGAGAAGAGCTTGATCTAAACAGTTTTTGATAAATGCTGACAGGAACAGTTTTATGAAAAATTGAACGGATCAAAGACTTTCCGGATATTATTTTGAGCCGATCTCTTACGGGTACCCTTAAAAACACGTTTCGAACATATTGAACGGTTCAGATCATCATAATTTGATCAAGAAGTAGGAGGTCCACACCGTAGCAAAATAGGGGATCCCTTATTAGAAGCTCACTCATACATATATAGTCCGCGCTTCTAATAAGGGATCCTTTATTTTGATGATCTGAACCGTTCATTATGTTTAAAACATGTTTTTAAGGGTACCTGCAAGAAATCGGCTCGAAATAATATCGAGAAGAGCTTGATCTAAACAGTTTTTGATAAATGCTGACAGGAACAGTTTTATGAAAAATTGAACGGATCAAATACTTTCCGGATATTATTTTGAGCCGATCTCTTACGGGTACCCTTAAAAACACGTTTTAAACACATTGAACGGTTCAGATCATCATAATTTGATCAAGAAGTAGGAGGTCCACACCGTAGCAAAATAGGGGATCCCTTATTAGAAGCTCACTCATACATATATAGTCCGCGCTTCTAATGAGGGATCCTTTATTTTGATGATCTGAACCGTTCATTATGTTTAAAACATGTTTTTAAGGGTACCTGCAAGAAATCGGCTCGAAATAATATCGAGAAGAGCTTGATCTAAACAGTTTTTGATAAATGCTGACAGGAACAGTTTTATGAAAAATTGAACGGATCAAAGACTTTCCGGATATTATTTTGAGCCGATCTCTTACGGGTACCCTTAAAAACACGTTTTAAACACATTGAACGGTTCAGATCATCATAATTTGATCAAGAAGTAGGAGGTCCACACCGTAGCAAAATAGGGGATCTCTTATTAGAAGCTCACTCATACATATATAGTCCGCGCTTCTAATGAGGGATCCTTTATTTTGATGATCTGAACCGTTCATTATGTTTAAAACATGTTTTTAAGGGTACCTGCAAGAAATCGGCTCGAAATAATATCGAGAAGAGCTTGATCTAAACAGTTTTTGATAAATGCTGACAGGAACAGTTTTATGAAAAATTGAACGGATCAAAGACTTTCCGGATATTATTTTGAGCCGATCTCTTACGGGTACCCTTAAAAACACGTTTTAAACACATTGAACGGTTCAGATCATCATAATTTGATCAAGAAGTAGGAGGTCCACACCGTAGCAAAATAGGGGATCCCTTATTAGAAGCTCACTCATACATATATAGTCCGCGCTTCTAATGAGGGATCCTTTATTTTGATGATCTGAACCGTTCATTATGTTTAAAACATGTTTTTAAGGGTACCTGCAAGAAATCGGCTCGAAATAATATCGAGAAGAGCTTGATCTAAACAGTTTTTGATAAATGCTGACAGGAACAGTTTTATGAAAAATTGAACGGATCAAAGACTTTCCGGATATTATTTTGAGCCGATCTCTTACGGGTACCCTTAAAAACACGTTTTAAACACATTGAACGATTCAGATCATCATAATTTGATCAAGAAGTAGGAGGTCCACACCGTAGCAAAATAGGGGATCCCTTATTAGAAGCTCACTCATACATATATAGTCCGCGCTTCTAATGAGGGATCCTTTATTTTGATGATCTGAACCGTTCATTATGTTTAAAACATGTTTTTAAGGGTACCTGCAAGAAATCGGCTCGAAATAATATCGAGAAGAGCTTGATCTAAACAGTTTTTCATAAATGCTGACAGGAACAGTTTTATGAAAAATTGAACGGATCAAAGACTTTCCGGATATTATTTTGAGCCGATCTCTTACGGGTACCCTTAAAAACACGTTTTAAACACATTGAACGGTTCAGATCATCATAATTTGATCAAGAAGTAGGAGGTCCACACCGTAGCAAAATAGGGGATCTCTGATTAGAAGCTCACTCATACATATATAGTCCGCGCTTCTAATGAGGGATCCTTTATTTTGATGATCTGAACCGTTCATTATGTTTAAAACATGTTTTTAAGGGTACCTGCAAGAAATCGGCTCGAAATAATATCGAGAAGAGCTTGATCTAAACAGTTTTTGATAAATGCTGACAGGAACAGTTTTATGAAAAATTGAACGGATCAAAGACTTTCCGGATATTATTTTGAGCCGATCTCTTACGGGTACCCTTAAAAACACGTTTTAAACACATTGAACGGTTCAGATCATCATAATTTGATCAAGAAGTAGGAGGTCCACACCGTAGCAAAATAGGGGATCCCTTATTAGAAGCTCACTCATACATATATAGTCCGCGCTTCTAATGAGGGATCCTTTATTTTGATGATCTGAACCGTTCATTATGTTTAAAACATGTTTTTAAGGGTACCTGCAAGAAATCGGCTCGAAATAATATCGAGAAGAGCTTGATCTAAACAGTTTTTGATAAATGCTGACAGGAACAGCTTTATGAAAAATTGAACGGATCAAAGACTTTTCGGATATTATTTTGAGCCGATCTCTTACGGGTACCCTTAAAAACACGTTTTGAACACATTGAACGGTTCAGATCATCATAATTTGATCAAGAAGTAGGAGGTCCACACCGTAGCAAAATAGGGGATCCCTTATTAGAAGCTCACTCATACATATATAGTCCGCGCTTCTAATGAGGGATCCTTTATTTTGATGATCTGAACCGTTCATTATGTTTAAAACATGTTTTTAAGGGTACCTGCAAGAAATCGGCTCGAAATAATATCGAGAAGAGCTTGATCTAAACAGTTTTTGATAAATGTTGACAGGAACAGTTTTATGAAAAATTGAACGGATCAAAGACTTTCCGGATATTATTTTGAGCCGATCTCTTACGGGTACCCTTAAAAACACGTTTTGAACACATTGAACGGTTCAGATCATCATAATTTGATCAAGAAGTAGGAGGTCCACACCGTAGCAAAATAGGGGATCCCTTATTAGAAGCTCACTCATACATATATAGTCCGCGCTTCTAATGAGGGATCCTTTATTTTGATGATCTGAACCGTTCATTATGTTTAAAACATGTTTTTAAGGGTACCTGCAAGAAATCGGCTCGAAATAATATCGAGAAGAGCTTGATTTAAACAGTTTTTGATAAATGCTGACAGGAACAGTTTTATGAAAAATTGAACGGATCAAAGACTTTCCGGATATTATTTTGAGCCGATCTCTTACGGGTACCCTTAAAAACACGTTTTGAACATATTGAACGGTTCAGATCATCATAATTTGATCAAGAAGTAGGAGGTCCACACCGTAGCAAAATAGGGGATCCCTTATTAGAAGCTCACTCATACATATATAGTCCGCGCTTCTAATAAGGGATCCTTTATTTTGATGATCTGAACCGTTCATTATGTTTAAAACATGTTTTTAAGGGTACCTGCAAGAAATCGGCTCGAAATAATATCGAGAAGAGCTTGATCTAAACAGTTTTTGATAAATGCTGACAGGAACAGTTTTATGAAAAATTGAACGGATCAAATACTTTCCGGATATTATTTTGAGCCGATCTCTTACGGGTACCCTTAAAAACACGTTTTAAACACATTGAACGGTTCAGATCATCATAATTTGATCAAGAAGTAGGAGGTCCACACCGTAGCAAAATAGGGGATCCCTTATTAGAAGCTCACTCATACATATATAGTCCGCGCTTCTAATGAGGGATCCTTTATTTTGATGATCTGAACCGTTCATTATGTTTAAAACATATTTTTAAGGGTACCTGCAAGAAATCGGCTCGAAATAATATCGAGAAGAGCTTGATCTAAACAGTTTTTGATAAATGCTGACAGGAACAGTTTTATGAAAAATTGAACGGATCAAAGACTTTCCGGATATTATTTTGAGCCGATCTCTTACGGGTACCCTTAAAAACACGTTTTAAACACATTGAACGGTTCAGATCATCATAATTTGATCAAGAAGTAGGAGGTCCACACCGTAGCAAAATAGGGATCTCTTATTAGAAGCTCACTCATACATATATAGTCCGCGCTTCTAATGAGGGATCCTTTATTTTGATGATCTGAACCGTTCATTATGTTTAAAACATGTTTTTAAGGGTACCTGCAAAAAATCGGCTCGAAATAATATCGAGAAGAGCTTGATCTAAACAGTTTTTGATAAATGCTGACAGGAACAGTTTTATGAAAAATTGAACGGATCAAAGACTTTCCGGATATTATTTTGAGCCGATCTCTTACGGGTACCCTTAAAAACACGTTTTAAACACATTGAACGGTTCAGATCATCATAATTTGATCAAGAAGTAGGAGGTCCACACCGTAGCAAAATAGGGGATCCCTTATTAGAAGCTCACTCATACATATATAGTCCGCGCTTCTAATGAGGGATCCTTTATTTTGATGATCTGAACCGTTCATTATGTTTAAAACATGTTTTTAAGGGTACCTGCAAGAAATCGGCTCGAAATAATATCGAGAAGAGCTTGATCTAAACAGTTTTTGATAAATGCTGACAGGAACAGTTTTATGAAAAATTGAACGGATCAAAGACTTTCCGGATATTATTTTGAGCCGATCTCTTACGGGTACCCTTAAAAACACGTTTCGAACATATTGAACGGTTCAGATCATCATAATTTGATCAAGAAGTAGGAGGTCCACACCGTAGCAAAATAGGGGATCCCTTATTAGAAGCTCACTCATACATATATAGTCCGCGCTTCTAATAAGGGATCCTTTATTTTGATGATCTGAACCGTTCATTATGTTTAAAACATGTTTTTAAGGGTACCTGCAAGAAATCGGCTCGAAATAATATCGAGAAGAGCTTGATCTAAACAGTTTTTGATAAATGCTGACAGGAACAGTTTTATGAAAAATTGAACGGATCAAATACTTTCCGGATATTATTTTGAGCCGATCTCTTACGGGTACCCTTAAAAACACGTTTTAAACACATTGAACGGTTCAGATCATCATAATTTGATCAAGAAGTAGGAGGTCCACACCGTAGCAAAATAGGGGATCCCTTATTAGAAGCTCACTCATACATATATAGTCCGCGCTTCTAATGAGGGATCCTTTATTTTGATGATCTGAACCGTTCATTATGTTTAAAACATGTTTTTAAGGGTACCTGCAAGAAATCGGCTCGAAATAATATCGAGAAGAGCTTGATCTAAACAGTTTTTGATAAATGCTGACAGGAACAATTTTATGAAAAATTGAACGGATCAAAGACTTTCCGGATATTATTTTGAGCCGATCTCTTACGGGTACCCTTAAAAACACGTTTTAAACACATTGAACGGTTCAGATCATCATAATTTGATCAAGAAGTAGGAGGTCCACACCGTAGCAAAATAGGGGATCTCTTATTAGAAGCTCACTCATACATATATAGTCCGCGCTTCTAATGAGGGATCCTTTATTTTGATGATCTGAACCGTTCATTATGTTTAAAACATGTTTTTAAGGGTACCTGCAAGAAATCGGCTCGAAATAATATCGAGAAGAGCTTGATCTAAACAGTTTTTGATAAATGCTGACAGGAACAGTTTTATGAAAAATTGAACGGATCAAAGACTTTCCGGATATTATTTTGAGCCGATCTCTTACGGGTACCCTTAAAAACACGTTTTAAACACATTGAACGGTTCAGATCATCATAATTTGATCAAGAAGTAGGAGGTCCACACCGTAGCAAAATAGGGGATCCCTTATTAGAAGCTCACTCATACATATATAGTCCGCGCTTCTAATGAGGGATCCTTTATTTTGATGATCTGAACCGTTCATTATGTTTAAAACATGTTTTTAAGGGTACCTGCAAGAAATCGGCTCGAAATAATATCGAGAAGAGCTTGATCTAAACAGTTTTTGATAAATGCTGACAGGAACAGTTTTATGAAAAATTGAACGGATCAAAGACTTTCCGGATATTATTTTGAGCCGATCTCTTACGGGTACCCTTAAAAACACGTTTTAAACACATTGAACGATTCAGATCATCATAATTTGATCAAGAAGTAGGAGGTCCACACCGTAGCAAAATAGGGGATCCCTTATTAGAAGCTCACTCATACATATATAGTCCGCGCTTCTAATGAGGGATCCTTTATTTTGATGATCTGAACCGTTCATTATGTTTAAAACATGTTTTTAAGGGTACCTGCAAGAAATCGGCTCGAAATAATATCGAGAAGAGCTTGATCTAAACAGTTTTTCATAAATGCTGACAGGAACAGTTTTATGAAAAATTGAACGGATCAAAGACTTTCCGGATATTATTTTGAGCCGATCTCTTACGGGTACCCTTAAAAACACGTTTTAAACACATTGAACGGTTCAGATCATCATAATTTGATCAAGAAGTAGGAGGTCCACACCGTAGCAAAATAGGGGATCTCTGATTAGAAGCTCACTCATACATATATAGTCCGCGCTTCTAATGAGGGATCCTTTATTTTGATGATCTGAACCGTTCATTATGTTTAAAACATGTTTTTAAGGGTACCTGCAAGAAATCGGCTCGAAATAATATCGAGAAGAGCTTGATCTAAACAGTTTTTGATAAATGCTGACAGGAACAGTTTTATGAAAAATTGAACGGATCAAAGACTTTCCGGATATTATTTTGAGCCGATCTCTTACGGGTACCCTTAAAAACACGTTTTAAACACATTGAACGGTTCAGATCATCATAATTTGATCAAGAAGTAGGAGGTCCACACCGTAGCAAAATAGGGGATCCCTTATTAGAAGCTCACTCATACATATATAGTCCGCGCTTCTAATGAGGGATCCTTTATTTTGATGATCTGAACCGTTCATTATGTTTAAAACATGTTTTTAAGGGTACCTGCAAGAAATCGGCTCGAAATAATATCGAGAAGAGCTTGATCTAAACAGTTTTTGATAAATGCTGACAGGAACAGTTTTATGAAAAATTGAACGGATCAAAGACTTTCCGGATATTATTTTGAGCCGATCTCTTACGGGTACCCTTAAAAACACGTTTTAAACACATTGAACGATTCAGATCATCATAATTTGATCAAGAAGTAGGAGGTCCACACCGTAGCAAAATAGGGGATCCCTTATTAGAAGCTCACTCATACATATATAGTCCGCGCTTCTAATGAGGGATCCTTTATTTTGATGATCTGAACCGTTCATTATGTTTAAAACATGTTTTTAAGGGTACCTGCAAGAAATCGGCTCGAAATAATATCGAGAAGAGCTTGATCTAAACAGTTTTTCATAAATGCTGACAGGAACAGTTTTATGAAAAATTGAACGGATCAAAGACTTTCCGGATATTATTTTGAGCCGATCTCTTACGGGTACCCTTAAAAACACGTTTTAAACACATTGAACGGTTCAGATCATCATAATTTGATCAAGAAGTAGGAGGTCCACACCGTAGCAAAATAGGGGATCCCTTATTAGAAGCTCACTCATACATATATAGTCCGCGCTTCTAATGAGGGATCTTTTATTTTGATGATCTGAACCGTTCATTATGTTTAAAACATGTTTTTAAGGGTACCTGCAAGAAATCGGCTCGAAATAATATCGAGAAGAGCTTGATCTAAACAGTTTTTGATAAATGCTGACAGGAACAGTTTTATGAAAAATTGAACGGATCAAAGACTTTCCGGATATTATTTTGAGCCGATCTCTTACGGGTACCCTTAAAAACACGTTTTAAACACATTGAACGGTTCAGATCATCATAATTTGATCAAGAAGTAGGAGGTCCACACCGTAGCAAAATAGGGGATCCCTTATTAGAAGCTCACTCATACATATATAGTCCGCGCTTCTAATGAGGGATCCTTTATTTTGATGATCTGAACCGTTCATTATGTTTAAAACATGTTTTTAAGGGTACCTGCAAGAAATCGGCTCGAAATAATATCGAGAAGAGCTTGATCTAAACAGTTTTTGATAAATGCTGACAGGAACAGTTTTATGAAAAATTGAACGGATCAAAGACTTTCCGGATATTATTTTGAGCCGATCTCTTACGGGTACCCTTAAAAACACGTTTTAAACACATTGAACGGTTCAGATCATCATAATTTGATCAAGAAGTAGGAGGTCCACACCGTAGCAAAATAGGGGATCCCTTATTAGAAGCTCACTCATACATATATAGTCCGCGCTTCTAATGAGGGATCCTTTATTTTGATGATCTGAACCGTTCATTATGTTTAAAACATGTTTTTAAGGGTACCTGCAAGAAATCGGCTCGAAATAATATCGAGAAGAGCTTGATCTAAACAGTTTTTGATAAATGCTGACAGGAACAGTTTTATGAAAAATTGAACGGATCAAAGACTTTCCGGATATTATTTTGAGCCGATCTCTTACGGGTACCCTTAAAAACACGTTTTAAACACATTGAACGATTCAGATCATCATAATTTGATCAAGAAGTAGGAGGTCCACACCGTAGCAAAATAGGGGATCCCTTATTAGAAGCTCACTCATACATATATAGTCCGCGCTTCTAATGAGGGATCCTTTATTTTGATGATCTGAACCGTTCATTATGTTTAAAACATGTTTTTAAGGGTACCTGCAAGAAATCGGCTCGAAATAATATCGAGAAGAGCTTGATCTAAACAGTTTTTCATAAATGCTGACAGGAACAGTTTTATGAAAAATTGAACGGATCAAAGACTTTCCGGATATTATTTTGAGCCGATCTCTTACGGGTACCCTTAAAAACACGTTTTAAACACATTGAACGGTTCAGATCATCATAATTTGATCAAGAAGTAGGAGGTCCACACCGTAGCAAAATAGGGGATCCCTTATTAGAAGCTCACTCATACATATATAGTCCGCGCTTCTAATGAGGGATCTTTTATTTTGATGATCTGAA
The DNA here is from genome assembly GCA_019985065.2 of Arctostaphylos glauca. Classification (NCBI taxonomy): domain Eukaryota; kingdom Viridiplantae; phylum Streptophyta; class Magnoliopsida; order Ericales; family Ericaceae; genus Arctostaphylos; species Arctostaphylos glauca. The sequence goes on along the minus strand of JAHSPW020000044.1, from coordinate 17,034 downwards.
CCGTTCATTATGTTTAAAACATGTTTTTAAGGGTACCTGCAAGAAATCGGCTCGAAATAATATCGAGAAGAGCTTGATCTAAACAGTTTTTGATAAATGCTGACAGGAACAGTTTTATGAAAAATTGAACGGATCAAAGACTTTCCGGATATTATTTTGAGCCGATCTCTTACGGGTACCCTTAAAAACACGTTTTAAACACATTGAACGGTTCAGATCATCATAATTTGATCAAGAAGTAGGAGGTCCACACCGTAGCAAAATAGGGGATCCCTTATTAGAAGCTCACTCATACATATATAGTCCGCGCTTCTAATGAGGGATCCTTTATTTTGATGATCTGAACCGTTCATTATGTTTAAAACATGTTTTTAAGGGTACCTGCAAGAAATCGGCTCGAAATAATATCGAGAAGAGCTTGATCTAAACAGTTTTTGATAAATGCTGACAGGAACAGTTTTATGAAAAATTGAACGGATCAAAGACTTTCCGGATATTATTTTGAGCCGATCTCTTACGGGTACCCTTAAAAACACGTTTTAAACACATTGAACGGTTCAGATCATCATAATTTGATCAAGAAGTAGGAGGTCCACACCGTAGCAAAATAGGGGATCCCTTATTAGAAGCTCACTCATACATATATAGTCCGCGCTTCTAATGAGGGATCCTTTATTTTGATGATCTGAACCGTTCATTATGTTTAAAACATGTTTTTAAGGGTACCTGCAAGAAATCGGCTCGAAATAATATCGAGAAGAGCTTGATCTAAACAGTTTTTGATAAATGCTGACAGGAACAGTTTTATGAAAAATTGAACGGATCAAAGACTTTCCGGATATTATTTTGAGCCGATCTCTTACGGGTACCCTTAAAAACACGTTTTAAACACATTGAACGGTTCAGATCATCATAATTTGATCAAGAAGTAGGAGGTCCACACCGTAGCAAAATAGGGGATCCCTTATTAGAAGCTCACTCATACATATATAGTCCGCGCTTCTAATGAGGGATCCTTTATTTTGATGATCTGAACCGTTCATTATGTTTAAAACATGTTTTTAAGGGTACCTGCAAGAAATCGGCTCGAAATAATATCGAGAAGAGCTTGATCTAAACAGTTTTTGATAAATGCTGACAGGAACAGTTTTATGAAAAATTGAACGGATCAAAGACTTTCCGGATATTATTTTGAGCCGATCTCTTACGGGTACCCTTAAAAACACGTTTTAAACACATTGAACGGTTCAGATCATCATAATTTGATCAAGAAGTAGGAGGTCCACACCGTAGCAAAATAGGGGATCCCTTATTAGAAGCTCACTCATACATATATAGTCCGCGCTTCTAATGAGGGATCCTTTATTTTGATGATCTGAACCGTTCATTATGTTTAAAACATGTTTATAAGGGTACCTGCAAGAAATCGGCTCGAAATAATATCGAGAAGAGCTTGATCTAAACAGTTTTTGATAAATGCTGACAGGAACAGTTTTATGAAAAATTGAACGGATCAAAGACTTTCCGGATATTATTTTGAGCCGATCTCTTACGGGTACCCTTAAAAACACGTTTTAAACACATTGAACGGTTCAGATCATCATAATTTGATCAAGAAGTAGGAGGTCCACACCGTAGCAAAATAGGGGATCCCTTATTAGAAGCTCACTCATACATATATAGTCCGCGCTTCTAATGAGGGATCCTTTATTTTGATGATCTGAACCGTTCATTATGTTTAAAACATGTTTTTAAGGGTACCTGCACGAAATCGGCTCGAAATAATATCGAGAAGAGCTTGATCTAAACAGTTTTTGATAAATGCTGACAGGAACAGTTTTATGAAAAATTGAACGGATCAAAGACTTTCCGGATATTATTTTGAGCCGATCTCTTACGGGTACCCTTAAAAACACGTTTTAAACACATTGAACGGTTCAGATCATCATAATTTGATCAAGAAGTAGGAGGTCCACACCGTAGCAAAATAGGGGATCCCTTATTAGAAGCTCACTCATACATATATAGTCCGCGCTTCTAATGAGGGATCCTTTATTTTGATGATCTGAACCGTTCATTATGTTTAAAACATGTTTTTAAGGGTACCTGCAAGAAATCGGCTCGAAATAATATCGAGAAGAGCTTGATCTAAACAGTTTTTGATAAATGCTGACAGGAACAGTTTTATGAAAAATTGAACGGATCAAAGACTTTCCGGATATTATTTTGAGCCGATCTCTTACGGGTACCCTTAAAAACACGTTTTAAACACATTGAACGGTTCAGATCATCATAATTTGATCAAGAAGTAGGAGGTCCACACCGTAGCAAAATAGGGGATCCCTTATTAGAAGCTCACTCATACATATATAGTCCGCGCTTCTAATGAGGGATCCTTTATTTTGATGATCTGAACCGTTCATTATGTTTAAAACATGTTTATAAGGGTACCTGCAAGAAATCGGCTCGAAATAATATCGAGAAGAGCTTGATCTAAACAGTTTTTGATAAATGCTGACAGGAACAGTTTTATGAAAAATTGAACGGATCAAAGACTTTCCGGATATTATTTTGAGCCGATCTCTTACGGGTACCCTTAAAAACACGTTTTAAACACATTGAACGGTTCAGATCATCATAATTTGATCAAGAAGTAGGAGGTCCACACCGTAGCAAAATAGGGGATCCCTTATTAGAAGCTCACTCATACATATATAGTCCGCGCTTCTAATGAGGGATCCTTTATTTTGATGATCTGAACCGTTCATTATGTTTAAAACATGTTTTTAAGGGTACCTGCACGAAATCGGCTCGAAATAATATCGAGAAGAGCTTGATCTAAACAGTTTTTGATAAATGCTGACAGGAACAGTTTTATGAAAAATTGAACGGATCAAAGACTTTCCGGATATTATTTTGAGCCGATCTCTTACGGGTACCCTTAAAAACACGTTTTAAACACATTGAACGGTTCAGATCATCATAATTTGATCAAGAAGTAGGAGGTCCACACCGTAGCAAAATAGGGGATCCCTTATTAGAAGCTCACTCATACATATATAGTCCGCGCTTCTAATGAGGGATCCTTTATTTTGATGATCTGAACCGTTCATTATGTTTAAAACATGTTTTTAAGGGTACCTGCAAGAAATCGGCTCGAAATAATATCGAGAAGAGCTTGATCTAAACAGTTTTTGATAAATGCTGACAGGAACAGTTTTATGAAAAATTGAACGGATCAAAGACTTTCCGGATATTATTTTGAGCCGATCTCTTACGGGTACCCTTAAAAACACGTTTTAAACACATTGAACGGTTCAGATCATCATAATTTGATCAAGAAGTAGGAGGTCCACACCGTAGCAAAATAGGGGATCCCTTATTAGAAGCTCACTCATACATATATAGTCCGCGCTTCTAATGAGGGATCCTTTATTTTGATGATCTGAACCGTTCATTATGTTTAAAACATGTTTTTAAGGGTACCTGCAAGAAATCGGCTCGAAATAATATCGAGAAGAGCTTGATCTAAACAGTTTTTGATAAATGCTGACAGGAACAGTTTTATGAAAAATTGAACGGATCAAAGACTTTCCGGATATTATTTTGAGCCGATCTCTTACGGGTACCCTTAAAAACACGTTTTAAACACATTGAACGGTTCAGATCATCATAATTTGATCAAGAAGTAGGAGGTCCACACCGTAGCAAAATAGGGGATCCCTTATTAGAAGCTCACTCATACATATATAGTCCGCGCTTTTAATGAGGGATCCTTTATTTTGATGATCTGAACCGTTCATTATGTTTAAAACATGTTTTTAAGGGTACCTGCAAGAAATCGGCTCGAAATAATATCGAGAAGAGCTTGATCTAAACAGTTTTTGATAAATGCTGACAGGAACAGTTTTATGAAAAATTGAACGGATCAAAGACTTTCCGGATATTATTTTGAGCCGATCTCTTACGGGTACCCTTAAAAACACGTTTTAAACACATTGAACGGTTCAGATCATCATAATTTGATCAAGAAGTAGGAGGTCCACACCGTAGCAAAATAGGGGATCCCTTATTAGAAGCTCACTCATACATATATAGTCCGCGCTTCTAATGAGGGATCCTTTATTTTGATGATCTGAACCGTTCATTATGTTTAAAACATGTTTTTAAGGGTACCTGCAAGAAATCGGCTCGAAATAATATCGAGAAGAGCTTGATCTAAACAGTTTTTGATAAATGCTGACAGGAACAGTTTTATGAAAAATTGAACGGATCAAAGACTTTTCGGATATTATTTTGAGCCGATCTCTTACGGGTACCCTTAAAAACACGTTTTAAACACATTGAACGGTTCAGATCATCATAATTTGATCAAGAAGTAGGAGGTCCACACCGTAGCAAAATAGGGGATCCCTTATTAGAAGCTCACTCATACATATATAGTCCGCGCTTCTAATGAGGGATCCTTTATTTTGATGATCTGAACCGTTCATTATGTTTAAAACATGTTTTTAAGGGTACCTGCAAGAAATCGGCTCGAAATAATATCGAGAAGAGCTTGATCTAAACAGTTTTTGATAAATGCTGACAGGAACAGTTTTATGAAAAATTGAACGGATCAAAGACTTTCCGGATATTATTTTGAGCCGATCTCTTACGGGTACCCTTAAAAACACGTTTTAAACACATTGAACGGTTCAGATCATCATAATTTGATCAAGAAGTAGGAGGTCCACACCGTAGCAAAATAGGGGATCCCTTATTAGAAGCTCACTCATACATATATAGTCCGCGCTTCTAATGAGGGATCCTTTATTTTGATGATCTGAACCGTTCATTATGTTTAAAACATGTTTTTAAGGGTACCTGCAAGAAATCGGCTCGAAATAATATCGAGAAGAGCTTGATCTAAACAGTTTTTGATAAATGCTGACAGGAACAGTTTTATGAAAAATTGAACGGATCAAAGACTTTCCGGATATTATTTTGAGCCGATCTCTTACGGGTACCCTTAAAAACACGTTTTAAACACATTGAACGGTTCAGATCATCATAATTTGATCAAGAAGTAGGAGGTCCACACCGTAGCAAAATAGGGGATCCCTTATTAGAAGCTCACTCATACATATATAGTCCGCGCTTCTAATGAGGGATCCTTTATTTTGATGATCTGAACCGTTCATTATGTTTAAAACATGTTTTTAAGGGTACCTGCAAGAAATCGGCTCGAAATAATATCGAGAAGAGCTTGATCTAAACAGTTTTTGATAAATGCTGACAGGAACAGTTTTATGAAAAATTGAACGGATCAAAGACTTTTCGGATATTATTTTGAGCCGATCTCTTACGGGTACCCTTAAAAACACGTTTTAAACACATTGAACGGTTCAGATCATCATAATTTGATCAAGAAGTAGGAGGTCCACACCGTAGCAAAATAGGGGATCCCTTATTAGAAGCTCACTCATACATATATAGTCCGCGCTTCTAATGAGGGATCCTTTATTTTGATGATCTGAACCGTTCATTATGTTTAAAACATGTTTTTAAGGGTACCTGCAAGAAATCGGCTCGAAATAATATCGAGAAGAGCTTGATCTAAACAGTTTTTGATAAATGCTGACAGGAACAGTTTTATGAAAAATTGAACGGATCAAAGACTTTCCGGATATTATTTTGAGCCGATCTCTTACGGGTACCCTTAAAAACACGTTTTAAACACATTGAACGGTTCAGATCATCATAATTTGATCAAGAAGTAGGAGGTCCACACCGTAGCAAAATAGGGGATCCCTTATTAGAAGCTCACTCATACATATATAGTCCGCGCTTCTAATGAGGGATCCTTTATTTTGATGATCTGAACCGTTCATTATGTTTAAAACATGTTTTTAAGGGTACCTGCAAGAAATCGGCTCGAAATAATATCGAGAAGAGCTTGATCTAAACAGTTTTTGATAAATGCTGACAGGAACAGTTTTATGAAAAATTGAACGGATCAAAGACTTTCCGGATATTATTTTGAGCCGATCTCTTACGGGTACCCTTAAAAACACGTTTTAAACACATTGAACGGTTCAGATCATCATAATTTGATCAAGAAGTAGGAGGTCCACACCGTAGCAAAATAGGGGATCCCTTATTAGAAGCTCACTCATACATATATAGTCCGCGCTTCTAATGAGGGATCCTTTATTTTGATGATCTGAACCGTTCATTATGTTTAAAACATGTTTTTAAGGGTACCTGCAAGAAATCGGCTCGAAATAATATCGAGAAGAGCTTGATCTAAACAGTTTTTGATAAATGCTGACAGGAACAGTTTTATGAAAAATTGAACGGATCAAAGACTTTCCGGATATTATTTTGAGCCGATCTCTTACGGGTACCCTTAAAAACACGTTTTAAACACATTGAACGGTTCAGATCATCATAATTTGATCAAGAAGTAGGAGGTCCACACCGTAGCAAAATAGGGGATCCCTTATTAGAAGCTCACTCATACATATATAGTCCGCGCTTCTAATGAGGGATCCTTTATTTTGATGATCTGAACCGTTCATTATGTTTAAAACATGTTTTTAAGGGTACCTGCAAGAAATCGGCTCGAAATAATATCGAGAAGAGCTTGATCTAAACAGTTTTTGATAAATGCTGACAGGAACAGTTTTATGAAAAATTGAACGGATCAAAGACTTTCCGGATATTATTTTGAGCCGATCTCTTACGGGTACCCTTAAAAACACGTTTTAAACACATTGAACGGTTCAGATCATCATAATTTGATCAAGAAGTAGGAGGTCCACACCGTAGCAAAATAGGGGATCCCTTATTAGAAGCTCACTCATACATATATAGTCCGCGCTTCTAATGAGGGATCCTTTATTTTGATGATCTGAACCGTTCATTATGTTTAAAACATGTTTTTAAGGGTACCTGCACGAAATCGGCTCGAAATAATATCGAGAAGAGCTTGATCTAAACAGTTTTTGATAAATGCTGACAGGAACAGTTTTATGAAAAATTGAACGGATCAAAGACTTTCCGGATATTATTTTGAGCCGATCTCTTACGGGTACCCTTAAAAAACACGTTTTAAACACATTGAACGGTTCAGATCATGATAATTTGATCAAGAAGTAGGAGGTCCACACCGTAGCAAAATAGGGGATCCCTTATTAGAAGCTCACTCATACATATATAGTCCGCGCTTCTAATGAGGGATCCTTTATTTTGATGATCTGAACCGTTCATTATGTTTAAAACATGTTTTTAAGGGTACCTGCAAGAAATCGGCTCGAAATAATATCGAGAAGAGCTTGATCTAAACAGTTTTTGATAAATGCTGACAGGAACAGTTTTATGAAAAATTGAACGGATCAAAGACTTTCCGGATATTATTTTGAGCCGATCTCTTACGGGTACCCTTAAAAACACGTTTTAAACACATTGAACGGTTCAGATCATCATAATTTGATCAAGAAGTAGGAGGTCCACACCGTAGCAAAATAGGGGATCCCTTATTAGAAGCTCACTCATACATATATAGTCCGCGCTTCTAATGAGGGATCCTTTATTTTGATGATCTGAACCGTTCATTATGTTTAAAACATGTTTTTAAGGGTACCTGCACGAAATCGGCTCGAAATAATATCGAGAAGAGCTTGATCTAAACAGTTTTTGATAAATGCTGACAGGAACAGTTTTATGAAAAATTGAACGGATCAAAGACTTTCCGGATATTATTTTGAGCCGATCTCTTACGGGTACCCTTAAAAACACGTTTTAAACACATTGAACGGTTCAGATCATCATAATTTGATCAAGAAGTAGGAGGTCCACACCGTAGCAAAATAGGGGATCCCTTATTAGAAGCTCACTCATACATATATAGTCCGCGCTTCTAATGAGGGATCCTTTATTTTGATGATCTGAACCGTTCATTATGTTTAAAACATGTTTTTAAGGGTACCTGCAAGAAATCGGCTCGAAATAATATCGAGAAGAGCTTGATCTAAACAGTTTTTGATAAATGCTGACAGGAACAGTTTTATGAAAAATTGAACGGATCAAAGACTTTCCGGATATTATTTTGAGCCGATCTCTTACGGGTACCCTTAAAAACACGTTTTAAACACATTGAACGGTTCAGATCATCATAATTTGATCAAGAAGTAGGAGGTCCACACCGTAGCAAAATAGGGGATCCCTTATTAGAAGCTCACTCATACATATATAGTCCGCGCTTCTAATGAGGGATCCTTTATTTTGATGATCTGAACCGTTCATTATGTTTAAAACATGTTTTTAAGGGTACCTGCAAGAAATCGGCTCGAAATAATATCGAGAAGAGCTTGATCTAAACAGTTTTTGATAAATGCTGACAGGAACAGTTTTATGAAAAATTGAACGGATCAAAGACTTTCCGGATATTATTTTGAGCCGATCTCTTACGGGTACCCTTAAAAACACGTTTTAAACACATTGAACGGTTCAGATCATCATAATTTGATCAAGAAGTAGGAGGTCCACACCGTAGCAAAATAGGGGATCCCTTATTAGAAGCTCACTCATACATATATAGTCCGCGCTTTTAATGAGGGATCCTTTATTTTGATGATCTGAACCGTTCATTATGTTTAAAACATGTTTTTAAGGGTACCTGCAAGAAATCGGCTCGAAATAATATCGAGAAGAGCTTGATCTAAACAGTTTTTGATAAATGCTGACAGGAACAGTTTTATGAAAAATTGAACGGATCAAAGACTTTCCGGATATTATTTTGAGCCGATCTCTTACGGGTACCCTTAAAAACACGTTTTAAACACATTGAACGGTTCAGATCATGATAATTTGATCAAGAAGTAGGAGGTCCACACCGTAGCAAAATAGGGGATCCCTTATTAGAAGCTCACTCATACATATATAGTCCGCGCTTCTAATGAGGGATCCTTTATTTTGATGATCTGAACCGTTCATTATGTTTAAAACATGTTTTTAAGGGTACCTGCAAGAAATCGGCTCGAAATAATATCGAGAAGAGCTTGATCTAAACAGTTTTTGATAAATGCTGACAGGAACAATTTTATGAAAAATTGAACGGATCAAAGACTTTCCGGATATTATTTTGAGCCGATCTCTTACGGGTACCCTTAAAAACACGTTTTAAACACATTGAACGGTTCAGATCATCATAATTTGATCAAGAAGTAGGAGGTCCACACCGTAGCAAAATAGGGGATCCCTTATTAGAAGCTCACTCATACATATATAGTCCGCGCTTCTAATGAGGGATCCTTTATTTTGATGATCTGAACCGTTCATTATGTTTAAAACATGTTTTTAAGGGTACCTGCAAGAAATCGGCTCGAAATAATATCGAGAAGAGCTTGATCTAAACAGTTTTTGATAAATGCTGACAGGAACAGTTTTATGAAAAATTGAACGGATCAAAGACTTTTCGGATATTATTTTGAGCCGATCTCTTACGGGTACCCTTAAAAACACGTTTTAAACACATTGAACGGTTCAGATCATCATAATTTGATCAAGAAGTAGGAGGTCCACACCGTAGCAAAATAGGGGATCCCTTATTAGAAGCTCACTCATACATATATAGTCCGCGCTTCTAATGAGGGATCCTTTATTTTGATGATCTGAACCGTTCATTATGTTTAAAACATGTTTTTAAGGGTACCTGCAAGAAATCGGCTCGAAATAATATCGAGAAGAGCTTGATCTAAACAGTTTTTGATAAATGCTGACAGGAACAGTTTTATGAAAAATTGAACGGATCAAAGACTTTCCGGATATTATTTTGAGCCGATCTCTTACGGGTACCCTTAAAAACACGTTTTAAACACATTGAACGGTTCAGATCATCATAATTTGATCAAGAAGTAGGAGGTCCACACCGTAGCAAAATAGGGGATCCCTTATTAGAAGCTCACTCATACATATATAGTCCGCGCTTCTAATGAGGGATCCTTTATTTTGATGATCTGAACCGTTCATTATGTTTAAAACATGTTTTTAAGGGTACCTGCAAGAAATCGGCTCGAAATAATATCGAGAAGAGTTTGATCTAAACAGTTTTTGATAAATGCTGACAGGAACAGTTTTATGAAAAATTGAACGGATCAAAGACTTTCCGGATATTATTTTGAGCCGATCTCTTACGGGTACCCTTAAAAACACGTTTTAAACACATTGAACGGTTCAGATCATGATAATTTGATCAAGAAGTAGGAGGTCCACACCGTAGCAAAATAGGGGATCCCTTATTAGAAGCTCACTCATACATATATAGTCCGCACTTCTAATGAGGGATCCTTTATTTTGATGATCTGAACCGTTCATTATGTTTAAAACATGTTTTTAAGGGTACCTGCAAGAAATCGGCTCGAAATAATATCGAGAAGAACTTGATCTAAACAGTTTTTGATAAATGCTGACAGGAACAGTTTTATGAAAAATTGAACGGATCAAAGACTTTCCGGATATTATTTTGAGCCGATCTCTTACGGGTACCCTTAAAAACACATTTTAAACACATTGAACGGTTCAGATCATCATAATTTGATCAAGAAGTAGGAGGTCCACACCGTAGCAAAATAGGGGATCCCTTATTAGAAGCTCACTCATACATATATAGTCCGCGCTTCTAATGAGGGATCCTTTATTTTGATGATCTGAACCGTTCATTATGTTTAAAACATGTTTTTAAGGGTACCTGCAAGAAATCGGCTCGAAATAATATCGAGAAGAGCTTGATCTAAACAGTTTTTGATAAATGCTGACAGGAACAGTTTTATGAAAAATTGAACGGATCAAAGACTTTCCGGATATTATTTTGAGCCGATCTCTTACGGGTACCCTTAAAAACACGTTTTAAACACATTGAACGGTTCAGATCATCATAATTTGATCAAGAAGTAGGAGGTCCACACCGTAGCAAAATAGGGGATCCCTTATTAGAAGCTCACTCATACATATATAGTCCGCGCTTCTAATGAGGGATCCTTTATTTTGATGATCTGAACCGTTCATTATGTTTAAAACATGTTTTTAAGGGTACCTGCACGAAATCGGCTCGAAATAATATCGAGAAGAGCTTGATCTAAACAGTTTTTGATAAATGCTGACAGGAACAGTTTTATGAAAAATTGAACGGATCAAAGACTTTCCGGATATTATTTTGAGCCGATCTCTTACGGGTACCCTTAAAAACACGTTTTAAACACATTGAACGGTTCAGATCATCATAATTTGATCAAGAAGTAGGAGGTCCACACCGTAGCAAAATAGGGGATCCCTTATTAGAAGCTCACTCATACATATATAGTCCGCGCTTCTAATGAGGGATCCTTTATTTTGATGATCTGAACCGTTCATTATGTTTAAAACATGTTTTTAAGGGTACCTGCAAGAAATCGGCTCGAAATAATATCGAGAAGAGCTTGATCTAAACAGTTTTTGATAAATGCTGACAGGAACAGTTTTATGAAAAATTGAACGGATCAAAGACTTTCCAGATATTATTTTGAGCCGATCTCTTACGGGTACCCTTAAAAACACGTTTTAAACACATTGAACGGTTCAGATCATCATAATTTGATCAAGAAGTAGGAGGTCCACACCGTAGCAAAATAGGGGATCCCTTATTAGAAGCTCACTCATACATATATAGTCCGCGCTTCTAATGAGGGATCCTTTATTTTGATGATCTGAACCGTTCATTATGTTTAAAACATGTTTTTAAGGGTACCTGCAAGAAATCGGCTCGAAATAATATCGAGAAGAGCTTGATCTAAACAGTTTTTGATAAATGCTGACAGGAACAGTTTTATGAAAAATTGAACGGATCAAAGACTTTCCGGATATTATTTTGAGCCGATCTCTTACGGGTACCCTTAAAAACACGTTTTAAACACATTGAACGGTTCAGATCATCATAATTTGATCAAGAAGTAGGAGGTCCACACCGTAGCAAAATAGGGGATCCCTTATTAGAAGCTCACTCATACATATATAGTCCGCGCTTCTAATGAGGGATCCTTTATTTTGATGATCTGAACCGTTCATTATGTTTAAAACATGTTTTTAAGGGTACCTGCACGAAATCGGCTCGAAATAATATCGAGAAGAGCTTGATCTAAACAGTTTTTGATAAATGCTGACAGGAACAGTTTTATGAAAAATTGAACGGATCAAAGACTTTCCGGATATTATTTTGAGCCGATCTCTTACGGGTACCCTTAAAAACACGTTTTAAACACATTGAACGGTTCAGATCATGATAATTTGATCAAGAAGTAGGAGGTCCACACCGTAGCAAAATAGGGGATCCCTTATTAGAAGCTCACTCATACATATATAGTCCGCACTTCTAATGAGGGATCCTTTATTTTGATGATCTGAACCGTTCATTATGTTTAAAACATGTTTTTAAGGGTCCCTGCAAGAAATCGGCTCGAAATAATATCGAGAAGAACTTGATCTAAACAGTTTTTGATAAATGCTGACAGGAACAGTTTTATGAAAAATTGAACGGATCAAAGACTTTCCGGATATTATTTTGAGCCGATCTCTTACGGGTACCCTTAAAAACACGTTTTAAACACATTGAACGGTTCAGATCATCATAATTTGATCAAGAAGTAGGAGGTCCACACCGTAGCAAAATAGGGGATCCCTTATTAGAAGCTCACTCATACATATATAGTCCGCGCTTCTAATGAGGGATCCTTTATTTTGATGATCTGAACCGTTCATTATGTTTAAAACATGTTTTTAAGGGTACCTGCAAGAAATCGGCTCGAAATAATATCGAGAAGAGCTTGATCTAAACAGTTTTTGATAAATGCTGACAGGAACAGTTTTATGAAAAATTGAACGGATCAAAGACTTTCCGGATATTATTTTGAGCCGATCTCTTACGGGTACCCTTAAAAACACGTTTTAAACACATTGAACGGTTCAGATCATCATAATTTGATCAAGAAGTAGGAGGTCCACACCGTAGCAAAATAGGGGATCCCTTATTAGAAGCTCACTCATACATATATAGTCCGCGCTTCTAATGAGGGATCCTTTATTTTGATGATCTGAACCGTTCATTATGTTTAAAACATGTTTTTAAGGGTACCTGCAAGAAATCGGCTCGAAATAATGTCGAGGAGAGCTTGATCTAAACAGTTTTTGATAAATGCTGACAGGAACAGTTTTATGAAAAATTGAACGGATCAAAGACTTTCCGGATATTATTTTGAGCCGATCTCTTACGGGTACCCTTAAAAACACGTTTTAAACACATTGAACGGTTCAGATCATGATAATTTGATCAAGAAGTAGGAGGTCCACACCGTAGCAAAATAGGGGATCCCTTATTAGAAGCTCACTCATACATATATAGTCCGCACTTCTAATGAGGGATCCTTTATTTTGATGATCTGAACCGTTCATTATGTTTAAAACATGTTTTTAAGGGTACCTGCAAGAAATCGGCTCGAAATAATGTCGAGAAGAGCTTGATCTAAACAGTTTTTGATAAATGCTGACAGGAACAGTTTTATGAAAAATTGAACGGATCAAAGACTTTCCGGATATTATTTTGAGCCGATCTCTTACGGGTACCCTTAAAAACACGTTTTAAACACATTGAACGGTTCAGATCATGATAATTTGATCAAGAAGTAGGAGGTCCACACCGTAGCAAAATAGGGGATCCCTTATTAGAAGCTCACTCATACATATATAGTCCGCACTTCTAATGAGGGATCCTTTATTTTGATGATCTGAACCGTTCATTATGTTTAAAACATGTTTTTAAGGGTACCTGCAAGAAATCGGCTCGAAATAATATCGAGAAGAGCTTGATCTAAACAGTTTTTGATAAATGCTGACAGGAACAGTTTTATGAAAAATTGAACGGATCAAAGACTTTCCGGATATTATTTTGAGCCGATCTCTTACGGGTACCCTTAAAAACACGTTTTAAACACATTGAACGGTTCAGATCATCATAATTTGATCAAGAAGTAGGAGGTCCACACCGTAGCAAAATAGGGGATCCCTTATTAGAAGCTCACTCATACATATATAGTCCGCGCTTCTAATGAGGGATCCTTTATTTTGATGATCTGAACCGTTCATTATGTTTAAAACATGTTTTTAAGGGTACCTGCACGAAATCGGCTCGAAATAATATCGAGAAGAGCTTGATCTAAACAGTTTTTGATAAATGCTGACAGGAACAGTTTTATGAAAAATTGAACGGATCAAAGACTTTCCAGATATTATTTTGAGCCGATCTCTTACGGGTACCCTTAAAAACACGTTTTAAACACATTGAACGGTTCAGATCATCATAATTTGATCAAGAAGTAGGAGGTCCACACCGTAGCAAAATAGGGGATCCCTTATTAGAAGCTCACTCATACATATATAGTCCGCGCTTCTAATGAGGGATCCTTTATTTTGATGATCTGAACCGTTCATTATGTTTAAAACATGTTTTTAAGGGTACCTGCAAGAAATCGGCTCGAAATAATATCGAGAAGAGCTTGATCTAAACAGTTTTTGATAAATGCTGACAGGAACAGTTTTATGAAAAATTGAACGGATCAAAGACTTTCCGGATATTATTTTGAGCCGATCTCTTACGGGTACCCTTAAAAACACGTTTTAAACACATTGAACGGTTCAGATCATCATAATTTGATCAAGAAGTAGGAGGTCCACACCGTAGCAAAATAGGGGATCCCTTATTAGAAGCTCACTCATACATATATAGTCCGCGCTTCTAATGAGGGATCCTTTATTTTGATGATCTGAACCGTTCATTATGTTTAAAACATGTTTTTAAGGGTACCTGCAAGAAATCGGCTCGAAATAATATCGAGAAGAGCTTGATCTAAACAGTTTTTTATAAATGCTGACAGGAACAGTTTTATGAAAAATTGAACGGATCAAAGACTTTCCGGATATTATTTTGAGCCGATCTCTTACGGGTACCCTTAAAAACACGTTTTAAACACATTGAACGGTTCAGATCATCATAATTTGATCAAGAAGTAGGAGGTCCACACCGTAGCAAAATAGGGGATCCCTTATTAGAAGCTCACTCATACATATATAGTCCGCGCTTCTAATGAGCGATCCTTTATTTTGATGATCTGAACCGTTCATTATGTTTAAAACATGTTTTTAAGGGTACCTGCAAGAAATCGGCTCGAAATAATGTCGAGAAGAGCTTGATCTAAACAGTTTTTGATAAATGCTGACAGGAACAGTTTTATGAAAAATTGAACGGATCAAAGACTTTCCGGATATTATTTTGAGCCGATCTCTTACGGGTACCCTTAAAAACACGTTTTAAACACATTGAACGGTTCAGATCATGATAATTTGATCAAGAAGTAGGAGGTCCACACCGTAGCAAAATAGGGGATCCCTTATTAGAAGCTCACTCATACATATATAGTCCGCACTTCTAATGAGGGATCCTTTATTTTGATGATCTGAACCGTTCATTATGTTTAAAACATGTTTTTAAGGGTACCTGCAAGAAATCGGCTCGAAATAATATCGAGAAGAGCTTGATCTAAACAGTTTTTGATAAATGCTGACAGGAACAGTTTTATGAAAAATTGAACGGATCAAAGACTTTCCGGATATTATTTTGAGCCGATCTCTTACGGGTACCCTTAAAAACACGTTTTAAACACATTGAACGGTTCAGATCATCATAATTTGATCAAGAAGTAGGAGGTCCACACCGTAGCAAAATAGGGGATCCCTTATTAGAAGCTCACTCATACATATATAGTCCGCGCTTCTAATGAGGGATCCTTTATTTTGATGATCTGAACCGTTCATTATGTTTAAAACATGTTTTTAAGGGTACCTGCACGAAATCGGCTCGAAATAATATCGAGAAGAGCTTGATCTAAACAGTTTTTGATAAATGCTGACAGGAACAGTTTTATGAAAAATTGAACGGATCAAAGACTTTCCGGATATTATTTTGAGCCGATCTCTTACGGGTACCCTTAAAAACACGTTTTAAACACATTGAACGGTTCAGATCATGATAATTTGATCAAGAAGTAGGAGGTCCACACCGTAGCAAAATAGGGGATCCCTTATTAGAAGCTCACTCATACATATATAGTCCGCACTTCTAATGAGGGATCCTTTATTTTGATGATCTGAACCGTTCATTATGTTTAAAACATGTTTTTAAGGGTCCCTGCAAGAAATCGGCTCGAAATAATATCGAGAAGAACTTGATCTAAACAGTTTTTGATAAATGCTGACAGGAACAGTTTTATGAAAAATTGAACGGATCAAAGACTTTCCGGATATTATTTTGAGCCGATCTCTTACGGGTACCCTTAAAAACACGTTTTAAACACATTGAACGGTTCAGATCATCATAATTTGATCAAGAAGTAGGAGGTCCACACCGTAGCAAAATAGGGGATCCCTTATTAGAAGCTCACTCATACATATATAGTCCGCGCTTCTAATGAGGGATCCTTTATTTTGATGATCTGAACCGTTCATTATGTTTAAAACATGTTTTTAAGGGTACCTGCAAGAAATCGGCTCGAAATAATATCGAGAAGAGCTTGATCTAAACAGTTTTTGATAAATGCTGACAGGAACAGTTTTATGAAAAATTGAACGGATCAAAGACTTTCCGGATATTATTTTGAGCCGATCTCTTACGGGTACCCTTAAAAACACGTTTTAAACACATTGAACGGTTCAGATCATCATAATTTGATCAAGAAGTAGGAGGTCCACACCGTAGCAAAATAGGGGATCCCTTATTAGAAGCTCACTCATACATATATAGTCCGCGCTTCTAATGAGGGATCCTTTATTTTGATGATCTGAACCGTTCATTATGTTTAAAACATGTTTTTAAGGGTACCTGCAAGAAATCGGCTCGAAATAATGTCGAGAAGAGCTTGATCTAAACAGTTTTTGATAAATGCTGACAGGAACAGTTTTATGAAAAATTGA